>KK117965.1:278210-326600 GCA_000611955.2 Stegodyphus mimosarum | reverse complement strand
TCCCTACAACTTACTAGCATAAAATACATAATAATTTTACATAATAATACGGTACAAATAACAAGATTTTATATCGTACATATGTAACAGATTCTGTAGTAGAACGCAAGCGGTTGAGTCCGTAATGAACAACAAGAATTTCGATGAATTAGAGATGCTGAAACTCCAGTCTACATCGAATAAGAAATTTGGCAGTCGAGGTAAATTTAAATCAACTTTTGTATCAGTAAACATGTTACGGCCACAAACAAGTTGGCACATTATTTATGTCTATTCCAAAAGTTTACATTTTTGATAAACTTGCTGGAAGAAAGAAGGAGCAGACAGACTGCAGTCCAGCTAGACTAAAGCGTAGAAAGCAAGTGCGTTATGTTCAGGGTGAAATCTTAATTCAGACTGAGTTAGTCTTGGTTCTCAGTGATTTGGATTGGATAATTAATACTGCTGTAAAATTACTATTGGCTGTTTAAGTTTTAGTTCCATTTACATCACCAGAATTATGTAATATATATGGCAGTGCAGAGTCATATGACATGGATTAATCTCGAAGTGACGCAGTGCAGAGAGATTACTATTTTTAGAACAGAGAAGGAAGATTAATTTACGCTGCTAATTTAATCTTTTACATATTTTTAAGAAGACGAATGTGGATTTTATATTTAATTTGATAACCGATATTTAATTTGAAACTGAATTTTAATGAAAGTATCATATTTTTTATTAGGCGTCTACCTTTGAAGAAGATTGAGTTTTGATGTTCATTTGCATGAAAGTATGCAAATTTTTCTAAAGCAAGGATTTTTAAGACATTATTGGCAAATGAGGAAATTCTCAGCTTTCTAAATCATTATGAAAAGCGTTAAAGAAAATCACAAGTAAAAAGATTTCTTTGTTTTCAATGAGCGACTCAACTGAGATATTAAAAAATATTACGTTTTAATATTATGTTAAAATCAAATGGTTTATTTTTTCCCTTTATTAAATACTTAAAATACCTATTCCTGGAATAATATTCTGCTTTAATGACGCTTGGCATTAAAAAGAGACATGATGGGAGTGAAAAATCATATCTTTTTATTGCATGAAATTAAGCATTATTTTACCTATGTAGAAGTTCAATTTGTGAAACTAATGATGGTATCGCACTTATTTAATTATTATCATACGGAGTTAACCAGCTGTTTTATTATGGCTAATGATCTAAAATTGTGTACCATATATTTATGACTGTAACTATGAAATAACAAAAATTAAGCATTTTTGATATTCTTCTTTCATTTACTCATTATCTAATAGTTCAGTTAGCAGCCATTCAAAGCGAAACAAAAAATAAAATATAATTGTTCCTAATAATTTCAGAATAGAATTTTTCAATCTTTTGCTGTGATGTTTACAGAATGGAATGCAAATGAAATCATTACTACCATCTGGATGAAATAATGTAATCTGTGAACAAAGTGCAGTTTCATAATTTGCTTGGAAAAGAGAATAAAAATAAGCTATAAATTTTGCTTCTTGACAAATATAAATGAGAAAAAAAATTCGGAATACTCTTAAAATTATGATCTGCAAATCGGACTCCTATAATCTATTGCAGTTTGCTTGTTTAACCTTTTATTGTTAACTATCATGTTTACAAATGCTTTGTATTCCTTTAATCAAGAAATGCATTCTCAAAAATAATAGGCTATTGAGTTATTTTCCTCAAAACTCTTTGATACCACCGATGCAGGATTCTAGAAACAATTGCCGAAGAAATACCGTGTAGAAAAACAAACACAACAAAACTTGGGTCTGAGACAATCAAACCACTGACAAGTGTGACACAATCTTCCAAAAGAGAGCGAGAGTTAGAACACTATCCCACGAATACTGATTAGATTCGAGAGAGGAAAGGACTAGAAAAATACATTTACAAAAAAATTACGCGTGGAAAGGTCACTATGGCAACAGGGCTGCGAATTTGCGATCGCTAAGGATAGACAAAGTTTGGCAAGGATGGAGGGAAATGTTTACGTCGTTTGGGCTCCTTGCCTTTCCTTTGAACTTCGTTTAGTTTGATGGAAATCCAATAAAGAAGGCTGAGGAACTTTTGTCGTAGACAGAAAATTTGCTCTCTTTCTCTGGTTCGAAGAGCATTACGGCTTTTTGCAACGGAGAATATGCACAAAAGATTAAACAAAACAACGGGGAAGAAAAGTTTCCTATCTTGTTTCTTGTTGTTTCAAAGAAGAACTGAAGACAGAGCTTGTTTAGCGCAAAGGAAAGTTTTATTTCTTTCGTTGGCCTCTGATGAAGTAAACGTTTGGATGCATGGAAATACTATTTGTTTATGCGTCTTTGTAAGGAAGAACGCGTTCACCATAAAGAGATAGTGAATAATTTATTTATTGAAAGGCATAGTTTGCGATGTATATTAGGCATTCAAAGACGAGAAATATTTGCAAATTCTCAGAATTTTATGCATCTACCTATTTAAATCTAGAACTGTGTCTATAGAATTTATAAGAAGGGAATATTGAGGAAGGAAGCTGTTATTTATCAGAATGGAAATAAAACATGATATTTTGTTCCATTCTATCAAGTTCAAGATATGGGAATAAATCAGTACTTCAAAAGTATATTTCATTTTCAAATGTCTTTTCCAATTCAGCATACTGGAATTATTCCTGGCAACGAATCTGGAAGTAGTCTAAAATGGAATAAGTTAATTAAATACATTATTTTTCTCTTAACTTTAATTTAATAAAAGAAACTTGTTTAAGTATCTGCTGGTTGGAGCTTAATATAGTCTTACATTCACACATTAATTATGTTTGTACATATTGCGCTGATCAAATATACTTGGTTTGTGGCAACAGGGATTTTTCTCATTTAATAGAAATTGCAAATATTAATGTATCCGATATTAAAAAATAAATATCCTTTAAATAAATTCTGAAAAAATTGTCTGTTGTGCAGCTTAAATTCGACGATAAAAAAGAGGAAATAATTTTTTAATAAGTAAATTTTGAAAAAAAAAGTAGAAGTTATCTTTATTTTTTAAAAATTTATCAGTTTTAATTAATAAATATAATTTGAGTTCACATTACGTGCCAGTTTATTCATTTAGTCAATGCCCCCCCTCCAGTAAATGACGCTAAGCATCCCTGCATCGTTTCCGTAATTCTTGCTTTACAGCTGAGCGATCCTTACTTTGTTATTAACCTTACACACTTCGAACTTTCCAGATGAGTTTAAGCAATATAAGTTCAAATTTACGTTAAATTAAGCATAAATTTTTGTATATTTGGAAACTTCTTTTGTTAGCAATAAATTAAAATTCTCCATGTGTATTCCCGTCCATTGATGTACTCCAAAGTACCGAGTCTGACTTTCGAGTTCGGGAAAAAGCGCGGTTAATTTTTTAACGATGCCTCTCTCTCTAAAACTTATTTTTTGTATACAGCTGCCACTCAGATTTAAAATACTGGGTGGTCAGACACGAATAGTTGAATGGGGAAAGGAGGTCGTCTCGTCTTTCCCAGTCGCCTTTAGGTGGAAGGAGATGTGAGATATAAAGACATTCCTCATATGTGATGTAATGATCGGGCGGCTATAATCCAAGATTTGACTCCATGTAAGATCATAGTTCAGCTACAAATGTATTTCTGCACCAACTTTCTAATGAATCTACATGCTTACATCAAATACGAAAAATACTTTTACAAGCTTACATCATTTTTCTTTTATGCCGTCCAGACGATATAGCGGTTAGGGGTGTAGAGTCATTACGGTTTTTTTTAGCCAGGAGGCATGAAAAATGAGCAATGCCCTCGCCAGGACTAGAACCACATACCTCTCGAATACGCGCCGAGTCTGCTGACTGACAGGCATGCTAAAAAGACAGGAGAAATACCTTATATACTCCTCCTTTTAAAGGGCAACTGGGAATGAGGGGACCCAATCGGCAAATCCTGGTGGTGCAGAATCATTAACCACCACCTTTTTTAGTTCGGGCGCCACTGTAGAGTAATTTCCTTTTAAGCAGAAGTCATGAAAAATGAACAATACCCTCACCGGGACTCGAACCACGGACCTCTCGAATAGGCGCCGAGTGTGCTGACTATTACACCACGAAGGCAGAAGAAATACCTTATAGGGGAACCTACTGTGATACCCAAGGGCCCTGGTTCGAATCGGGGAAAAGGCACGGTTCTAACTATCCATTCCTTCATAGGAGGCAACGATGGCCGCCTATTAGTTACCTCCACAAAAAAATGGAGGCCGATGCCGAATAAACAAATGTATGACATTGGATAAATTAAAATAAAATAAAATAAAATAATTTCTGTTATGATGATCATAAATTTCCTGGGCTTAATTTTACATGCTTCAAATCACCGGGATACCATATTAAACGTTTCAAAATATTTTATTCAACCAGCCTTTTACGCAGGCAAAGTATCTTTCCTTGACATCATGCAAGCACTATTTTACAGAAAAGTAACTCAATTGTATTGCCTATTCAGCCTACCAAAGATCTTTCCTCCACCCAGCGTAACCATCGCCAAGAAACTGTGTGAACTTTTCTTGTCACCTTGGCAACGCCAATACTATTTCCGAAGAAGGTGCACCTCGCTCCTTTTCATTGAATGAAAAAGTCTTCTTTTTCTGGCTTGTAATAATGTCTCCCCAGAAAATAGAGCAACTGTTCTGAACTTTTTTCTCCCCCCCCCCCTTGAATTTGATCAAATATTCTTGCTGTTTCCTGCACTTCTCCATTCTTTTTATTTTCTTACATTTTTTTTATTTTCTTACATTTCAAGATCTTGCAGAAATTCAAAAGGCGGCATTAGTTTTGAAGAGAAAAACAACTGAACATTTGGATAAAATAAAAGCCGATATATGAGGTGACTGAGAAATTTATCTTATAAAAATATTAATCGCTGCGAGTGGTATATATTTACAGAACTCAGTATTAGATTACTATGTTTATAATTGTAGATTTACAACAAAATTTAGAAATAAATTTTTATCTTTAGAATTTTTATCTTCAGAATTTTTATCTTAGAATAAATTATCTTTTCTCCAGCCAGAGTTGAATAATAAATTACTATCTTCAAAATCGTAGATACGCGTTAAAATTTAAGAATAGATTACTGTCTTTAGAGCAGCAGATTAAGCATAATTGGGCAACAGAATCAAAGCAGTTCTTTTCAGAACCGCAAATTCATGCTAAAACTGAGAAACAGATTGTTCTCAGTTCAAACAAATTCTCTTATCATGCTACAAATGAGCAATCAATTACTATCTTTGGAAAAATAAATGATTTGAGCAAACAGATTAGTGTCTTTAGAACTACCTATTCATGTTAAAATTAAGCAATAGGTTATCGTCATCAGCCCTGTAGCTTGATGTTAAAGTGGAGAAATAGGTTATGGTCTGCAGAGTTATAGATTCATGCTAAAATTAAATGACAAATTACTATTTTAGAACTCATGTTAATACTAAGCAACAGATCACTGTTTTCCCACTTGTAGATCGATATTAAAATTGAGAAAGAAATTACTTCCTTTAAAACTGTAGATTCATGCTAAAATTGAAAAAGAGTCAGTTTTAGCATTAATCTGCATAGTATACAGTCATATTAAAATAGAGTGCAAGATTATTATCTTTAGAATTGTGAACTTTATGCTAACATTCAGCAGTATGTTCAGAAATGTAGATTGCTGCTAAAATATGAGAAAGTATAAACTAAATAACTATTATATGTGCAGATAATATTTCCGAGCTATATATATTTCTAACTATGTTACAGATTTTATAGCAGCCAGCAAAAGATTATTGTAGGTAAAAAGGAAGATTATTGCAGGTTTGGCAATAATCTTCTTTTTTAACTTGCAGGTTAATATTTTCTTTTTTATTGCAGATTCTACAATTCAACCCTTAAAGTCAAATGATGTAGACCCGCACTGTATAACAACAACAAAAAATTGCCGAAAGAAACGTTGAATGCACACGATGCTGAATTTGAAAATGAAAACCTCAATGGATGATTCTTCATAGATATAACTGCTTACTTTAATGGGTTAAAATGTATGCTTCTTTAAGGCCAAAAAGAATTAAAAAATGATGTTTCAAATAATAATAGCACTCGAAATTCAATTACAATTACGACAGTATCACGTTAAGAGCAACATCTTCATTCACTTTGCACCTGTGTTTGTATAAAGTCATCTAAATAACAAAGATTTAAATTTTATCAAAGACTTTAAAGAACCGATTTCTGCATTCAGAAAACACCAAGCGCTATAAGCAAAATGGACGTACTTTACGAATTCGCTGTCAGACAAAATTTCAGCAATTTATGTGTCGAAATTCACGAAATTGCGACACTATTTTATTTGAAATAATCACAGAAGTGAGAACTGTGATCATCTTAAATTAGCGTACAGCCCTTGTATCTTTAGGACTAGACGAAATTTAATTTACAGAGAAAGTATACTTTCTTCGGCAAAAGTATTCTACTATAATACCAGAAAAGAAAAATGTGATCATGCAGAATACAGTTTACCCTCTCTAAGACTATCATTTTTCTTTCAGATATTTAAAATACTTAGGGAAGTATCGTCTTGGAGAGGTGATATTCACTATCAATGATTTTTTTTATGTCCTTAAAGATACTAATTACTTTCGGAGATGGATCTTAGGAAGGTAGTTACCTCGAGAGGATTCATTGCATTTTTGCTGTTTGAAATAAAGAACCGTATTATATTCCTCCATAATGTATTGAGTAGTTTTTAGCAACCAATATCTATCTAAGTTTGACTTTCAAACTATTTTGAAGTTCAAACTAGCATGTTTCTCTTTCCTCCAGTATGTAAAATATTAGTACATCTTCATATGCATTAATGCTCATAGATACGAAGCGATTTCGAGCACAACTGCTGTGATACATAAAATACATTTTAAGAAAGAATATCATTCACAATAAACCTTTTGATCACCCACACATAAGCAAAGCATGTGAGAGCATTGTTTGTGTAGTCTATAACAGTAATCTATCTTTTCTGTTATACCTATCAAAACAAAAGAGCAGATTTCTTTTTCTTGCTGGATATCAGTAATTTATATATGACTAGATGAGAAGCATAGTAATTCTTTACTCAGAAAAACAGATGTATTCTTAGAAAACAGGTTAGGAAAAGGAAGATGATCCGTCATCTTCCTTCCTTTTCCTAACCTGACCTTCAATGTAATGATTGTTTTAAATAGAATTTTAGTTAGGTCAATTTCAATGGATGAAAGCGTAGAGGGATTAATACTAACAATTATGAAAATTACGGTGTGGTCATAAAGATGTCTTCCCCGATATATAAACCTTAGCGGACTATCCGCTCAACTAATCGAAATGAAATTGCAGATATTTGAAGGTACGTGCTTGAGACTGTGTTGATTTAAAACAATACAGCTCTCAGGAAAGTGAGAGCAGTTACCGTGAAAAAATTTCGAAATTTCGAACGGCAACACCCACTTTTTTCTTGCGCAAATTACTCAGTGCATTGAAAACCATCAATGGCGTTGTAACGATATATATATAGCGAAAATTACCCGCATTTGCAAAAAAGAACATTATTAAGAACCAATGACAACACAAGAGGAGATGGAAAAAAAACTTTTATCGGAATTATAAATTTCCAACGTACCCATTTTCGCAGATGATAAAGCACTGCACGCGGAAAATTATTGGCAACAATGACAAACGCAACATCGTAGGAAGAATCTGTATTACTTCACGTTTTATGGCATCTTGCAGTTCTGACAAATCTCATGGATTTGATGTCAACACCTTAGATTTCAGATAACTCCAGAAATTGAAATACATTAGAGGGAGGATGGAGAATAGCGGTGGCATGAAACTGCAAAGTTACGACTCTTATCTTGAAATGTTGTACTCGTTGAAAACTTTTAATTTCAATAAAAGTTTTTTCCTTCTCTCTCCTATTGTCACTGATATTTTACAATGTTTCTCTCCTATTGTCCCTGATATTTTCCAGCGCCATTTATGGTTTTTCTTAAGTTAGCTTAATGGTTAAGTCACCTGTCTGCATGAAAAGGAGATTCTGCGCACAAATTCTAGCTGGGAATTAGATTTCTGTCAGACCCGACACTGTCATAGACAACATGTAAATTTTCCTGAAAAAGCAAAAATCCTAATTTCCTAAATTTTCCTCTCTTCTAACCAGTTTGAAGCGCTGATTATTACGCGCAACATTTTATTTGGAAAATTGAAATGCTGTATCAAACATTGTATTTCGCTCACCTCAAGCTTTCAGAAGTAAGGTTGTATCGCGGAGGATGTCAAGAAATGCCTAATCCTCCAGAGCGAGAAATATCCAAAGGATCAGGTTGTAAAATGGAAACGGTAACCAAACTGTAAATAAATTTAGTATAAATGTTGAGTCTGATACGTAGATGTGTTAGTTTGTTGCCTAATCTGATAAAACTTTTCAGTATTGCCCAGTTCCACTGCCATCGTTGAATTTGACTCGGAAACTCTTCGCCCTACATAGAAAGAAAAAGAGCCTAAAAGATGCACGCGCATCCGAGCAGACTATGTATTAAAACTATCAAATTCGCTTACGTCGTACAGGTAATATCACAAAGATTGAATCATCCAGGCTTATCCTAAAGATAAAGTTCTCTGAAATTATTTGCCAGCTCCAGGTCTTACCCGACAAGCAATAACTGATACTTTTAGTCACGTGCTTTTTTTGTTTTTAATAGAGAAAGACCAAGCTTTTAACAAACAAATGTTACTTAACTAATAGAAACAAGTACTGAATACATAGGTAAATGCATTCATGTAGTAATCCTATAAAAGTTACTTAAATAAAAATACTTAATTTGTTAATATAAATAAACTGAGCATAATTTAAATTTCAAATCAATGCTAAAATTTTCAGTTCTTGGTAGTTACGAATTCGAAACTGTATTAATAGTTAATATAAAGACGTTTTCTGAATACATATGCGATGAAAACTCCTAATTCTTATCTCCCTTTTTTTAGCATTTTAATTTACGTTTGCGATTAAGCGTAAAGCAAAAGCGCTTTAACTAAAATGGCATTTAATACTGTCTTTATCGAATACAGCTACCTAATTTTAAATCAATTACGTAATATAATACTAGCAAATCAAAAATACAAACTTGCACGCCACTATTAAGAATATTTATATGAATAAAAGAAAAAAGATGTAAATTTTCCACAAGAAATTTATGGTAAAAATATGCTTAGTCACACATTTAAAATCAAAAGATTGTTTCTAAAAGATTCTGAGCCAGCGACGCGGCAAAAAGATTTCCAAGACCCGAGGCAAGAAGTTTTATTTTTCAAGATAACCTACTTTTGGGGAAATCGTCTGACACCGCGGCCTTTTCTTCATTCTACGCTGTGACAGATGACTCTTCTCATTCATGGAACGAAAAGGCTGCTTCATCGAATATCGCACACGCTAATCGTCATATTTTGACAACAAAGTATCAAAGATCGTTGTCAAAAACAGTTTCATGGGCTAGATAGCCATGTATTTATGTTAGCGATTTTTTATTATCGGATGTACTACCATACAGTGTATTTCTAAAAGATTGCATGACTATAAATATTTCTGGAATGGTATACTTTTCACCCATGGTTCTAATTTAAAAATGAATCAAATAAAGTGCGGTAGTTTTTCCGAAGTATCATCGGGGGGGGGCTAAAGATCTGGTTAGTTACAGTATATTTTTATTAAAAATTACTAAATAAAGATATTTACAAGCCATGTCGAGGTAAACAGGAATTTTTAATGCTCTCTTTTTGTAATGAATTTAACCTAACTATGACTCATTCACCCAAACTATACATATTTTAACTTGTCGATAGTTGTGCTAATTTCTTTTTTAATGATCCGTGTTAGTTGTATCTGAGTAGGAGAATCATAGTAATGTTGCAGCGAATGCGCAGCAATGCAGTAATTGCAATAATTCGCAGCGAATCATCATTAAATTGTTGATGAATGATAATATTATTCTGTCTCATATTTATTCGAGACTTAAAATGAGTTTGGAGTTTTCTGCCACCCTAGAACATACTGGTGTAAGTTTTTAAAGAAACCACAGTGAAAGTTTAAAAATGAACCACAATGTTAATAAGTTAGTGAAGCTAAGCAAAAATGGACTAATACGTAATCAAAATACTTTTATTCGTTTAGAATTCAAAAAATTTCTGCGAGCTCGAACAAATATGCATTGCAATAACAAGTGACTACACGGGAAAATAATGTGTAAGGTATTCCATCGTATTTAATAAATAAAATTTAACTAATAAATCCTGCTTATTTGTCACTTCGATAGTTAACATTGGAAAGAAATATTTTTCATTTTTAATCACGTACAAATTGAAAAGTTTCACTCTTCAATTTGTGTACAACCCCTAAACAAAACCTCAAACTTTAAAATATCTTGTTTAGTTTTTGTTGTACAAATAAGCAAATGTTTTGCGTTTTATCGTTTGAACCGGAGGCATATAAATAGCTAGGTTCACTAATTTTTGCAATTTTTTTTTAATTTAAAAATGTCAGCATATGAATATTTTTAAAGCATTTCTGTAATTGTAAATATATACCTACAACCAGTGCTTGCGAAAATTAAGGCCGTATAATGACTTTTATGGTCACTGCATATAAAAACGATATGTCTGGTGTTCCGTTCTGTTTTCGTAAAGTAGTATGTGGATTAAAATTATATTTCATTGTCCATACAATGAAACGCGAACGTTCACGGTTTGAATTTAATTGGGTAAGACAGGAGGTAGACTTTGCCAAATGATGCATTAAACTGAAATTTATTGACATGCGTGGCTAATTTAGTAGACATCTATGAACATGCAAAACGGCACACGCGATTTTATACAGTCGCTATTGCTTCGATGGCAGGTGGTTAAGAGTGGTTTCGGACGATAGGTGTTCCGCATCTTAAGATATTTATTATATTCTGCTAAACATATCGCATTATATTCAAAATACTTCTGTTCTTCTTAACTTACCACATATGAGAACCTAGTGTATTTTAAACAATATCATGAAGCTCAGAAGATTTACATAAGCCTATAGTTCTTGAATATCGCCTAAAGCAACCTATTATTAAGTGTTGAGTTTCTCATTTAATTAATTGGATAGTACACAGAAAGCGAAAAATGAAACGAATGTACAGATATTGGTTTTTAAAGTACTTAGCTTATAAGGTATTTCTCCCGCCTTCTTCGCATGCCTTCGAGGTACAGTGGTCAGCACGCTGGGCACGTATTCCAGAGGTCCGTGCTTCGAGTCACGGCGAAGGCTTTGCTCAGTTTTCATGTCTCCTGCTTCAAAAATACCTAATGTCTCTACAAGTAGCGCCCGAACACAAAAAGTTGGTGGATGATGATTCTCCACCACCGGGATTTGGCGACTGTGTCCCCTGATCTCCAGCCGTTCTTTAAAAGGGGGAGTCTCCCGCCTTCTTCGCATGCCTTCGTGGTGTAGTGGTCAGCACACTGGGCGTATTCCATAGGTCCGTGGTTCGAGTCCCGGCGAAGGCGTTGCTCATTTTTCATGTCTCCTGCTTCAAAAATACCTAATGTCTCTACAAGCTGAGAAGGCACAGCATAACGTATGACGCTCTAAATGTGTAACGAATTCCGGCATTCTTCCAAGCATGCTGTCGTAGTAAAATGATTAGCACGCCTATCTAGCAAATGAAAGATATTTTATTCGAATTCCGGTGAGAGCGCAATTGATTTTTCATATTTCCTGTCTTTGGAAAACCGAACGGGCTCTACAGTGCCGCTCGAACTAAGATTTGGTGAATGACAACTCGTCACCATTTGTCGACTGGGTTTCGTGTCTCTTCCCAGTCTCTATTCAAATGAGGCATATTTTAAGGCATTTATTTAATTACTCAATACTAGCTGTATAAATCATTCGCATGTCCAGCTAGCAAGTAAAAGATCCGTAATCCGAATTCCGGTGATGGAATTGCATTTTCAGCACGTATGCTGTCGTATCACATTCAGCTATTATGGAAAAGATAAATATTTAAAGTTCAAACAGCGATTTCTGTCGAATGTGTATCGCTTTTCCAACATCGTGAAATTGAGAGCTTATCCATCCAGAGTACGTTAGGAATTATCTGTTACTGAAAAGTTCAGTTATACAGCGCTTTCATTAATATTCATTAGTATTCGACTTCCTTTGGCTATACGTGACTACGTTTCAGATACAGGTCTACCGATTAACCAAGGCGATCTTTTAAGAACAAAATATTTTTCTTATTTAAGTTCATAAAAAATTTGCTGCGAATGCTATAATAAATCCGCGAAAGTTTTGTCATGGAAAAGATGCAAATTGCATCGAAGCACAGGCGACTGAGAACTAATGCAGCCAAAAAGCAAGGGAGAGGGTAAAGTAAAGGCCAATTTCTTAATTCTTACTAAAAATGCTTTTGCTGAAAGCGTATAGGGACAGATCGATTCCCATTTTAAGCAACAATGGATGTTGCTCTTGCATTTTAAAATTAAGTTTAATTTTTATCCTTTCCCAAATCTTTGACGATTTTTTTATTTCACAGTTTTATTATTAATTCTATACAGAACGGAGTTTTCAGGGAATGTCAAAAATACAATCGAAAGGAATCCATCTAATCAGTCTTTCACTGTCTGCTCCCTCTTTCTCAGATCGCTCTTGATTCACTCCCCTTTACCTTTCTCATTCATTATTACTAAGCTATTGTTAATGAGAGATGATAATAAAAAATAATCTCTTCCTTTCACCAAGCGAACGGCTTTGATCCGATCTCGTAAAATGAGAGTTTTCGCACCTCTGATCTGTACACCCTATGTGAAGAAAATAGAGTTTAAGGAGCGAGAAATCTTAAAACATTTTCATTGTATTTTTGTCCGGACTCAAGCGGGGGACCTTTGAATATCTGATTCTGTCACTTGAGAGTAACGCTTTAATTTTTGACAAAGCTTCATTGTAAAATGAATGATGCTAATTGCTGGTTCATTATGAAAGCCAAATGATAAGATAGCTCAAATGAAAAGGTTGCTTGACCTGGGTTCGGGTTAGCAGCATGAATGTTTTCGTGGTTTTCCCAAAGCGTAATGTGAATACAATTACGTTTCCTTAGAAGGCCTCCCATGAAATCCTCCCTCCGCTTAGGCAAGTAAATTTAATGTGTCTTGCTACAATCAAATAATCCATCATCAATCCAGTCATTGATTAAGTAAGAGAGGAAACTCACCAAGACAATGTATATTAAAAATGTCTCAAGGAGTTCTTTCTTTGGTGTAATCAACGAACCAACAATCAAGACTAATCCAGTTGCAGATATACCAGAAGGCACATTTACAAGCTAATGTTACATAGTAAAAGACACGTCAGTAAAGTAATAAAATTAGAAAGAAAAAAATCATTTCAAGAATATCATGAACTCACATGCAATATAATACATAGAGAAGAAATTCGGTCCAAATCCAGATACGACATCATTCATTGTCTATAAAGTTTTGCAATGTAAGTAATTACCTGCACATTCTTTAATCTTTCAATACCATTTTTGCGCCAAGTTTTAATGACAAGTACAGAGACAGGCGTTAAACAAAAACTTATAAATGCACCAAGTTTTCTAATTTCTTAAGAAAATATATGAGACAAGTAATCTATCAAGATCTGAGTTTTTTCCCTCTCTCCTGCGAGGCAAATTTTGTGTTCGAAGAATATTAATACCGCGGTTAAAAATCATTAATATCTTACACTTAAAAACATTAATATTCTAAGCTTGAAGCCCACACTCATTTTGCGGTGAAGGACTATTAATATCTTCAACCACAAATGCATTAATATTCTGCAGATTGAGAATATTAATGCTCTCGGCAATTTATAGAACCAGAATGCGTAATGAATCTGTGTAAAACATAAATAGTTATTCTTTCAATATTACAGTTTGTTTTCACACGACTACTGCTTCGTAAGTAATGTTTGCATGTGATTTGAATTATTTTTCAGCACTTCTACTACTTTTCTTTCCCTTTCCCCCTTAAGCGTTTGTGAGATTCTATATAGTGTTGTTAGCTTCATTTCGATCACATCTCGTCCGAGACACACACACACACAAAAAAAAAAAAAAAAAAAAAAAAAAAAAAAAAAAAAGAAAGAAAGAAAGAAAATGAAGCTGTTGTCGATGCGCGAAGTATGAAGTTTTTCGTTTGCCTTCAATGTTTTATCAGTGTAACACATGAAAATAGTACATGATGAATTTCAAAGTAAACTAGCGAGCGTTTCAAGTAAACAACCAATTCGTAAATAATTTTTTTGTTGCCAAAATTAGCGTTTTCAGAGTTCTTAATTAATATCTCACAATATTTCGCAACATCCAAAAATTAATATCTCACGCAACCCGCAACTACCAATTCGAAAATAAATCTTTCGTTGCCAATATAGCGCATCCGGAAGTCCAAAAGATGCTATCAGTCTCAAAATTGGATTTCGCGTTTGGTCACTATAAACGGCGTATGACTTATTGTTGCCACCAAATATTATCGCGTTGTTTTAAAGAAACTAAATGAAGAATCCGTTGTATGTATGTATGGTACTTGTACCGTAAAAAAATGACATTACCTAGAGCAATCAAATTTTCAATAACATAATCATCCACCTGAACAAGTCCACCTGGAAGCCTGAATTTAGGATTTGTTTAATTATTTATTTCATATTTTGTAAAACTTTAATAAATCTTTATCAATAAATTAAACGATTTCAAAGGGAGCAGTGATAACCCTGTTCGAAATAAAACATTTTTGTCTCCATCGCGTAAGACTTTTGCCATCGCGCAAAATGTAAGATTTTCAATTTTAACTAACAAACTTGGCTCTATGGAAGAAACGTGTTGCCGCGGCCGGAAATATAATACTTTTATCTTTCCCGCGCCAGGAGTTTCCCATTCAGTAAAGCTTAAGTTTCTTTCAAATTAAATCTGGAACGTTACTGAGTAATAAACTAAACGATTTAAAAGCAATAAACTTACATCTTAAGAATATTTTTTCTACTTTTCAATGTGATTTATTTATATAAACATATATTAAAATGAGATACCTAATTAAAAATATTCAGTATTTTTATGAAATTACACTAGCTGGACTAATTAAAATCCTCATATACTTTTTATTTTTTTATGATATCTATTTTAGGCGGCTGGCTGTGAGAGTGTCTAGTTTTAAAAGAAACAAAGTAGCAAATATAAAAATATGTATGGCAACATAACACTCTATCGGGAATTATAAAGATACGCTCTTTCTATATTTTTTTATTATTAATTATTTATCTCTATATTTTTTGACTTTGTAGTTGAATTGAATTTTATGTGTCGTTAAGTGCGAGGAAAGTGATATTTTATAAATAAAGTTAACATATAAAAAATTAATGAGAAAAAGACAAAAACCTTTTTTTTTTTGTTAAACAGCCGACTGTCATATTTTCTAAATAAAGTTAAAATATAAAAAATTAATGAGAAAACTAGCTGACTAAGAAAACTGCATAGTGATATGATAAACTGAGAAAACTCTAAAAACACGTATGAAAAAGTGTGCCAATACTTAAGCCTGCATCGGGAATTCTATGCATATGCTGCTATTTAGCTTTTCAAAATTTTTGTGATTTTGTTGTTGAATTGTATATAGCGTAAGTGCGAAGAAAATGAATGCTTACTAACAAAGCTAAAAGGAGAACAAAAATGTGCTAAGGAGTGAGTGTAAGAGCAGATCTGAAGATTGCGAGTTCAGCGAGGGCGCATGAAACTTTAATAAACCCTTTTGTGCGACCGTTAAAATTTGAAATCTATCAGATTTATTTTAGCAATTATTATTACTTTTTAAATTTTCTCAAAATTCAATTTAGATTTTGTTATTCAGTATTCAAGTGACATTTAACGAATTTTTTTTCATATATCTTAGTTTAATGATCGGACTAATCATCGTAAAACTCTAATTCTTCGCTTTACGGCGTAGACGGAAAAGTAGATGGGTCTCCCAAATAAACTTTCTTCCGAATCTCTAATATAATTTAGAGATTTGTGGCGATTTTTTTTCGATCATTACATGTCCAGGTAAGCATGTAAGTTTAAATTTCAGAATTTATAAAATTGGTCTTTTTATAGCTATGTTTCACATGTCCGCTCGTTGTATTCATGTTTTATAAATATGTTGCTTAAAAGTTTATACACATCATAAAAAAATAAAACATAAATCTTTTTTTCTGACTATTGCATTATAATTCTAATGTAATGAAACTGCATGAGAATAATGTATTACTAGCATTTAAAAACCTACAAATAAATTACTTGAGTGAAATATTCTTTTGGTACATCATATACTAAATAATAAATTAAACACAAAGCAATATCACCAAGCGACATGAAAGGGGAAAAAATTCAACCTCGAATTATTTTAATGTCCTTTTTATACTACTTTTATCAGACATTCTAAATTTTGAATTTAAATATTTCAGTCATTTTTGTCGTATTATCAAACTTTTTATGTCTAAATTTTTATAATGAGTATATTCGTTTGCCAAACATATCTGTAGGGAGCGGGAAAGCATACGAAAAGTTAGAATACGTATATTTATGAGACTGATTTTTAAATTCAGAAATGCAAATCTATTTGCATCATTCGATACATATTTATAATGGGATGGGAATAATTATGATAATAAAACACAATTAAAAATAAAAAAATTTTGAATGGAAAAGGAGATTTATTTTAAATTTTCAGGATTTACACAGCAGAATTAAGGAAATTAAAAGATGAGTTTGAGAAAATATTTCTCATCTGAGCCGACTACGGAACGAAGTCTCAACTCGAAGTTCCAATTGATTTATTAAGACTGATCTTACCATATTCGACAACACCGTTTATAACTTTTTTCGATTTTAGATCTATCTCTGTAGACTTCATTTTAAACAAAGGCTCATAAGAAATTTCTTCTTATGAGCCGAATGGCAATAAGTCAGGCCTATAAGAAGGCCAAAACAAATATTTTGCTACAACGATTCGGGAAGCCTCTTACTATGATACTATTGCCATGGTAACTTCTGATCAAATCTGGGTCGTCACCTGTTGAATGTGGAAGAACGCCATTCTGACTGAGACCTTTAGTGCTTGTAGCAGGCATCAGAAATGAGCCTCGTTCTCAAGAATTCGAATTCATTGTCTAGTAAAAAAATCAAACTACGGTCCCAAAATGCCATCAGTACATCAGCAAAACTCTGGTTACAAAGATGAACAATTTTGATGAAGAAACGCTGCCCTCATTAAATATCGATCTATATTAATTCGCAAAATGTTTTCGAATAAAAATAACCAAATTCCATAAATAAGTAGTTTTTTTTATCGTCTGCGCAAGCGAGCAAAATTTGGAGACACTAGCTCCACCCATTAACGAACTGTTGATGTAACAGATTAGCGAGACATATCGAAGCATGTTGTGATAAATTAATTCATGGAATGACTGCGTAATATCGCCTGTATATGAAAATCACGGAAGTAATTGTATTTGAATCAGTCTCACCTAATGCATTTTAATTTCAAGGTGATAAAAGCAGCCGTTAATAATTTCTACGAAAACAGATATTTATGTATGCACTTACGAGTAAGAGGACGAATAAAATCTACAGCTGGCGTACAGCCATCAAAATATAAATGAGAAAAGACGTTATTGAAATATCGGACTTGTTGAAAGTAGCGTAAATGAAAACAGATGCTGAAGATGCCATCGAAAAGTTGTTTACATTTGAGTAGCGTAAGGGATTCAAAGATCTGCACGATGTGACAGATAACCTTATCAACGTACTGCAAAACAATGACAAAAATTAACATTAACAGAGTACGAAATGAAATTCAGCCTAAAAAATATTAAGTCTGACAGCTGAAGAATTATAGATTGATCGAGACACAACTTGGTTAATTTTAACTGAAAAGTCTTGCTTGAGTATGACTTCTGTGCAGTTTGACGGCCACACAGCAGTCGCAGTACTCTTCATGCCTGAGAATTTTTCTGCCCAAAACCGTTACTACCAAATTAGACCGCTCTGCCTACTTAGATCATCTGAATTAGTTCCCTTTCATCATTGCACTACATTCAAAATTAAAAGCTGCATTAAAAGCTTTTCATGCAACTGACATAATGTGACACAGGTACTCAAATGTATTTCAGGGTGTGACTTCCAGACCTATTGCTAGAAATTTGAACACCGTATAAATTAGTATACAGCTGTGAAAAGAGAGCACTTTGAATGTACACAATTTATACATATCTATACACAATTTATACAGATCTATTTATATCTGTACATAGTTTTACATACGTATTGCATTAAAGTGCAATACGTATGTAAAATTACCTCACTTTATTCTGGAGTTAAATTTGCCTGGAGTTAAATTGCCTCACTTTATTCTTACCAACATCAGAAAAGATAATAATTTTACACTTAATAACCCTCTTACGGACAATATTTCTCTGTTTTTCACAAGTAAACGTAAAATAGTTTCTGTTAAATCCAAAACAGCTATTAATCTCGAAACATGACTTTGCCTTGATTCATTTGCCCTCCACAATAAATGCCTCGTTTCGCTTTTCATTCGAATCTGTTGTCATTCGGCAAAATTAGAAGCAACAGATGCAAGTGACACACACATATGTATGCATATATATATATATATATATGCAAATAATCTGACTGATTTAAACAAAAATGAATTTAATTTAACGAATTGCGTTATATATTTTTTCACTTTTCAGTGTCTTCACTTCCAAGTTAGGGGAGTTAGTCAATCAATCATTACTCCTTCCCATAACATTAAACCTGCATTTCCGAAATCGTCAAGTTCCATAATGTTCGAAGGAAGACTTCGCGTTCCTGACTCCTTCCAGATATAAATACGTTTAGAACCAGATAGCAAACTAAACCTCGACACATCAGTAAAGAGACCATGGGACCACTGGTGTTCACTCCAGTTCTGATGTTCTTCGCACCAATTAAAGTGATTTTTGTTTTGTTGCGAAGACAATGAAGCACGTATCCTTCGCTTTCTAGAAAAAAGGCCTTTTTTAATTAAGCCTTCTGTATACAGTTTGCTGAGATAAACAGTGCCAGTGGCAGCTGCAAACTCTGAACTAAACTGCCGAGAAGTAAACTTCCTCTTACGACGGACAGTTATTGCCAGTTATCGATCCTGAGAAGCTGTTATTATCCGTTTATGACTTTGATCAACCTAACCTCTAACTGAGTGTTTTTAGTGAATGTACGCCAAATGCAAGGTTGTTTTAGCAAATTTGATTCTCTTTACATCAGTTCCAGAGTTCTCGATATATTTTCATGGCGTAGAAACTGTCTGTCTTGAAATATTCGCACATATCACTGCTTCCATAATTGTCTGCCTTGCTTTTAAAATACCTATGATTCGCTGCTTCAAAGATTCTTGTAAATGATATTTTGGAGCCATAACAAACCGTTTTGAGTCCTTACATACTGAAATCAAGCAGTGTTGCAGAAATTCACACGGATATTTATTTTGCGCCAAGCGTCAGATGATGAAACGTCTTGATTTGCATATCATAAAACGTTCGATCACATTTAATTGGACAATGCTAATTCAGCTTGCTTTCATAAATCGGACATTTCATAGATTTTTTTATTACTTTTTTTATTCCGTTAGTAAAGATAAATTTGGACATGAGAGTACATTAATCTAGTATTATCTAATATTCGATAAAATGTTTGGCTGTTTTACCTGTTTCACCTCTATTGATAATCTGTACTGATAAACCATACTAAACTTGATAAAAGATGAATGAAATGAAACTTTATTATGAGCTGCTTATATCTAGAAGTAGCGGAGGAATGAGTTTTTATTATTCGTTTATTCTCTTATTCGTTACGGCAATGGAGTCAAGAATGAAGGATAATTAAAGTTCCTCTGAGTCAGCTTCTTAAAAATCTACTTACTGTGTTTTAAGTCAGTAGAAAAACGCATAGACGTTAAAATAAGCTTTAATTTTTCTTAAACATCATCCGGAAAAAAAGTGATCCGGATAATTGGAATGTCAGATAACTGGAGCGATATTCTATTTGTAAAGCCAAAAGGACATTCTTCAACAGGTTTTCTCTTTTCTTCAAGTTGCCGATTCAATTATTTACATCGAGTGGCGTTTGCCGAAATCAGCGTTACTTTCCGATTCAAGGCAAAAGCCTAAAATTGGCTGCAGCTGGGGACTAATCAAATGCCGCTTGTTTCAACAAAGCCCTCCTCGACAATGTCTAGCAACGATCTCACCAATTTCTTCATTAACTTAATATGCAAGGGCCCATTTCCATTAGGGATCCACTTCCTTCTGCCAGACAACAGCCAGCCTCTGCCTCCCAAAATGGATTGGAATCCATTAAACCACGCGACTTTCCGCCCTGAAATGAAATTAAGTGCATTAAGGAAACGGGGTTTGTGACGCTGCAAACAGCGGTTTTCATGGTCCTGATTAGCGATTCGTTTGGCCGGATTTCTATTCAATTTTTAGAAAGAGTTTTCTATTTTGCAGATGGGGGAAGTCTTTCATGAACATGCTACGCTAATGATACCGAGAACAGAAGTTGGAATCTAAATTTTGATTGAGGAAAGCACCGAGTTCCTACGAACAGGTACTGCTTATAGTATTTTTTCTAAAATTAGATTAACTTTCTTTGTTTTCTTTTCTTAGTTGCTCCGTCTAAGCACTACAAAGTTTTTTCCCCATGTAGACCTAACAAAATAGTATATACATCAACGGAATTTGAATAATTTATCGTAAAGACTTAATTTCTGAAAAGTTATGATTCGTTTGACCAGATTTCTGTTTAATTTTTCGAAAGCAATTCCCATTTTGCGGATGGAAGAAATCTTTCGAAAAAGTGGTACGGTTACAGTATTAGAATAAAAGCTATACACAACTGTGTTCGGCATTTCTATTCAAATCTTCTAGAAAAGTTGTGTAGTGCGTAATATAATAAAAAAATCTACATCAAATTATATTCGGAATCTTCATTTAATGAACATTTAGTTCAATCATTTCATTCTAGAGTAAACAAATTTAGGTTTTAATCTAAAAGTCCATTCCTCGATTTATCAACACTTAGACGAAAAATAAAATTTTGTTCTAAAGATCCCAATGCAAGTTATTTTTAATAGTATACGGGTTAAAACGTCATATCGACTTTAACGGCTTTTCATATATCTTCACGAGCTAACGCTGTCCTGTCTAATACAAATTGCAATTCGTATATTCAACTGTCATACCAGCAGACATTCAAGCTGCAGTCTATTAATTTAACACCAACACGAAGCTTATTATTTGCAGCGGCATCTGATTTTGACAAGCGAAACATTCAAATTTTGTAGTCGTCGAATGCAAAATTGGGTTGGTAACGATGAGTGGATACTTAACTAGATAATCGTTAAAAAGTTTTGCAATTAAAAAAAAGTTCCTGACGCACTTTTAACAAAACACTGTTTCTAAGTTTCAAGCAATTTAACATAAATAAACACCTTTCTTCTTTACATAAGGCTGAAGTTTAATTAGTTTGTATTTGAATGCTTCATATTTATGAATGGAAACATTCACTTAGGTCAATGATATTCAAACTTAGTTCTGCGCTACACTACTTTTTTTAATAAAACTTTAAATTTCAAAATTGGTTCTGCGGCTGATTTTTTATGCGCGCAAGATTTTTTTCTTTAAAATTAAGCGTTAAATTTTCGCTTTTTATTATAATACAGTCAAATACCAAAAACCCGCCGACCTGAAATCCGCCAACTTCTAAATCCGCACTGCCTCTCAAAATATAAACATTGAATATATAGGTTCCAGAAACCGCAGAATGGAGAATGAAATACCGAAAAAAATATTTATCCAATAATGATGTCACAATTGCCGAATAACAATGATTCTGTGTTAGTGGCAGAAAAAAGATCTTAGCCCAGAAGAGGTTTTCAGTGTGGATGATGTGTTCAGATGAGCCCACACTGGCATATCAGATAACTGATGATGAAATCATTGGCTCTGTTTTGAACTCACCACAGCAAGAAAACGATTCCGACACCGACACAGATAATGAATTTGATAGGAATGAGAAAATATCTTTTAATGAGGGTTTGGAACATGATGAAAAATACCTAGAATATTTAGAACAACAGAGATGTGTCACAGACCATGAGATTATGACCCTGTAAAATTTACAAAAAAAGCTTACTCTGGAGCTAAAAAAAAATTAAATAATTTATGCTTTATTAGTATCCCTTATTTTTACACGTCTCTATTGTATATGTCCTTAATGCTTTAAAATATTCCTGTAATCACTAATATAAATGAATAATATATATATATATAATTTAATGCATGTAATAAAATAATATAATAATGTATATTATTGTACATAATAATTTAAGTAAATGTATCCAATATGCCTTATTTATTTTGCACTTTTAGTCTGACTATTATGACTTGGCTTTTCTGTCCTGAAATCCGCAAAATCCTAAAATCCGCACAACCTCTGGTCCCAGGCATTGCGGATTTCTGGACTTCTACTGTATTTACATTACTTCCATTCATTTTCTAGCACCGGTACCCTGGGTAATAAATTTAATTTGATATGACATCGATCAGTAACTTAAACAGAGGGTGTTAAAGGGTAGATTAATCAACTAATACTCTGAGCATAAATCCAAATATTATTGCCCTCTAGAAATTAAATAATGAAGAATCTGGAATATTCACCTGGAAGTCCGAATTTTGAACTTCGAATTTTATATTTTATATTTTGTAAAAATGAGAACTTTTGGTTAACAGACTCAACGACTTCAGAGCTAGCAGTGGCAACACTGTACGAAATAAAACATTTTTATCTTCAAAGCGCGAAATTGTCAATAAAAAATTCTAAAGATATGCTGTTTTTAAATATTTTGTGATTTTGTTAATGAAATGAATTTTTTATGGCGTAAGTATGGAAAACCGATAGTTAATTCATTAATTTAACACACATAATATTAACAAACAATTTCCCTAAGCAAGAAAAAATATTCTACCTGATTTAGTGAATGAAGTAAACAAAGGAGGTAAGAAATACATTGCTTTAAAACTTACAGTAACAATCACTTTTATCAAAGTAAAAAAAATACTCCATCTTTTTGGTACATTTATAACGAAACAAATCATCATAAATTAAGTTTGTGTAAATAATAACATAAACTCCAAAGAGAGCGCGGCATATGTATTCAGTACGCTTAACGCTAATTCTGGCACTATTTCTTTTCAGGCATGTGATTTTCAAGCGCTTTGAAACGGCCGAAATGGCTTACAGCATCTGAATAATTAATCACTTTCAGAAAAATGCAGCAACAAAATAAAATCAAGTATGGATTTTTTTAAAGAAAGAAAGAAAATTAATTTTCAATTTAGAATTTAAAGAAAGAAAATTATCTAAGAAGAAAGGTAATTTATTAAGAAGAAAGGTAATTTATAAGCGACGCAGACTGAAAAAGATTTTGCATTCTTCCCTTTCTCATAATCAGAACTTCAAGTCAATGTTCAATATAACTGCATACTGAACATATTAGAATTTGTTTACGTCATTAATAATTCAGATCCACTAACGAAGAACTGCAAATGTTTCTGCCTCATACACGTAGCTGACAAAGATTTCTTGGAGCCACAAATGGAGTTTATGGACCTGTGTTTTAAAAAATATAATGATCAAAAACCACTCTAGTTCTACAGCAAAAATATTGACAAAGAGAAAATCCAACAGCTGTTCGCTCTCATCCATTTCGTATAGCGTTACTTTTGGATGCCTAGCACACCAGGCTTGAAATTGCTTTCAAAGAGCTGCATTTTGGGTCGGAGAGACAGAGTACCTCACACAGAGTTATCAAACAAAGTGTCTGCACGAACACATGAAACTTTTGGATGAATTGCAGCAGAATACTTCCCTTCAATTCTCAGCTAACATATTTATAATCTGGACAAAATTAACCAGAAAGCATAGACAGGGTATGACAGAACCATGGTTATGCACGGTAATTAAAATTGTGATGAATTCCGATATCAGAGTCTTTACCTAACAACTTCCAAATGAATACAAAAATAAATAAATAAATAAAAACACAAAATTTTAAAAAGTTTTGAAAAGTTCAGATTTTAATGGTCGTCCAAAAGGGCTCTTTTGATGGTTACTATGGTTTATCAGTAGAGTTTATTAGTAGAGATGCACCAGGTGGAATACAGAAACATTTAAAAAATAGAAAATAACATTCTTGAGAACTGCATCTGTTTCTGTTAAATAGCTTAGTTTGTTAATAAATAGCAGACAGATGAAATTTGAAAGATAAATAGCTTGCATTTTGTCGAATGACAACAGACTCGACTGAAAAATGAAATAACGCATTTACAGTGGATAATGCGAAATCGCGTTTCCAGCCTGATAGTCTTTTGAGGCTAATAATTTAATTTTCAAATTTTATTTAAAATACAATTGCAATCCCCAGATGATAATATTTATTGATTAAAAAGCATTAATTTCGCTCTTTGGTCTTTACAAGTCCAGATAAAGATACAATAATCAATATTTATTTACAATATTCGGTCTATTTTCCACTTATAGATTAGACTAATATGAAAGCTTCAGTTACTAAAAATCCTCACATATACGTATAGTGAAGTTTTAGTTATCTGTCAGACTGTCGTTATGACAGATAAAAGAACGTACGAATAAACGAAATTCTTCTTTTCTTTACCATCAGATATACAAAACCGATAATAAAGATCCACTTCTACAATATTACATGTTATAGTATATACAAAAATCAAGATTAAAATTCAAATTGGCCACTCCATGCTCCTTAATTAGCTCAACATTAATTAGAATAAAAATATAATATTTAAAATTAATCTAAAAATTTTTTTAAAAAAAATCTGAAAGATTCTTCAGATTTTATAGTACGCCCAAAGAGGCGTACTTTAACGTTTTGTGCATTACCTTCATTTATTAAATATCATGTTCTGCGCATCTAAACCATAAAATTCAGTTCAATAGCAATATCACAAAATAATTTTAAAATGAGCATATCTTTAGAATTTCCGATACGCAGTCTCGTGCGCTGGAGATAATGTTTTCCCCCGTACACTGTTGCCATTGCTCGCTTTTAAATCGTTGAGTTTGTCAATAAAAAATTCGCTAATGTTTTACAAAATATGAAATAGG
The DNA here is from genome assembly GCA_000611955.2 of Stegodyphus mimosarum. NCBI lineage: Eukaryota > Metazoa > Arthropoda > Arachnida > Araneae > Eresidae > Stegodyphus > Stegodyphus mimosarum. The sequence goes on along the minus strand of KK117965.1, from coordinate 301,256 downwards.
TAATAAAATAAACTCCAAATTCCAAACTTGGGCTTCCAGATGCCCATATTCGGGTGGAGACGTACGTTATTCAAAATTGGATAGCTCTTGGTACCGTTGTTTTATCACAATGCGAGAAACATACATACATTTATGCAGATTCTTCATTATTTAATTTCATTAAATATAATACAGGGCGATACTATTTGGTGGCAACAATTCGAAAAGTGAATCGACATTTATAATGAACCAACGCAAAATGCCAAAACGAAATTAATAGCCCTTTTGGGCTAATAATATCTAGCTATAGAATGGATAAATATCCCATTTACGTAATATGATCAACTATTTTCACCAATTTTAATCAAATTACTTTTTTTATACGCAGAGATGTGCTAAAACAAGAAATGCATATTTTTCTTAAATTATAATTTTAATGGGTGAAAACAAATAATGTTATAATACCAATTACTGAATGTAGAACTCGCAGTAATGCTGCAATAGAGAATTGTGTAATAAAAGCCTATTTCATTTTGACATAGTTCGATTATTCCTATACATGTAGGGGATAAATATATATATGGTTCAGGGCCACACGCCAGATTTCAATTGTGTATTTGCACAAAGTATAATATTTGCAACGTATGTTTTATTTTGTGACATAATTACATTTATCTAAATTTACAAATTTTAGGAAAGACAAATGTTTTAAGCTTTCATTCAAAAATATTGCTCTTACCATATGATGAGAACAACATCCTTCATCAAAAATAAAATGGAAATTACCTGAAAAAGAAATAAAAAATTAAGAAATATTACATATCAAAGCAAATAATTAATTCAAATATTATTAATAAAATTTGTTATGACATTAACATATGTAATAGCTATTTTATTAATTTTAAATAGTTTTCTAAATTCAAAAAAACAACAACAGCTGTAATTCTTAAGAGGAATAAAATATAGCTCATCCTAAAAACGTGCAAGTAGCATTACTCATTCCCCGTCTCACGAGTCATCACGTCATCGCGAAACTTGAACATGCTGACATATACCCCACCTTTTTCATGTTGCTTTAGTAATTTCCAGCTTGCTGTGATGGAAAATTTTTGGAATAAATTCTTGGTATAGATAGCTGAGGTAGGCTAAAATAGCTTCAGAAATTGCTACACTGGTTGCATTTGGAAGAGATAATTCCCCAAAACTGAAAACATCAGAATTGTTTGCACCATTCACAAAGTGACTTTACAGTAAGAGAGAAACTGTGCGGATTGTACTTTATGCGTGGGTTGGATATGAAATAAAAACGGTAAAAAGAAGTTTCAATTACATCTGCAAACACTGACTTCAATTGTTTAGTTAAGATCTTGATGGTAGAACTGTTGTCGAGATCTTAACTAAGTACCTGAAGATTAAGGATGAGTTATGAAGAATAATTTTAGTTAATATAATATAAATCTAGCTATAAACAATGCATGTGAATTCATTTCGAATAACATAACATAAATTAAAAATTAACGATTCAAATATTAATGCTACCTTTAGTATGTAAATTTTGATTTATCAATCTATTCAATATAATTACGCTGCTGGCCTTTAAAAGTGCTACAATATGAATAAAGCAATTAACACACTTGAAATTTGAAAGAAAGGTAGAAAACGGTGGGACGTTCAAATGATAAGCATTTCACGGCATACTCATATTACAGGCATCATAATGACACCTGAAAGTACAAAAACGAGGCAATGTGAATTTTTCATTCCGAAACCGCGTTTTTCGTTACTTTTTACGTTGGATCTAGCGAAGAAGGAATTTAGACCTCATGCCTCAGAATTCGATAAGGGAAGAACCATAGCCTATCGAGCTTGCGGATTATCGTATTGCATAATTGCTGCTCGTATTAATCTACATCCAACGATTGTTAAGAGACTTTACAACTGATGTGTTGATGGGTGCAGGATGGTTGCACATACCGATGAGTGGAGTCTCACTTGCCTTGACTGAACAACAGCCAAGACGAAAAAGATCTTAATCTCATCGCTATACGGATTGTACAGCTACATCACGCACTCTCGGTCAGGAAACTTAATGTATTGGACATTACCAATTACCGGTACTTACGGTTCGGCGATATTCTACAACACAGTGGATTCTCAACAAGGTAATAGCAAGGCTTTGGATTCCCTTGACGCTAGAGCGCAAGAACCAGTGCTTGCAATAATGCGTTGAACGATGCCCATGAACACATTAGTGGCATGATGTCGTTTTTTCAGATAAATCTCGACTTTGCTTACAGCATCATGGCGGCCACATGCTTGTATAGAGGTCTACGAAAAGGAAGGAACGTTGGAAGCTTGCGTTCTTAATCATCACCAAATCATTATTTACACCGAATAATCACCGAATTTTATTCGATGTTGAATTAGTGTGACGACGAGCCCATTAGACAAAAACACGTAGGACAAAACCCATAAAAAACACTGTAATAATTGCCCATGCGATGAATACCTATACGGATGAAAGCGCAATAAATGAAGCCCACAGTAATGAAAACCCACAATGATACAAACTCACGTAAAACTCCATACGGATATATATGCCACGTAGAAGATTATAATTTTCCCATTATTTTCAGTTTATACAAAGCAAATTCCAGAAAATTCTAAATAAAAAAATTAATTAAATAAATTAAACTAATAACAAATAATTATAAATTAAAATTAAATAATTATTAAAATACGGAATACATTTTATTTTGGGCTGCAGTTGAATTTAAGCCTTACATAAATTATTATGCGTATTATTATTATATTTAAACTTTGAATAAGTCCGACAAGGAGAAGTCAAAGGAAACGCTGGCCACACTGCTTCCCTTATTCTATAAAATTACAAGGAGTATATGTACAAAGAATAATTTTTATTTCATTTTGAATTATTTATCAGTTCTAGAAAATTTTGTATATAAGGAATTAAATATGTAGAAAGAAAAATTAAACTAAAACTCTTGTTTCAACGGAAGGCAAAAATGCACCCTAATGTGATTATGAAAACTTTTTTGTGCGAAGTCTGAAATACTGTTTTAACAGCAAATAAAAACAATATTTCAAATAATTTAGTTAAATTTTAACTATTCTGCTCTTACATAATTTTACATCATTGTAACTTGAAACCTCTGATTTAATTATAATAATTATTACTTATAAAACTTTTAGAAAATCCCAGTTTTGTTTTGTGGGCTCTTTGTAAGTGGGCGCCAGATGGGCTTTTGTCAGTAATCCTCTAAGCAGCCGCTGGTTATTCACTGTTCGTCCCGTTACAGTTTATGAAGCATTGACCCCCAAATGAGAGAAGAAGCAAAGCAATCTTGCTTAATGTCTAACCTTCTTTGGAAACTGCGGAAAAATACAGGGATATATTACTAATACTTCTACTTTTTCTCAAATTTTTACGGTTCTTATTTACTGTTAAATACAAGTTTAAATTTTATTACAAATTGATAAGTTTATAGAGTATTTTAAGTCCATATTTAATTTTGGTCGTTGAAAAAGTAGATTCTTTTTAATGTTTATCTACATAATAATATTAAAAATAGCCTCTAGAGAGCACTCGCCCTTTCTCTCAGCATCCACCACCTCTTAATCTGTTCCAAGCCCAGCAAGAACGAACTAAGACTCTTCAACGCTTAAAAATATTTCAGATTTAACAGATAAGGTAAGTTAAATAACCTCAAGAAACATCTTGAGTTAAATGGTCGAATGAAAGTCCTCAATTAAAAACAAATATTTTTTGCTTTGCGCGTGGTGTACGATGACCACTTAACATTTCTTCTTGAGCCGTAACCGAAGATCTGACCGCTGCTTTCTAGAGTATCTCTTCCAAAGAGTACATAGTAAATTTTCTTCTATCAGACGCAGAGAAAATACTAATAATTTCATTGTAGAAGTATCTTCTGATTTACAATATAATTTAGTCTTCATGAGCGTATGTTGACATCAGTTCTTGCCCATTCCAATCACATATCACTCTCACTCGCTGTTTGCATTGACAAGGATTAGATCATAGCAGTCGTATTAGTAAATTCCTCCCTCTTGCTTAGCCTATGGTCAGAAGCATGCACAAAGGAAATATTCATCTAAAGAAAAACATTGCATAACGTGTCCAAATTAAAGCAGTCAAATCGTCCAAATCAAACCAGTGGTTCTTCGATTCCAACGAATCACGGTGCACACACACACACAAAATAAGTCCTACATTCCGGAACTCTCCCAGTCAGCTGTTATATCCAGAAAAGTGCCTGCATAATTCACCACCCCAAGACACAGTTAAAGACTATTCAAGCAAATTTACAGAGTCAAGTCTGTAACTATTTAGCTTTAAAATTTATTGATGACGATAACATACAAATAGCACTAATTCGAGAGCCCTCTAACAAATGGTTCTCTAACGGGTCTTCTACTCCGATACAGAGATTTCGTTTTAGCAAAAACTATCTTATTTACAAAAAACAATATTGTTTACAAAACATTACTATTACTTCCGAAATCTGATATTTGTACTATCAATCTATAAACCTGCAGTTTTGATAGCACGTTCAATGATTATTTGATGACTATGATTTAACAAAAGACTACACTTTAAAAAACCATTTTCGAATATGATGTTAATTTGGAGAAATAAATTCTCGGATAATAAACTTCAATTCTGAATGTCTATGAAAATAATTAGTCACTTTAATTATAATAATATTTTATAAAAATGCTGTATCATTTTCAGTTCTGCTTTGTACCGCATTGGATGTTTCAATAAAAGTATTTTTTATTATCGTACTGTAATTATCAGAATGAAGGCTCGACTATCCGGAAAGCTCTTGAAATGTCGAATGTCGGATACGTGCAAATTTCGGAGAGTTGAGAGTAATACGTAATTCACGGCTGAAAGCCAAATGAGAGTCATCTGCATTGTTATTAACTTTAATATCAAAGGTTTACTTTTAAAATTACGTAAGGCTTCGGACGGGAGCGCATTTCCGAAATAAAAGCCGATATATTCGTATAAAACCTATAAAACTTCTCATCCAGTTATAAAATCCTGTCAGTCAAGAAAGATGGTCGAGATTCCGCCAGTCTGAGGCAAAAATTTGATGGAAAAATCACTGTTTATTTAATTAGCAACAGACAAACATAAGTAAAGAATTTAAAATATTAAATGCTTTTTCATAATTTTTTCCGTTGTCGCCATTTTTATCCGGTTTCAAAGTCGTATATAGTTCCCATTAACGCTTTTCTTGATGCCAGCAACCTGTAATTTTGAAATATCTCCAATGCTGTTCTGTTGAAGGCAGATTTCAATATGATTTTTTTTTAAATGAGAGGCAAAACAGATAAATAGCAGCTGATTTATATCGCTCTTCAGAAATTTTAAACCGGCTTATTGAGAATAAACCTGATTTACTGACATAAGACCAAAGCGACTGTCTTATAATTGTGTTGTTAATGTTACGTTTATCCATTATAGGTGCTAAATCATCTATAATGGATAAGCGGTATCATTATAGGTACTAAATTAGTATATTTTCTCCCTTCGACAACTGGTCCGACAAAATATACTGGCGATAAAGAGATTCAGTGACTGTCGTGAACTTGGGAATCTCTCATATATTCCCATGCTATACGAACTTAATCAACACCACCCAGAAAAGGAGAAGAGTTCTATGGAGTCTAGAAGATGTTGGGAAAGTCCAAGTTCCAAGGAATAATTTTTGAAACAATACGATAAATACTGTGGGGAGTAGGGATAATCAAAATCTTCTTGATTAAAGAACCGTTAGACTTTATCCATTTCATTTTTGAGATCTTATAAACGGGGTTGTAAGTAATAATCCTATAAGTGTTCTATTGATGACATTATTAGTCCTCGTTTGCTTAATTTTACATAAAAAAATTTCAAAAACTTCTTAAATATTCAGGCTATTTAAGCGAGTTGAATGCTCAATAGTCAATTTACTGCAATACTCTTTGTAGTTCTATTTGAGTAAAAATCGGCTGTAGGCACTGTATTAGTTCGTTTGCATATTTATAATAGTAGATAATTGATTATTCTAAAATATCTAGGCATCCTGTTGCTACTACTTTTATTACATATCTTTTACATTAATAAATTAGTTTTAATCTTGGTAATCTACAAATTATTATGCCAAACATCAACAGCGCATCAAAATAACTGTTTTTAAATTACAAGATTTTATAATAACTGTCGGTTATAATAATTTTTAATTTCTATCAATAATTTATCTTATTAATCAATAAGTTTTTATATTAATTGCTCAGCAGAGTTTTATAATTAATAACTATTAATAGTATTGTAATAGCTGTATACTATTTTGCTTGTTAATCTTTTTCTTTTGATGGTAATAATATTAGCATAAAATAGCGTCATATATTTCGAAATAATTGACTGCACTTTAGGTGCTGTTCTGTTAAAAGTTTATCTTCCTTTGTTTATAATTGGTTTTTAATGGTACCTATTAATATGACTACTGATATTAGTTTTCTAATGAGGTGTTGTAATAATATTTGCAGACTTCTGATAATTTTTACTATTTATATTATTGGAATAAAATTCAGTACACCTTTAAAACTGTTTTGCTTCTAATACATTTTATTATTTCGATTTAAAACATTGAATTATTAATGGAAAACTAACATAAGAGCTTTCATTTCTGCAATAACAGTTTGTTGACTTTAGTAACATTCTTTACAAAACTGTAATAAGATTTTGTAACATCGGTAGCATTACTATGTTCTGAATATCACGTAAGGCAAGTCATCATCTTGCTGTGTCATACATTACTGCAGTTGAGATGGCAAAGACGTCGCTAGGACATTTAAATATCACCTGAGGAATTAATTCACTGCGCACATTAGCATCTTCAATCTCTGAATAAAAGTACGAGGATGTACATCCCAAAACTTTGAAAAATATGCAAAGGAAATAGCTACGAAGAGTTACGTTAAACCACATTGCACTCCAGGTGACGTTCCCCATAAAGTCGTTATCAGTGGCCCTAGAATCATGGAAGAATGGACATGGAAATCTTAGCAGTGTGCGTAGTTGCTCCATGCTGCTGAATTCCCCACTTACGGTAACCTAAGGCGTCCTGAATGGATATGTCACGATCGTATACCATTGAGCATTTACAGTAACTGGTTTGCCTGCCTAAGTTTCAAAGCAATATAGCCAAAAAATACCATATTTCATAATCTCATCTACGCACTGTCCACAGAGTGTTGTTGCACTTCTTGTGGCTTATTTGGTGCCCAGTATTGTTAATTCTGGTAATCGACACTAATGATTCAGTGCTTCACGGATCAATATTACATCTCAACATAAGTCTCGACTACACTGCACCTGATGACCCTCAATATAACAGTGCCATGCAATGGGCGTTGTATCCGTTTGCGTTTGGAAATAATTAGCTGCTTTTGATGCATCCTCCATAGTTAAGGTATAAAATGAGCGTCACCACACACTATGCAATTAAGTTCTGGAAAGGAGGAAGACAAAAAGAATAATCAAGAAATGAGGCAAACAAAAATTTAAGCGATATATTATGCTTAACATTGATCGAATAACTGTAAAGAATTAATTAAATGCATTAAAAGCAAACTCCTAGAATTAAAAAAAACTGCTTTTCCTTGGTCCAAAATGTTAAATTAACCTGATACCTCTAGCTAGCTACACTGGTTATCATAAATTAAGGAAAAATCACAAGAACCCCGATTACTGAAAACGTTACATGTAGAATTTTATGAAACTTACCCACAATATACAACACATAGTAAAGTATCAAATAACATAAAAAGAAATTATCAGACAATTATGGTAGTATAGAAATTAGCACATGTATAAAATGAACAAATCGAAGGTATCAGTTTCCTATAGGAAAAGTATCTTCAATATGAAATATGATCGCCTCTAGAAACAATACAACACATACAGCGATCTGTGATGCTTTCAATTATGCGGTCTATCAGTTCCATAGGAAGCTAGAGCCATTGCTCTTGCAAAGCAGTTGCAAGCGCCACAACAGTCTGAGGGGGCGGATTGAGAGCAGCTAGACGTCTCCCTAAAGCATCCCAAACGTGTTTGATAGGATTCAAGTCCGGGAATCGAGCTGGCCACTCCTTGCGCATAATTGTTTCCTGTTGAAGCTAATCATCTACGTTGCGAGCCCTGTGTGGTCTTGCGTTGTCGTCCTGTCACAGGAAAGCATCACCAATTGCCCCGGCATATGGGCGCACATAAGCATCAAAGATGTCATCTCTATAAACCTCAACATTCACAGTTCCCCTTGGAAAGACATGGAGGTTTGTGCATCCACCCAAAGAGATGCCACCCCAAACACAGACACTCCCTCTTCCGTATGCATCTCTTTCTCGGATGTTTGACGGATGGTAACGGGTTCGAGGTTCTCTCCATATCAACTAACGTCTACTATCGCTTTCTAGATTAAACCTGGACTCATCCGTAAAGATCCCTCCACTGATCAAGCGTCTAGTGGACATGTTGTCGTGCTCACTTCAAACGGTCCCTCCTATGGCATGACGTAAGCGGCACGCAAATGGCTCGTCGCTTTGCATACAGACCACCTTCGCGAAGCCTTCTATGCACAGTTGACATTGACACCAGCCTTCCGGTGGCTGCAGCAAGACAGGATCTAAGAAGAGTCGGTTTAGCAGTTCTATTCCTGCGTGAACATAATGTCAAATATCGGTCATCGGCGCTCGTCTAACAGTCAGCCGTCCTTGGCTGAACATCCTAGATGCCGAATTTGTGGTTTGAAACTGCCTCCAAAGTCTATGAACCACAGAAGGACTCACATTTAGCCATCTGGCCACTTCTGTTTGACTTTGTCCTGCCTCTAGTCTCCCAATGGCTCTCCATCGTAGTTCTGCAGGCAAATGATGCCTGGAGGTCATTGTTACAAATTGGCTGTCTTAGATTTCTTATGCCAGTATCACAGCGAAATATGTGGGCTTGCTCTCAAACATGGACTTTTATGCTCCTCGCAGATGACGTATTCTGAGTGCAGTGGCATTAATTTGCATATTGCAGTTTTATTCAGCTACTCTTACTTGGCAACATATTCAAATTTTACACGCTTTGGCTTATTTTTGAGGGAGTTATCGCTATTTTTGTGATTTTTTCTTAACTATGATAACCAGTGTATATCAAGGGGGGGAGGTGCAATCTGATCGCATGCAAATTACGTTTAACACCTGAAAGTGATTTTTTATTGAAAGGAAAAAGGGAAAGTTGTCTTTACGATTCAGTAATTTTAAATCACGGAGTATATGTTTTATGTTTCGTTGCTGTTGTTGTCAGTGTTCACTTGTCTGACCTCCAGTCAGCCCAAGCCCACAAAATTCCTCCTGGCAAGGAGCGCAAGTTTACGCCTGTCGTTGCCTTGAGCATCTTACAGGTGACAATGCGATTTAGCTCAGTTCCGCCCCCCAATTTCGATGCAGAGCACCCCGGGGGGGGGACGGGTCCGATGGTCTCCCATCCCTTTACCCCTACCACCAACCTCTCCAGAGGACTTTCGGCTCGCCACATATTTGGAGTGCGCCCATGCCGTACGTACACTACGCATTTACAAACATCCATGCCTTCTCCGGGATTCGAACCCGGGCCCTTCGGCACGGCAGTCAGCGACGCTAATCACTATACCAGCTGGGCGGCTTATGTTGCGTAGATTCGTAATAGCTATTTTGAAAGATATATGAAAGATCTGAGGCCAAAAGAAATATTAAGCTCTTCCAGCAAAGCAGAGAAATTTTTGGAAACTGAAAACAATAATATGTGCTTTCAGTTGTTAAAAAATCATTATAAGATGTCAATAAGTCAGAAAAAAAAATTATCATTGGGGGGGGGGAAGACGTCAAATTACACAGTTTTTTTTAATGAGTTTTTTGACTTCTTCAAAGAAACAACGTTAGAAATCAATCCTTTTATTCCATACATACACAGATATCTATGTGTAAATTACTAACATGTACTTTCCCTAAGTATGCAACAGAATACTATGCATTATTTGATTTTGGCCTTTGTTTAGAAGGAGGAAGCCAAAGACCTTATGAAGCAGAGCATATTGTAAATTTTAAGATGAAACTTAAAGGGAAATATTAAAAACAGTCTTCTCAATATCTTGAAAAAGTTTAATTCTGCAGCTAAAAGCTCTTTATTCTTTAAACCATTCTCCGTCTAGAAATTTAAATGTATTCTAAGTTTTTGTAAAAAAAATGTTATCATAATAAATAATGTTCGCTAGAAAAATAAGACATGTGATATATTTTTCAGCATATTATTGTTAAAAACCAACAAATTGTTATATAAATATCAGATATTAAATGACCTACTAGCGGTAAAGTGGCTGAACACTGGTAGTTCGGTTCGTGGTTCAAATCCAAGCGAACGGGCTGGCTGCACGAATGTTTTAATGATTTCCCCCGTGTGTAACGTATATACGCGTCAATTTCCCTCAGAAAGTATTCCGCGAAGGCATCTCTTCCCTTAGGTTGATAGCTCTCGAGTGCTTTGCCATAATTGAATAAGACAAACCAAATCAAATATTTAATTATTAATTTTTAGTTTTTAGCAAATTTTTCACGTTTTTGAAGCAGGAATGAAGTAAAAAACTCTAATTCGTTTGCTAAGGAGGAGTAATTTTTCCCTTTCTTAAACAACAGAAATATAAAATGCCTGTATTCTTCCAGATATAATCAGTATGCTAACATATACAATAATTAGTATGCTAATATATACAATAATTAGAATGCTAAGACAGTATACACTAATAATAAATAGTTTAGGAAAAAAGGGATAAATTTACACTAAGAAGCTTATTAGTTTTACCGTTAAAAATCTAAAGGAGTTACGAGCAAAGGTGAAAAAAATTTATTATAATAATATGATAAAGAAAAATAAATTTTTCTACATCATAATTCAAAATTTAGAGAAAATTACCGTCTGCGGTATAGTACAGTTGGAAATAAATCAAAAACCCAAATCATTCATTCTTTAAAAACTTAAATAATTTCAAGAAACAAAATAAAAAATAGTAAAACGAGTGTATTTTATAATTAACATTTATACGCTGCGAATAAACAAATTTAATATCCTCTAAATCCAATAATGTTCTAGGACACATTGCTTGGTAAAATGTTAGCAAAAATTCAACAAAACTGCAGATAAATTAAGACAAAAGAAAAGCGCTTTCTATTTCAAGAAAGAAAACTGCCAGCAAACACTCTTAAGCATTTTTTTGAGAAATGTTTCTCCAAAAAAAGAAATATCCGAGAACTGCTTTGCAAAATTTAATTTATTTATTCAAATATATAATCCTTTTAACGTTTTTATTCGGTCTCAAGTAAATTTATTAGTCATCCTTTTCAGACAAAAAATTAATATTTTATAGATTTTTTAAATAAGTTGTATTTTTTCATATGCTAATAAGAGCATCGTTAATTTTCCAGCATCTAAGTAATAATGTTACTTTTACTTCAATTATTTTAGTAGCGTATTATTCGCTCACCCAGAAAAAAATGTAAGATTGTAATTCATTTTCATTCCTGAATTAAATTAAATGCCCTTACTAACAGCTGTATTGTATTGATATATACGATTAATAAAAATTTCTCCCTAATGTGAATTCAGGCGAGTATAGCAAATTACTCTTTTAATTATTGAGGCAGATACAGACGCGATTATTTTTCCCCCAAAACTGATATTTCTTTCTCTCTAAGCTAAAATTTGTTCTCAATAAAATTATAAAAATTTCATGTCGAGTGTAGAAAATGATCATAAATTTTAATAGATAAATTTTGACTTTCTTTATAGACTTCAATATTTTGATTAAATTTTCTCTCCAAGAGAAATATTGCACTAAAATTCGCCACTAATAAAGGTGCAAATGCAAGCTCAGGTGCATGTAATAATTGTTTAATCTATTTTTGTTTAAACTAAAAAACTTTAAAGCAAAGCACATATGTTGTTATTTGTCCACATAACTCATATTTGTATTAATTAGCTTTCTCCCTCCAAGAAGTATAAAAAATTACATTCATTTCTCAAAACACTTAATTTAAGATTCATAAATATCTTTAATGCCAGTATTCTATTAATATATCGCATTATATTGAGTGCTTCCTGATTAGCCGCAAGTCCACCAACGGCAAAAATCGGTAAAATCGCTAAACACGGGTAGTTCCAACCTAGGTTTGTTTTCAGGCGAACGGGTATGGGCGTAAAATGGTTTTCGCCATGTGTAACGTGTATGCGACCCAGTTTCACATAGAAAGGTTCCTCAGGCACACATCTCTAATGTGCTTTGCTATGATCAACTAAACAAACCAAACCATCCTGATTATCCGTATCCGCGGTGTAGATATAATCTTTTGCAGCTGATGTCAAAAACTTATACTTGGTTGCCAGTTTGCTTTGGTTTGTTTCATTGCGACTACGGTAAAGCACCGCAGAGCTTCTTTCTAAAGGTAGGGCTGCCTTCGTGGAGGACTTTCTAAAAGAAAATGGCTCATATACAGGTTACATATGGGGAAAAATACGAAACCGCCCACGCAGCCAGCCCGTTCGCCTGAAATTGAACTCAGGTCGCAACTATCAGTGTTCAGTGACTTTTACCACTTCGACCGTTGGTGGGCCTTGGTTGTCAGTTACATAGTCTGCGGTAAGAATATTTATGATAAATGTCTTATTTGCTTATCGAGTTAAATAGAATGAATCAAACGTTATGTACAGAATGTACATAAATCAGAAATAATAATGATATATATTGATGTTAATTTCTGCAGTCGATATTTGAAACTGTATTCTTAAATGACATGTTAAATATTTGTATTGTGAAAAATGTTGTTGAACAATATCCGCCGGCTGCAAAATTGTAAAATGAGCCATATGGCTTTTTCTTTTTGTCATAGTTCTGTTTCTCAAGAAAAACTTCTTTTAATAACAGTTATGAACGGAACAATATCTGTGAGTCGTAAAGGTAGCCAAACAAACGTTTTCACCACTTCACAAATCGTAGCTATTTAGTGGAGGATGAAAGAGAGTGTATTTTAAATAAAGAACAACTTTTTCTAAATTTTGGAAAATGAATTTGGTGACTTCTCGTGGGGCTGTAGATGAGCGCGTACTCTATATTTTTCTATTATTTAAATTAAAGAACAATTCCAAACTCGTAAGTAAATTACAAACAATTTATACTTAATACTTATTTTAAACAGTTGAGCAATCGATTCGCATAACTGGAGTTCCGGATATCAGGTGTTGTACTGCACTTACAGATAACTTTAGTAAATGATGTCTTCTAGAAGAAACAATTGAGTTAGACACACTTCTCGTCCCCACTCCAGCCGAACTTCATAAAATTTAAAGCATGCTGAAGAAGGCTGCTAGTGACAAAAGTCTGCCAGTTGCGACGCTAGTAGGTAATTCAGGTCGATACTGAAGCACGGCATCTCATTTGTGGGCGATGAAAAATTCAAAACCATTGTTAGAAGCGCATTCACCTGTCAAACGTGAAAGTCACACTTAGAATACGCCCTGTCTGGAAAACGACTTCCGTCACTTTTACACGTGGCTTAGTTATCATAACATGAGTCGAACGGCAATTTGAAGCTATGGTAAAATCGACTATGGATCAATAACAATCTGCTTATAATCGAATAATTTACTTCGATATAAAGTGATTTATTTATATGAAATAAAAACTGGGAAAACATTCTTGGAAGATATACAAAAATGCTTCTGAAAACAAAGGTCTTTAAGAAACTTATATTGGAATAATATCTTTAAATTAATAACAGAATAATTAAAAAATGTAATGGCAGGTAGAAAGGACGGAAATAAGCTGATTTTATAAAATAATTTCAATGAAATTATGGGAGTTGGGGTGGAAAAGGATGCTACTGAGATCTGGATGTAAAAGATCTGTAGGTAAAATTGATATTCCCCATGCGGATTTCGAACATTATGTATGGCAATACAAAAGCGGAGTTCGCCGCTTTGCATTTTACCTAGGAGCTACGGAGATAAACAGGTACTCGGGAATTCATTGTCTGTAGAACGTTTTGAAAAGCTGCTCCTTTTCCGCCTGCAACCTTATAGATAAAATACGAATCGGCAAGTTCCATATTTGTAGAGAATATACTGCTCGAAATTCACTCGGATGTGACAAACGTACAGCAGTAAAACGCTTTTGCTCACAGCTCAACCCCGCCCTGTACCACCTCAACGCATCATTACCTCACATACATCCCTCTAGAAAATTTGCTTATTTCGGTCTCCTATTTACCAGCTTTTACATTTCAGCCAGTTGTTTTTTAATGATCATCTGTGCTGTGTGATAGTAATACATAGCTTATAAAAGAATTTTCAGTATGTACAAAGTAAATGGAAAATATATAAGATTTGTAAAGCTCGACAAAAAGCCTTGCAAGTCCCGGTAGAAAAAATTCCAACGTAACTATTACGAATTAGAGGAGGATGAAAAAGAGTGTATTTTAAATAAAAAACAACTTTTTCTAAATTTTGGAAAATGACAGGCGTGTAAAGAAATTGCATTATTTATAAGATGAACTAATATATAACTTTTACTTTAAGTTTATATGTCAGCATAAATCCCTCAAGGCAATGTGAACTATTTTTTATTACACGAAATCTGTATTTCTTAAGTTAAAATGAAAAGATTTACTTAAACCTCCTTCTGAGTTCGTAATTATTTATTTGAAAGACTAGGAGGGGCGATAAGTCACTTGACTGTTCACACGGGAGCCAAAATTTAACTTTGAAATACTTCGGTTCCATATAAACTAGTAAGTCTCACAGTGAATTGCCATGTTGTTGTTCCAAACAGCCAGACGTTTGCGACCGGCTATTTGGATGAAATATCCAAACCTCATTGGTCATTTAGCCCTTTCGTCATCCAAAACGTTGCCAAAGATATACGACAAAGGCGAACTGTCATGTTAGAAGCAAAGTTCTTCACCGGGATACTTTTTCCAGCCCCTTATGCATGTTACATTGAATTTAAAGTGGCATGGATGGTTACACTAATAGGCTATTTTCTCATTTTAGAAATCTTAGAACACCAACAAAATTTGAATACATATTATAATTGTGAATACAGAACTATTACAATGCCAATCTATGTATACCGATCCATACTTGTGCTTTAGAAATCTTAGAGAAACTTTGATATAATTCAGGCTCTCTTATTTAAAAAAACTCTACTACATCTCCAAATTAAAGCATGGCAAAAATCAGTTTGAATACTGAAGATTTACTTGTAGATTCGGACAGCCGTAAATATCTTTTGAACCATTTTTATCTATTCCTGTTTTCGCAAATCTAAAATAATAAACAGTTTACTATGCCTTCTAAATTTGTTTTTCTAAAATTGTATTATTCTGAGTACATTAAGAGGTCTGATTTAATCAACAATTTGTAAAAATCTATTACATCTATATTTCGTAAACTAGTATATTCCTTCCTTGTTATATGAGAATCTGAGGAGTTAGAAACAAATTTTCTGATCACAGGGAATTTCAGAGGCAGTTTACAATTAACATTTATATATTCGGTTATAATGTTCATTAGTAAAAGCCTTTAAACCGCACCTGGTGGAATAACGATTTGTAAATTCATCTACCAAACCGTTAGAATCAGGTTAAATGATAATTAACTGACTACATGGTTGACATGGTCATATATATTTTTTCAAAACGTTGGAGCTTAAGATCGATCGATCCAAAAGTTTTCTCGAGAGTTTGGTAATAAGGTTAAAGATTTACAAGATCTTCAAATTTTTAATTGGGAAATATTCTGACTCAAAATTTGGGTGGGACTAGAATCGTTCGACGACTCTTGCCTAAAGCATTTAGCCTTCTACAGGCTGCACTCATGATTATCCATGGACCGTACATATGTGGTTCTCCGGCCGGAGAATAGCATTAACAACAATAATATAAGCTTCTGCTTCAATCAGACAATGTTCACTTTTAGAATACGAAAAACTAAGACTTTGTAAGTATCTCAAGACGAAGAAATAAACATCTATTATCTTATAGAGACTTATGCTGGGGAGCATTTCGATTACGTTGCACACATCATTTCTTCGAAGAAGTTCACTGTAACTTTCACTGAATTAAGTACTTTATCGCAAAATGGTTGTTTTAAAATAAGTATTATTATAGTGGTAAATTACGTCTAAAAACTGTTTTAATAAGAGCTAGTTTAATATTTCTCATTAGAGATTCAATATTTCAGTCACTTAACACTTCGTATCAGTGATTCAATTTGCAATATTCTGAAAGCAACTTACTGAATAAACTTTCTACAAAATTAGCCAAACTTCATCTTTAAAGAGGCATTGACTCAATACAATAACTACATATATTACAAGAGATTATAGTACGATATTCCTTTTCTTCAAGAAGTAAAGACATTTTGTTAAGTAAAGACGTTTTGCTTGAAGTAAAGAGGGTTTTATCACAGAATTTGGGCCTTTCTTGCTTGAAGGAAAATAAGACTTAATTGAGCATTTTACACAAAACTGAATATGAAATTCGACTGCAGATGAATGAGCTTTCCATTTTGATGAAATAGAGAATTATAGTTTTCTTGGATAAAAAATTCATTTACAGTGTGCAAAGTTAATCTCATACCAAATTGCCTTAAAATTACAAACATAAAAATAACTTTAAAAAATTACTTTACTTGTAGCTTTCAGTAGCTTCTAATAATAGTTGTGCCTTTTCTTTAAAAATTCTTCTAATGTTCACGCAATACTAAAGATAATAACATTTTAAATCCGATCGACTGAGAAAAATCGTAGAGTTTTTGAGTCAACTGAAAGAATGGACACCTGTTTATATCCATATAGTCTCATGCAAAGATTCTTTGCACAGTTCATTCACAAACAATATTCCCTTCGCCAGACTTAAAAATTTCAACTGTAAAAAGCTGCCTCTCTTACATACGCTCAAGATATTACAAAAACAGGTTTAAATCTATCTGCAGAATCACTGACGTTGTGTTCTTAAGATATAGTTCTTAGTGCATGCTTCTTGATGTGTTCATAAGAGTAAGGAGTCCGAAAATAGAGATGAAAAGGAAAGTTAACTACGAAACTGCAGAATCAATTACCGTCGTCTGTTACCAGTGGTAACATATGACTGAACCATCACTGGACGGTAAATGATATTTCATTAACCACAAATGATACCCTATAGTTGCCAAGTATATGCTGTCGTAAATCTTAATCTAAGATCTGCACTTTTTTATGATTTGCTCAGATATCCTGCCCTTAGCTCAACAAATGTATGTGCTTTATTAAGCTTGATACTGTGGTACTGATTTTTGTTCTTCTTGTTGTTGTTGTTCGTTTATTTTCGCCAGCGAAAAAAGACAAAACCTACTAGTATTTTATATCAATTTTGTGATAGCTTTTATAATGAGAAATGTAATGTAGGACAGACCGCGTAATTTGATTCATATAATCTAATACAAGATGTTAAACAATATAGTTTTCACCTTCGATACACACGCTTTAGGTCTTCATTTTTATAATAGCAGCATTTAAAAGCTAAAACCACACTCGTATGCTGCTTTGTTGCTTTATTTAAATTTATGCTTTCTTCAGTATCTGATACTTTTGCTTATTTTATAGATGAAAATAATATCGTTAACTCTAGTGAAATAAAACGCTTTCAAAAAATATTCTTTTCGTCTTTGTCAGCTGCAATTCATCAATTCAGATTTGTTTCACACAAGATTCTTCACAGCAAAAATAATTAGTATTTCGTTTAAAACAAAAGTTTTATTAATACAACTATGTTGTAGAAATCGTTGTTATATGGTGCTTTCGCAATTCTTTAGCTGTGTAACATGGGTTCGCTCTAACGAAACCGCGTTATAAGCATTCTGTGTTATACGCAAAACGCCCACTACTAAACAAGGATTTGCACGTTAGAGCATATGGAAACATTTACAATAAGCATAAGGAAACAGCTCAAAAAAGTTTTTAAGCTTCACGTGATTTTCGCAATCAGAGAAAAAAATTATTGTTGAAAATTGAGGGTCAATATGATCACAGAATAAGCTTTACAAAAAGCATGCAATATTTCTTTTTTTTATTATTATGCTACACTAGATTCTTCATGGTTGCCGATCATGTGCATGTCGAGAGAGAGGATTTTCCATGTAACTTTATAAGGTATTACCTTCCTCCTTTACGCATGCCTTCGTGGTGTAATTGGAAGCACACTCGAGGAGTACTCGGGAGGTTCAGAATTCGAATACCGGCGATGGCACTGTTCATTTTTCACGGTTCTAGCATCAAAAACCCTAATAACTCTACAACTTCCTGAAATACTAATGCATTAAGAGTTCGAATAAAGCGCCACTTTTCCTAAGACAATGTGAGAGAAATTCCATTTAAAATGGATTATCAATGTATTTTGACGTCTTGTTTTTTACTTCCTCCCTGACTTCTCTAATAATCTCTATATCGAAACCAAACCTTAGCTGAATCAATGCTCAAATAACTGGTAAGGTATTTCTCCCGCCTTCTTCCCATGCCTTCGTGGTGTAGTGGTCAGCACGCTCGACGCGTAACCGAGAGGTCCGTGGTTCGATTCCCAGCGAAGGCGTTGCGCATTTTTCATCTCTCCTGCTTCAAATTAACCTAATGTCTCTACACTGGCGCCCGAACTAAAAAGGTGGTGGATGATGATTCTCCACCACCAGGATTTGGCGACTGGGTCCCCGAAATCCCAGTCGCCCTTTAAAAAGGGGGAGTATATAAGGTATTTCTCCCGTCTTTTTTGCATGCCTTCGTGGTGCAGTGGTCATCACGCTCGACGCATAACCAAGAGGTCCGTGGTTCGATTCCCGACGAAGGCGTTGCTCATTTTTCATCTCTTCTGCTTCGAATTAACCTAATGTCTCTATTAACTTGACTCTGGCATGATAATTTTTAAAGTACCATTGAAAAATATCAGTTTTATTCCAGCAGTGCCATTATCTGAAATATTTTTTACAAGAAAACCTTTGCTTCGAATCTATTTTAGCTACATATTGATAAAAAATGCTACATGAAATGATTCAGAGATTCAGACATATTACTGAAATAGGGGAAATTAGTGAAGTGATTATGTATATAAACGAAGAGAGAAAAAATTTATTACGATTACAAAATGTGGATATACTTGGCTTCAAAACAAAGCTTATTACTCGTTACCTAGAAAAGAATTATCAACATTCTCACGAAAATTAAATTACTATCTCCAAAAATAGCAGGACGGCAGTTACATATTTTTTCTTTTAATTTTTGGTTTAAACATTATCTTTCGACTGAGAAGCCTTAAAAAAATCTTCTAATTTTCTTTTCTTTTTGTTTTTTTTCTCTCTCTAGATTTAATTTATCGCGCTCTACTTAAAACCTTTTTCTTGCTCAAAGTTTCTTTTGATATCCCTAGAACTCTGCTTTTAAAAAAAGTTTGATTCTCTTTAATATCGAAAAATTTCATTGATTATGGCAAATTACTTCTTTTCACATAAGCCTCTTTTTACGTTTTATCATAAATACAAATTTGTTTTTTGAACGATAAATACGAATATTTAGGTCCAGCCATTTCTCATCCGGAAGGTTATGTTAATATTTCTTACTTATACAGTATTCGAGAAAAATTTCTGTTACCTTAAAATCTCTTACTTATACAGTATTGGAGAAAAATTTCTGTTACCTTAAAAATCTGTAAATATTGATTCCAGATGTATACGTATACTTTCAGCTAAAACATTTCTTAAAATAAGCTGCACAATTTTATGAAAACAGTTTTATCATTATGCGTAGAAAAGATTCTGTTTAAAAAAATTAAATATTTTGCAAACTGAATTTCGAAAAACATTTCTGGTATTTATTTATTGGATGCACAAAAAAATTCTCCCTCGATTCAGAAGTAAAACAGAATTAGTCACAAGTGAAAAAAAAACGAATTCTATATGCAGTACAGTCACTACTATCCGCTCGCAAATCTTCGAATTCTAACTAGAAGCGCTTGTTAAGAGAGAAAGGGAATGTAATGTAATGTAAACAAAGACATCATTGCCTTATTATTTACTGGAAATGTTCTCACTTTCTTTTGTCCCCTTTTTGTGCTTTTTGATTGCCTTTATGCCATGCAGTATTTAAAACGTGAGACGCCGCAGCAAGATTCTTATCAAAACATAAAATAAACCGACGCAATTAGGCCACATTCACCACACGTTTGTGTAAATGGATTGAATTATTTTGCCCATGCTCAGAAACATTGCAGGGATCAATTTAAAATAGGTAGATAGTACCATTTTCTACAACTACTTTTCAGTGTCTCCACTTCATGATATCACATTCAATATGATGATAAAAAACTGCATCCTCTACTGTTTGCATATTGCATAACTTATTAATTTCTTAATGCTTTGGAGTGACTATTTCCTATCTACATGTTCGGGTGGACGGCTATGTTATTCAAAATTTGATGACTCTTGGTACTGTCGTTTTTTCACAAAGCAAGGAATTTACATACATATACTACATAAATTCAGATTCTTCCTTATTTAATTTCTTCAAAAATAATACAGGCCGATACTATTCGGTGGGAATAACTTCAAAAGTGATACAGCCGTTTATAGTGTACGACGCAAAATCTATTTCGAGGCTAATAACCCACTTGGGCTAAAAACGCAAGGTAAGATTTAAATATTTAAAGACTGCATTTAAAATGATGAAAATTAAATTTATTTTCCTACATTATATCTGTTTCCAAGTCCCCCATAAATTAACTATGCAGTAATGATAATATGCTTCTCAGTGAACTGCGCAATAATGATTTCGGCGTTATCCCATTAGTAAACAAACTAAATATTTCCTTTATTAAAGCTTTATAGATAACAAAACTTCGAAAAAAGTTTTAATTTCTAAAGACCTTTAAAAGCTATTATAAATAATTGTAAGCTCACTATTAGTTTGGAATATTATCGTTAATCACACACTTTAAAAATTTTTGCCAATAAAGGTTTCTCATAAACGTTTTTCAAAGAAATTATTAATGACTCTGTATTATGAAAGCAAATTCCGCATTGCATTTTCCAGCTGAATACATGTGTAACTAATGGAAAGATAATTCTTGAATGGGATATAAAAGTAATCTTATGATTAAAGAGCTTTTTAAACTGTTTACATATTCGAAAATGAGCACGGGTAAGTAAGCTGAAGCTATTATTCATCCTTTGCTCTATGATAGTATTTATGTAAGCTGGTATAAGCTAGAATAATATTTTAGATTTCGATGATAAAGTAACTATTAGAAAATCCCTTTTTAGGGAAAAGCTACTTTTTCTACATCTAATCTTTTAAAAAATGCTGCATTTTCCATTTTCATGTATACCTGGCAGATAAAAATGGATGAAAGTTTAAAAATGCTACTCAGGGTTAATGACAAATAAAAAACTTATAGTAACCTGTAATTACCTAAAGAGGCCATTACAATAAATAATATATTTTAATTATCTCATTTATTCTTCACGCTAAATGTGTTTTCTTTATCTGTTTATTTTATTTAATTCAACCGCCCAGACAGTATAGTGGCTAGGCAAGCTTACTACGATACCGAAGGGCCCAGGTTCGAATCCAGGCATGACATGAAGAAGGCATGGCTGTTGATAAATGTATAGTGTCTTTGCGGCATGGGGCTCTCTAAATACATGGCAAGCCGAAAGTACTCTCGAGAGGTTGTGGTAGGGGAAGAGGTGTGGTGCGCCCTCGTACTTGTCCCCCCGGGATGCTGTCCATCAAAATTGAGGTGGAACTAAGCGAAGTCGCACTGTCACTTGTATGGTGCTCAAGACTCTAACCAACGACAGCGCAATCTTGCTCTCCTTGCCACGATGAGCAACACTTATTTAGTTCGTGTTACTCAAGATGATGGGAACAGAAATGAAAAGTTTAATTGCAGTTAAATTACATTTCAATGTTAAAGCCAAGAAATTTTTAAAAGTTTTTGCTGTTGAAATTTGTGGATCAGCTTATACAGTAATTCAAAATGATTTATAAACAATTTGACCACAAAATTGCCTTTAGGTTTAGCTGGAAAAAATCTTTTTATTTAATATTATTACATGTCAAACAAATTTCTTAATATACACTGCTCGACATTGAAAATGCAACACCAAGAAGGAGTGGTCAGAAAGTGATGAAATTTGGAAAAAAGACAGAGACAGCAAGCAGCAATAAGTGATCTTTATTTCAAAATGATAGTCAGAATACAGAGCGAGAACAGCGTCGGCTCAGTAGGATAGGTGATAGGTGACGGAGGACGGGGGACACCTGATGTCTAACAAAGGTAAGCAGGTATATGTCCCACGCCCTCCATTATCTTGAACCGGCAGCTATCGAGTCCCAGGAGACTTGCCCCGGGAATGCATTTGCTTCTCTGTGAAGTTGCATGAACGAACACGGACTTGGATGATGTTTCATGAATACATTAGCTGCGTGAATATAATATATAAGCTGTTAAAATATATTAGCTGTAGAATGCGTTGGTGAAACTTTTGGGCGCACGTTGACATAATTCTTAGATACATCGACATATACTAATAATAATACATATACATACAGAATAATACATATATATAAGACAAATAATAATAAAATGTCAAAGGCTCAGTAGGATGTAGGACCACAGCGGACAACGATGCACGAAGAAACACGTCTAGGCATAGAGTCAATAAAAGTGCGGATGGTATTCTGAGGGATGGCTCTCCATTCCCTTTCAACCATTTACCACAGTCGTCTTCTGAACGAGGCAGGGGCAGAGTATGTAAACGGCGTCCAATCACATCCCACACATGTTCGATTGGTGACAGGTCAAGAAAGTACGGTGGCCAGGGACGCATCTGTATACTTTGCAGAGCATGTTGGCAGATGCGAGCCAAGTGTGTGGTCG
>KK117965.1:254079-278198 GCA_000611955.2 Stegodyphus mimosarum | reverse complement strand
ATTAGGCAGCCCCTGAAGGTAGGGGAATTCCACCGGCCGCAGTACATTATCCAAGTATCGTGGGCCGTCACACTGACCTGAATACGAACTAGAGGTGACGTGGAAACGTAGGCAATAGCGCCCCAAACCGTTATGCCACGTTGTCGCGGTGGGGCGTTCCACAGTTACTTCCGGATTAGATCTGTCTCCAAGTCGACGCCACACACATATGCGGAGACTGTCACTCGATAAACAGAAGCGTGACTCATCTGAGAACACGACGTTTCTTCATTCTGTCATCCACATCGCTCCAGTCCGGCACCATTCTTAACGATGGCGTCTATGCTGGTCGCAATGGCAGTCAATGGCAGTCTTCTTAACGGACGCCGTGAGTGCAGGCCACGTTCAACCAATCGACGGGAAATGGTTCTCGTCGACACGGGAACATCCAAGGTATCTTGCACATGCTACAGAATCGCGGTACAAGTGACTTGCGGGACAGCCACAGCTTGTCGGCGGATGCGTCAACCACGCGTGCTGAGGTCACTCTGGCGGTACCTGCACCCCTCCTTCTTCCCACATTCCCTTGTTCCAACCAAGTTCGCCATAGCCGATGCACCGTGCTCGAATCCATGTGGGTATCGGCTGCGATTTGACGTAAGGACCAACCTGCCCTTCTCAGTCCCATTGCCATACCCCTCGTAAAATCGTCTATCTGCTGGAAGTGCCTTCGTTGACGGCGGCCTGGCATTATCTCCTATTATACGTATCCTCCGGGACAAAAACCAACTTTCTTCGATAATTCGTCTGGCAGAAATAACGACACGAATATTGCCCATTCTGTACGTTCCTTCCCTTATATCTTCCTTCACGTGCGTCGGAGAGCTGCGCATTTCACATCATTCGCATAACTCAGTGACGTGCGTCTACTCTAAAATTTGCATAAATTTCTAACCACTCCTTCTTGGTGTTGCATTTTCAACGTCGAGCAGTGTATGTATCTGATTCTAAGTTTTGCTTGAGCTTTTCTCGGATGAAAGTCGCAGTCCTCCATTTTACAATAAATTTTAGTGTCACCCGTCTTGTTGATAATATCACTTTCAGTTCTATTCATAATATTCATCATCAGAAGTGATTAATTTAAAACTAGCACAATGCACATTCTTTCTTTGCACGAGCATCTTTCATTATACCGCAGAAGTGAAGAACTCCATTTTACTCTTAAAAGCGAGAGAAAAAGTCTTGTAATTGGTTGAGAATTGTTACCCCAATCGAGATTCAAAGTAAAATTCATCATGCTGTTCTTAAATGATGCGCATGTCCGAAAGCTGAAAAAATGGAAAAGGAGACTATTCGCATAAAAAATTCCATTCAATCTACACTGTTCTTATCTTTATTTCTGGAATGGAAACTGAACTGCCACTCCCATTCAGCTTGTCTTACAGGTTTAACTACGTTATACGACCAATTTTGACGATATATATGGTTAGATGTATAGAGTGATTTGAAATTCTGCTTATATATGTTCAGTTATGGTTATGCTTAACATTAGAGGTACGTAAGTCATAGCACGAGAACAGTCTTAGTCTCTGAGCTATTGAAGCTAACCAGCTGATAGTATTTTCTATTTAATGATTCGGATGATACGGCTTAAAAATGGAACTTCAGAGACATCAGGACATTTAATTACATAATTTGCTGTTCCATTCTCAATGCTAAAAATAAACATATGATTAGTCTTCCTACGCTTCGAAAGCATTTGTAAATGTCGAGCTCGAATGTCGCTTGACTATGCGTTAGCATGACCATGGATGACACACGGATTGCATGCAGTGTGTGAAGAAATCTTAAAAATTCAGTTATTTTCATGTATCAATTATTAGCCGTCCAATCAGTATAGGGGTTAGTGACGAGCTCGAGTCTGAATCACGGAGAAGGCATGAATGTTTGTGAACGCATAGTGTCTGTGTGGCAAGGAGGCACTTAAAATACATATCGAATCAAAACTCCTCTCAAGAGGTTGATGGTAGAAGGGTGTGAGATTCTGGTGACTTTGTCCTCATTATGACTCGAAGAAAAGGTATTGAGCAAAACACACAGCAAAGTCTTGATATCTTTGCCAAATGGGTCACAGCGCGTAAGCTCGAAGTCTCTGCCAGTAAAACTGAACTTAAGCAAATAGGGCGAAAGGGCGTCCTAAAACGCAAAGCAGCTGTAAAAACTTCTGGGATGTTCTGTCAAGTGTGTTCCAGAGTTCATCTATCATGGAGTTACACCTTGACAGCAAACTCTCATGGATGCCTCATCTTCGTGTCATTAAAAAGAAGTTCGCTGTGTTTACTAATTCAATGAAAAGAACAACTTCTCTCACGTAGAGCATTCCCCCACATTATTTGAAATGTGGAACAAACACATAACAAAGAGTGTTATACTTTACACAACTTCATTTTGGAGACAACATCTTACAGCACATATGAGGAAACAGCTAATAGGGATGCAACGAACCCAACTACTTTTAATACGTAAAGCATATCGGACTTCACCAACATCCGCTCTTCAAGTACTAGGAGAAATTCCTCCGTTAGATCTTACAGGGAAGCAGCAATCACAAGAATCACACGGCTACAATGTAACGCAAAATTTTGGGATGATATGTTTTTCAGTTCGGATTTTGAGCCCCATAGACATGTCATACTAGGACATCCAGCACACATAGATCTGAAAATCTATGCGTGTTGATACGTGAAACTGTGATACACACGGACGGCTCGCGTACGGAGTTCGGGACCGGAAATGCTTACGGCGCCATACAAAATAATCAGCTACTAAATATTTGGTCTAGATAACTGAATATCTATAATACGGTCTTTCATGATGAGCTGTAAACAGTGAAAGCAGCCATCAAACTAGCTACCAACCTAAGAAACGACAATGCAGTGTTTAGTGATTTGGCCTCCAACCTTACGGCAATACAAGGCCAAAATAGTAAAAGCGAGATAGTTAATAGCATAAAACGTCTGCGAACAAATTGTTCGTTGCGCCAAAAACCATTGCTCTGCTAGGTGCCAGCAACCGTTGGTATTCAGGGCAGTGATCAAGCAGACGAATTACCTAAATAAACTGTGAATAATATCTCACAGTAGGAATACTCGATAAAACTAGCAGTGTCTTCCATGAAAAAAATCACACGTGCAAAGTCAAAAGAATGTGCCAGAACAGATGAGCTGAGCTCCCAACAGGACGCAGAACATTTATATTTTACCCAAAATTTCAAGCTTAATCTTCGCAATTGCTACATAACTCAATTTCTAACGCAGCACGGCCCTTTTTCGAGTTACCTTAGAAGATTTAATCTCCGTGCCTCGAATAACTGCAGCTGCGGTGAAGTGGACAATCCAGATCATTTCCTGTTTCACTGCAAAAATACTTCTCAAACACATTTGGAAAAAAAAGGTGAAAATAACTGACATATGTGGATTGAAAATTTATTAGAAAATAAAACCGCGCTTAACAAACTATCACAGATCATAAAATATTGTGCAGCACAATATGCCGGTCGGAACTAAACTTTTTATAACTTTCTTTTCTCCGTCATACCTGTAACGTATGTAACATACCTGTAATATAATTAGAAATTCTGTTGTAGCATCTTTTCCCAAGGAAGTATTATTTTAGTGTACCTGTATAATATATTCTAAATGATGTTTATAATATTGTAATTGTATCAACTGTATAGTACCGTTGTAATTTTGTGTCCTTAATTTTTGTATCCCTAAACAAATACGTCTAGTTTTATTAATCTGTATTCTTGCTTTTCGTAGCTTTTTTGTGCATATTTGTTTTCTATGTAATCAGTAATATATTGTTGTATCAATTACATTATAATGTAATATTTTGTCCCTATATTATTTGTTTTAAATTAAGTAGAACTCTCTCTACAAGTCCTGAAAGTAAAACTATTATTCTCTCTTCAACAATTATGCACAGTGTACCGTTGTAGAGATTCTAGATAGATTTTTTAGTACTGTAAAAATTTTATAATATGTGAAATACATTTGGTTGATCAATCAATTCATTTTATGTTTTGTTTGTTTCTCTTGTATCCAAAATATATATTAATACTGTATCTAATTTGATATTTTGTACTATATTTAGTTGTTGGGGTCATAGCTTCTTTGTGCATATTTATTTTTATGTAATCAAGACTTCATTTGTTGTATTATGGGGATATTTTAATAGTTTTTCTTTATATTATTTACTAGTGCATTTACTTTGGTCATTTGAGTGTATTGAACTTAATAAACTCTATTGTAACTGTTTATATAAAAGTGTCAATTTTGTATTTAATATTTGACGAGATCTATTAACCTTATGAAACTGTAAATTTTATATTTAATTTGTAACGAGCTCTGTTAACCTTTTTGCAAAGTAACCTCTTGATAGTGTTTGGTAAAATGAATCTGAGTAATATCCAATAGATAGGAAATGCAACTGTTAAGCTAAGTAACTCATAACAAAAAGATGTATTTAACATCCTACGATCGGAAATGTATAGTATTATATGTAAAACTGTATGTATACGTGGCACTGTAACATTTCGGAAAATTGATAAAAATGCCATCTTGCCTGCTGGCTGTAACCACGAATAACAGGTATTACATGGCATCTGCCCAAATGGTAGTTACACCGAAAGACTCATCCAGTCTTAGGATCGGTGGTCATTTTCGTAGTGTTTCTGGGATGATCTCCTTCAAAATTGGGACAGAACTGCCCGTTAGTGTGGCGGGACTATACCTGTACGATTAATGGTAATATTATGTATGCCGCCCAATTTTACCTGTACCAATTATTATTGTTCATGTAATTCTTTTAAAAATACCACGTTTTAAAATCCCATTAATCGTTTGTTGTAGCCCTGTAAAATATCAAAATCAGAATCCTGCATTTATGTGATGGATCTAATATCACTGTAATCTCATTCTGGTTTTTGGTTATTGGGAAAATTTTAATTACAATAAATGCATTGCACCATGAAGAACAGGTTTCTCATCTACAGATTACATTTTTCAGAAAATATCTGTCATCAAACATTAATAAAATAAGCCTGCATCGACAACCCCTATGTCAGACTGCTCCGCGGAAAGCCAACAAGCCCTTTACGTAACAGCTCTCTTGTCGATATATCCTCGTTTAAATTCGGAGAGAGCGAACACGATGATTAACGATCATTATTAATTCCGTTATCAGAGCCACAAACCGAAAGGTTTCCTTTGCCTAAATCCTTCATCGAAACAGCCGCGGTAAACAATGCTTCACTGCAACTGCAAGCTGATACCCCGAAACAGTAGAATGCTGCTTATAAAAGCCGGAAAGCTTATTCCTAGACTTAGAAACCCTAAGCGATTTGAAATAGGAGATGACTTCTGGGGGAGGGCGGACTAATTGTTTCCGCTGAATTTCAATGAGTGGTGATTGCAAAATGTCATAATAAGCTACATAAATTTTATTTTGGGAGTAAAATGGGTTAATGATAATGCTGTTTAATTTTGAAAAGCCAGACACTAAGCTCTGTTTTGCTCATACTCTTGTCATTGTGTTCTAAATTAGTTTAATGAAAATCGGATTGTAAAATAATGCGGTGTTCAATTATCGGGAAGCTGATGGGATATTAAGTTTCTCGGTTATAACTCGCAAGCAGTTAATCAGTAAAATGAATAAATAATTTGCTGATGTGATAACGCAACATAAACGTGCTTGTAGTTAAAATTTCACAAGCTAAAGAAAATAATGGCCATTAAAATTAGCAGACGTAGATATAACTCGTAAAATGGTTATTACGAAGAGAGAAAAAGGATAGAGGACTCAAATAATATTTAAAAGTCACAGTAATTACTAAAAACTGTTTTAAATGTTTTATTTATTTATTATTATTCCATTTGCATCATCAGTAGTCACCATCATTTCATAATTATTGCATAAGGCAAAATTCACCTAATCTCTTTTACGATCAAAACGTTATGCATTGTTTTGGACGAAATAAAGTCGAAGGTTTTTTTTTAACACAGTTTATTATTATTTAAAAAAAACCTGGTTCTTTTACCTTCTGAGAAGGAAATAAGGATGGGAGTTTCTTAATTCTAGTTTCTGATGAAAGCTTATATTGATCATAAGCAAACAATAGTTTCGGTATACGTAGCACATTTATGTTTTAAGACTAAAAGATTTTAATAATTACAACAATATGCAGCATTATTATAATTATCAGCATATATTTGTAACACCGTATTTAATTTACCTGGTACATAATCGTTTTGTTGTTTACAAGTTAATTTTACTTTTTAATAGATTCATCTGTAAGAAAAGAAAAACAGTAGATGAACAAAAATAATTACATAAGTTTTGAATTTTCTTTTTTTTTCCTTCTAATTTTTATGAAAAATTCGCTAGCTGGTTTTTATTATATTTGACAATTTAATTAATTAATATTTTTTCTTGTTTGTGTCTTTTGTTATTGATGGTTGCATATTTAGTTATTTTATTTTGATACAAGACGAGAGAACGGAATCTGTTTAAATCAACTACTTTGATACTTCTGAGCACAAAACGTATTAAAACAGGTTGTAACTGACAAATGCTGCTGTACATTGGCAGCTGTGATACAGAAAAGAAAAGGAAATTATTTAGTACTTTAAATAATAGGTACTGTACAAATATATTTTTACATTGTGCATTTTAGTTTACTTAATATGATGCTTCAATACTGTTACGTGCATGCGGGTTCGTAAGAGACTAAATGCACACAGGTCCGATGATAGGTTGATAAAATTTATTTTATGAAAAGAAACACTTCAGAGTTCTGGAACTTTCCACAGAAGTACTCTTGAAAGTGTTCACAATATCATAGACTACAATCAGTAGTTACATTTCAAACTACTAATAACGTTAAACACAACGCAATGCAATGCGTATCTAAAAAGGAAGCTAACCCAAAGATATCTCATTATTCCGAACTCACGCTGAACTAGCAACTTACAACAACAGATGAGGTCAGATACGGTCTTCGGCCTTTTATAGTTGTCACCCGAGCGCCAAGATATTTCTAGTGCTTCTCTAAATTACTGGAAAGCATATCGGAGCCAAATACGGTTACAGCTAATAGAGTTTACGGTTACAACTAATTATATTTATTCAATTAATCTGTTACGGAAATAGAGTCCGCACCAAAGTGTCACCAAATGCCGCTAAGTTTGGCAGCTTTTGGCAATTTCTCGACAAACTAGAAAACAAAAATTAGTCGCCAAAAGCTTTACCGCTTGGCGAAATCTCGCCAGTTTAGCGATATAGCCATTTACTCAATGCTAGACTTGCCATTGTATTCTTATTTTTGCGGCAGAACATTCTCCCTCCATATTTTTATGTTACATATACAGAAAAATACCACAATTTCACATATAATTTTACTAAAATTATCTGTATTTGTTCAAAATTCGTAACAATATTATAAATGAAATGCTCCAGTGCAAATGTGTTTCATTTATATTATTGTAACAATAAATTTACAACGAGGAACCTGGGTTTACAGAACTGCCTCTGATCATTTATTTAGAAGCCAAAAATACCTTGTGAAGAAGAAAAATAAACACAACACTACCTTGATTGTTTAAGTTTAGGAAAGAACTTAATTACTGGTAAGAGTGATTCGCGAAATAAATGAGAAACATTGACCCAGTTTACGATAAATAATTGCTTTTTCATTGATATTTAAAAATTACATATTTCCCAAATGATATGCAATAACGTATTATTAGACATATACATACAATGCACCCTCTCTTGATGATTACCTTTGAAATTGAGTATTATTTCAAGCTATACAAATAAGGAGTATTAAAATTAACAATCAGTTCCACAGACGATGAAAATCATCTGTGGTAAAAGAATGATATATTGTAACATATCATTGAAATAAACGATATGCATAATATGTTTGTCTGCACACGATACATTTTTTTTGTCATAAGCCAGTTAACATCTCATATGTATTCATTAAATTAATTCATAGATTATTAAAAATATGTAGCATCTTATATTTGTTACATTTTACATTACATTATTTAATTCTAGAAACATCTGAATAAATTCAAAACAAGCTTAATTTTCCTTTAGTCTCGAAAGAATAAAAGCCATCTGTATAAGTGTAGTTCTAGATAGCCGAAATTTTAATATATTTGAATTCTAGAATCCGATAACTTAGAAATAAAACTGTTTATACAAACTCCAAAATGAAGACATCTTCCTACTTAATAAATAACTGAGAAGATTTTGTAGTATTCTTTATACATTGACTTCCATTCTACAGTGTTTGACTATTTCAAACCATGTTTAAGAAACAGATGCAATAAACCTTACACATAAATGGTCATAAGTCTGTCAGGTAATGTTATCTGTGTTAATCAGTTATTTTGATTATATTTCTGCAAAATAAGCAATCAGTTACAGTAAACTCATAAGATGCCTATAGCTCTAAAATCGCTAAATTAACACATTTATCGCGGCAATGGTTCACCTTCGTCCTACCCCTTTTAGCGCTAAAGTTAAAACAAAACGCAAATTCCTTTAACATTTTTATTTCACTTTAATTAAATATTGTCACATGTCTGACTCTTCCTACAGCATTAATAATAATAAAAAAAATAATTGAAAGCTTTCAGATTTTGCATTATGCCCAAAAGGGGCGTTTTTTTAGCGCTTTAAGTGTTACCTTTATTTATTAAATATCATGAATTTCGCACTTAAACCATAAAATTTAGTGCTACAGCAATATCGCAAAATAATTTTAAAATGACCATATCTTTAGAATTTCCGATACACAGTCTCGCGCGCTGAAGACAAAAAAAAATTTTTTTCGTACAGTGTTGCCATTGCTCGCTTTAAAATCGTTGAGTTTGTTAATCGAAAAGATTTACAAAATATGAAACAGATGATAAAACAAATTCCAAATTTAGATTTTCAGATGCCCATATTCGGGTGGAAACGCACGTTATTCAAAATTGGATGGCTCTAGGTACCGTTGTTTTATCACAATAGGAGAAATATACATACATTTATGCAGATTCTTCATTATTTAATTTTCTTAAATATAATACAGGGCTCTAATATTTGGTGGCAACAATTTGAAAAGCGAACCGACATTTATAGTGAACCAACGCAAAATGTCACAACTAAATTAATAGTCCTTGAGGGCAATTTGCTCCTTTGGATTAATAATCCCTATAATGATTTAAAAACATAAAATAAAAATACAGTAATCTTGTATTAGTAAACCTTGCCTAAGAATTTATCTAACCTACGATAGAATTTATCTAATTCACAATAGTTTTCATAACAAGGCAATACACATAATCGAGGTTGTGATATATATGGTTTCGCACAGATTCTCTTCGAATTTAGTGCAAATATCAAACGACCCACTTTCGTATTGCTGTAGCTTTAATTGATGTTGCGGGTATTGTGTCCATGTAATGTTAGCCTTCCAGTATTGCTCCATTCCATTCCATATGATGCTTCCTTGTAAACGATTGTTTCACCTCGTTTTGCCTTTGTGATCACAGCTTCTTTGAGGAGATATTTCCTTTTTGACCGCAAAGTTTCCCATGATTTTTCTTCATTTTCAGCAGTTTATTTGCCCAAGAAATACTCGTGTAATAATTGTCTGTATAAAATGTGTGTCCTTTGTCTAGACGTTTCTTCGTCAAAGGCAAAACTACGCTTTTCGCGTGATCTAATCCAGACATAGAATTCATCGTATTAGGGTAAGGTTGCTATCGATGGGAAGGCCCTTTCGCTGAGCCATCTCCATTATTTTCTAGTTACTGACAGTAAGCGCTACTTGCTGACTGCTTAGTATACTACTACATGAAGCTTGAAAACCGCCATCTTGATTGGGAGAAGATCCGCGCTCAAACAAGATTGCTTTGCAAGAAAGTAAGATTTTTGTACTTTTTAAATTCTAATTCATCAATGTAAAGAAAATATAGATATCAGCAAGACGTTAATAGTGTTTTAGTTGTTACTGTTAACATTTAAAACTGGGTTAAATCAGCGTTATTTGGCTATGTTAGCAATGGTTGCTTACTTTGTTTTAATTGAAATCACGGACACCGACTTTCAATGATGCAGCCTGCGTTGCTGTGAATGAATTTGTGGTACAGCAATGGAAACCATATCGAGGCTAATTTTTTGTAATGTTTTCAAGCTGAAGAATAAAGTGTCACTGTATCTGATTTAGTAAAAAGCTATCAGGAGTAATTAAATCTATAATTAGATAAAGCTCTCATTTTCTTTGCTATAAAAATAATTATAAGCTATTAATCTAATTTTAATGTAAACCGAAGTATCCCTAATTCGTGTGTAAAATGAACACTTTGCTGAAATTTTCGTAATGACTTTCATTATTTCTTGTGTAATTTATGTGGGAAATCAGAAACGCCAGCGAGGTGACGTCATCTGCCGTCAGCCCAGCGCAGCGCAAAACAGCTCAGACGAGTGCCAGAGGTGGTGTGGAGCAGACGAGTTCCAAACGTGGAAGAGAACAGACGTGTTCTCAGTTGACTTGCCTCCAGGAAGTTTGAGGAGGGATGATGTCCCAGTGGTGTTATAGAATCCATTTACATGGATTTATTGATTATTACATGAACAATACGTGGACTATTCTTAGTCTTGGGGTTACCGTTATCCTTAGTTATGTCAGTTTATCATGTTATCATCCCATCTTTATCATCCTTCATTCATACTAGTAATTTCGTAATAAATTTACTTTATACTTATCTCGTGCTCTTGATCCGGTAATCCTACAAAAATATGGCCCCCAACAGTGGCGCGAATCAACCACGAACCTAACGGAGTGTTCTGAGTATGTGGAACTGCGATTTGTTCAACTACAAGTGCTCTAGTGATTATGAATTCAATTGAACTGTGAATTCCGACTGTCTTACGAACTTATTCGAATTTTGGATTGCTATTTCATGGTGTTTGGATTACCAGCTCGTTCATCTGTCGGGTGAGTAGAAAATTTTTTTTTCAATATGAAGTTAGTTGAAATTCCAGAATTGGAAGCAGCTTTAAAGAACAGTAAAACTTCTGAAATCAGAACTTTGCATAAACTTATTTTCAACACTGAAGGCGATAGAAACAATAGGAAAAGATTACGTGAATTTCCTGGCTTTACATTTAAACCAGATTCTGAAGAATTTAACAAGAAATTAGATATAGTACAGAATGACTTTACTTTAAATGAGTTAATTAAAGTTTGTAATGTACTATGCATAAATTCAGAGGGTTCGAAAACGGAAGTAGTAACCCGAATTGTCTCTTTTCTATGTGATTTATCTGTATTATTTGAAAATATTTTGCATGAAGAAAATAGTGATATTGAAGACGAAACTGTTAATAGAATTTCTAAAGTAATGCTTGATGATAATCAAAGAGACAATCCTGGTTTTAACGCGTCTCAAGTAGATAACAGTGTGCAGCTTCCAATTCAAGATTATTTTAAACCTCATATTAGTTTTTCGGATATTGAAAGTATTGTTAATCCCTTTTCTGGTAATGCATATGAAAATGTGGATAAATGGATTGATGAATTTGAAGATGTTATAAATTCTTTAAAATTAAGTGATTTGCATAAATTAGTTTTCGCTAAAAGATCATTAAAAGGTAAAGCGAAACTATTTGTTCAGAGTGAACCTAAAATAAATGACTGGCGTAAGTTAAAAAATCTTTTGAAATCTGAATTTGGTAAAGCTTTTAATTCAGCTGAATTGCATGAAATGTTGTGTAAGCGTAAATTAATGCCTAATGAATCTTTAGATGAGTATTTTTTGAAAATGAAAGAAATATGTTCGCGAGGTAACATTGAAGATACTTCGTTAATTAAATATGTCATAGACGGTATTCCAGATTCGGTGGTTAGGAAAACTATACTCTATGGTTGCGAAACAATACCTGAATTTAAACAAAGGCTAAAAATTTATGACAAAATGAGGGCTGATAATGATAAGTTTAAAAACCAGAAATCGAAAGTAGACATGCAAACTAGGGATAGGTGTAAGCCTAATGCGTCATCAAATCGAAATCAGTCCAACGTAAATAAAGTGAAGTGTTTTAACTGCAATGAACTGGGTCACAAATCATCTGAGTGTAAAAACAAATCAAGTGGAATAAAATGTTTCAAATGTAAGAAGTTCGGACATAAATCGACCGACTGTCAAAACGAAATTAGCGAGAAGCAAACATCGTTGGTTCAGAAAATTCCAAATAACGGTAGAATTATGAAAACTGTAGAAATAAATAATCATTTAGTTGATAGTCTAGTTGACACTGGTTCAGATGTTACAATATGCAGTGTAGAGTTACATAAAGAAATTGGTTCTCCGAAATTAAATCCTAGTGACATAATATTGATCGGTATCGAGGCGAAGGAAACTTCTCCCGTTGGCTTTTTTATTTCTGATATTTTAATTGATGGTTTTTCACTTCATACGAGAATTTATGTTGTTAAATCATTATGCAATCAAATTGTGTTAGGTTTGGATGTAATAAATCAGTTAAACTTATCCTTCACTGAGAATGGCCTTCAAATAATCTCTCAACGGAATAAAAGTAATGCGAATTTTATAAGAGCTGAGTCATCTCGGAATGCTTATGGTAACGCTTGTTGTGTTATGGGAAATTTGAATATCGCCGTGCCAATTAGGAATGTTTATGACCTTTCGCAATCATCTAGCGTCTCTTTTAATGTAAACAGTGATAGTTCTTTTACCTCTGAAAGCGGAAGTAACTTGGAATCTAATTACCTTGCTCATGTGGTGAATGCTATTTCTGTCAACGAGATTGATTTAACTCATATTTCGAATGCCGAACATAAAGAAAGACTGTGTAAATTAATTAATTCGTACCAGCCTCAAAAAAGTAAACAATCCGATTTCAAGATGCAAATAAATTTAAGTGATGATATTCCGGTCTGTCAAAATCGAAGATACATGTCTTTTGCGGAACAAAAAATCGTTGACGAGCAAATTAAAGAATGGTTAAAAGATGGTATAATAAAGCCTAGTAATTCTAATTATTCAGCACCTATAGTTTTGTGTAACAAGAAGGACGGTTCTAAAAGATTATGCGTTGACTTTCGGAAATTAAATAAGAAGATTATCAAAGACAAATTTCCACTGCCTTTAATTCCAGAAATTCTCGATCGTTTGGAGCAAGCAAAAATCTTCACTACATTAGATTTAAAAAATGGCTTTTTCCACGTAGACATAGATGAGAAATGCACGAAATACACCGCATTCGTGACACACAATGGTATTTACGAATTTCTTAAAGCTCCTTTTGGTTTATGTATTAGTCCAAATGTTTTTCAAAGGTATATTTATTCGGTGTTTCGAGACTTGTTAAATGAAGGTGTACTAATTATTTATATGGATGATATAATCGTACCAGCTAAGGATGAAGTTGAATGTTTAGAAAAATTAGAGAGAGTCTTCAAAACCGCTTCGGAATACGGATTGCAAATAAATTTCAGAAAGTGCCAGTTCTTAAAGCGAAAAATTGAATTTTTGGGACATGTAATTGAAAACGGAACTATTCGACCATCACTTTCCAAAACTGTTGCTGTCCAAAATTTTCCACAACCGCGTAACTGTAAACAACTACAAAGCTTTTTAGGACTAACGGGATATTTTCGTAAATTCATTCCACACTATGCTAAGATAGCCAAACCTCTTAGTGATTTACTTAGAAAAGGTACTGGTTTTAAGTTCGATTCCGAACAACGAGAAGCTTTTTGTAGATTAAAAGAAATTCTCTCTCAAGCACCTGTTCTACACATATTTAAGCAAGGATATCCATTAGAACTTCATACCGATGCTAGTAGTCAAGGCTTTGGTGCTGTACTACTCCAATTGTCTGACGATGGTAGTTATCACCCAATCCAGTATATGAGTAAGAAGACTTCACCGCAGCAAGAGAAACTCTGTAGTTACGAATTAGAAGCCCTTGCAGTTATAGAAGCTCTTAAGAAGTTTAGAAACTATTTGTTGGGCTCCAAATTCAAAATTGTAACAGATTGTAGCGCTTTCCAGAAAACTTTGGATAAGAAAGATTTAACTCCTAAGATTGCAAGATGGGCAATGTTCATTGAAGAATTCGATTACGAAATTGTACATCGTTCAGGAAACCAAATGAAACATGCTGATGCTTTAAGTAGGAATGCTTTAACTTTGACATCATATACAACCGATGTAACTGAGAAAATTCGTTTAGCACAAGAACAAAATGAAGATGAGCATGTGAAATTGATTAAGAATTTAGTCGAGAAAGGAGAAGACAATGGATTCTTTCTGAGAAATGGTATTTTGTATAAATTGGAAAATGGAAAAGATCTGCTAGTAGTGCCAGAAACATTACAAAACGAAATCATACAGAAGGTACATAAAAGAGGTCACTTTGCTGTAGAGAAAACTGCAAATGCTGTAGAGCAAGAATTCTATATTCCTAGACTGAAAGACAAAGTTGAAAAAGTAATTGCTAATTGCATAGAATGTATACTATACAACAAAAAGCAGGGAAAAGCAGAAGGATTTCTTCATCCTATACCGAAGGAAAACGTTCCCTTAAGTACGTACCATGTCGACTTTATTGGACCACTTCCATCAACGAACAAAAAATACCAGCACATTTTAACCGTGATTGATGCTTTTACGAAATTTACTTGGTTCTACCCAGTGAAATCACCAACTGCGCAAGAAGTTATTTCAAAATTGAGGCAACAACAGACTGTGTTTGGAAATCCCGCTAGAATTATATCTGACCGAGGTAGTGCCTTTACGTCGAAAGAATTTGCAGCTTATTGTGCCGAGGAAAGAATAGATCATGTCAAAATTACTACCGGTATTCCAAGAGGCAACGGACAGATTGAGCGAATCCATAGGATTTTGATTCCTGTCTTGTCAAAATTATCACATGAAGATTCAACAAAATGGTTTAAATATGTTCCAGATGTCCAAAGAATAATCAATAGTACAAGTACGAGAAGCACGAAGTATTCACCTTTTGAACTGCTCATAGGTACGAAAATGAAGAACAAGGAAGATCTGAAGATCAGCGAGATATTGAATGAAGAATATTTAAAGCAGTTGATGCAAGAACGTGATGAAATGAGGGAAGACGCAAAAAACAATATTTTGAAGCTACAACAAGAGAATCGTAAACAGTTTAACAGAAGACGGAAGAAACCGAGACTATACAAGATTGGTGACTTGGTAGCAATTCAACGAACTCGGTATGGGACTGGTTTGAAACTACGACCTAAATTTCACGGACCATACAAAGTCATAGCCGTTAAATCCAATGACAGATACGAAGTCGAAAAAATAGGATGCCATAAAGGACCAAATATGACATCTACTGCGGCTGACCATATGAAGCCGTGGTCAAATAATTGAAAATTGTGTCAGCTCAAATTTAAGGACCTGATACTTTTTTTCTTTTTTTTTATTATCTTTACAGGTACCCCATGATGATAGTGATGTCCATACAGCAGACATCGGGGGCGATGTCTCCCAGGATGGCCGACTGTGGGAAATCAGAAACGCCAGCGAGGTGACGTCATCTGCCGCCAGCCCAGCGCAACGCAAAACAGTTCAGACGAGTGCCAGAGGTGGTGTGGAGCAGACGAGTTCCAAACGTGGAAGAGAACAGACGTGTTCTCAGTTGACTTGCCTCCAGGAAGTTTGAGGAGGGATGATGTCCCAGTGGTGTTATAGAATCCACTAGCATATGTGAATCCTGATCTTGTTCCCGAGAACAATACGTGGACTATTCTTAGTCTTGGGGTTATCGTTATCCTTAGTTATGTCAGTTTATCATGTTATCATCCCATCTTTTATCATCCTTCATTCATACTAGTAATTTCGTAATAAATTCACTTTATACTTATCTCGTGCTCTTGATCCGGTAATCCTACATTTATGCCTATTTGTAGTTTTAAAATTCTATTCGTACAATAAATAGATTAAGAAACATTAAGAAATAAGTCTCTACGACAGAGACGGAAAGAAGGAAATTTAGAAGTTGTCACCCAGTTCCATATAGCAAGTTTGTTTGTGAAAGCATGTGGATTAGCAGCAACAGCAGGGATGGCATTGAATGGTTTTGCTAAAACAGGAGTTTGGCCAATGAACAGAGATGTATTTCAAGACTCTCATTTTGTTGCAGCAGTGCAGCTTGAGACAAATGATGTTCCTGTTGCAGAAGTTCCTGACGCAAGCCTACTAGTGGACTGTCACAGGATAGCAGTCTCCAGGGAGAAAATCTTTTGCAACCACCAATGGAACAGAATCAGCTGGTGCATCAACACTGCATTCGTTGAAAAAGCTCAACAATACAAACAAAAATAAGAAATACAGGGAAATCCTGGAAGAGGCTTTAAAAAAAAAGAGGCCCCACTATGAACAGACGGCTTCAGACTTCTGGACCGGATAAGACAGTAATGGCTAAACTTTCAGTGTCTTCAGTAAATAGGTCTATCAATTCCAATGAGGATTCATGGGTTTGTGCTATCTGATGGGATGACTTCAAGGAAGACATGACTCAATGTCTATCATGCATAGTGTGGGTTTATGTCAGAAAGGGATAAAAATGTAGTATTGCGAAAAATGCAAATGAACTCATCAAGAAAGAATAACTGATGCAGTAACTTCTGTCAGATTTTATAGTCTAATATGAATAGGCTTAGTAATTATTTTATGCTATTTTAAAGTTTTCGATTTA
The DNA here is from genome assembly GCA_000611955.2 of Stegodyphus mimosarum. Taxonomy (NCBI): domain Eukaryota; kingdom Metazoa; phylum Arthropoda; class Arachnida; order Araneae; family Eresidae; genus Stegodyphus; species Stegodyphus mimosarum. Next base: position 261,389 of record KK117965.1, on the reverse strand, counting down.
TGGTTATTGTTCTTTTTTTATTAGCCTAACAATAACCCTCAAATACTCATTTTCATTAAATTTTTTCTAATAAACAAAATTCAATGTTATTTCGTAGATTCTCGCATCAGGGTATTTTATGATTATAAAGACTAAATTAAAATCCAATCCCGATTCCTTGTGAATAATGCAAAGCTATCAATACGTTTCAATGTATTTTCAGTAGTCTTTACTGGTTCTTAACCAGAATTTTATATTTATGAATTATGTTCAAAACAGTTTTATACATTTCATTGACTTGTATTAAGATGTAACTCTATTATAAAGAAGATAACTACCGGCTCATTCATAGAAACTCTCCGGCTCTATGAAGGCGATCATTTTCTTTCATTGGGATAATGGCATTTATTTTTATTTTCTAATACTTAATGAAGATTTCATAATCATAACCTCTATTCCTAGATATGTGTAGTATGGAAAGTAATATTTACATTAACATGTAAAAATCTGTAAAATTGTCAAATTTGACGATTTTAAGGATTATTTCGTAAAAATGGCCCATCGATAGCAACCTTCCCCTACATGTGCATTCCATGCCTAACCGCTTGCCTCACAAAGCATGCATGTCAAATTTTACACCGTTCTTGTGCCATTTAACCGGAATATATTGACGGCAAACAAGAAGTGCTCGCCACAAAACTATCGATTTATCTATTGGAAGTTTCTTACCTGATATATAATTTTTCTAAATATTGTCCAGGAGAGCACCACAAATCTTTTGCAATTTGTGCAATCTATTCATGCTGGCATCTTTATTATTGCTAAAGTGCAGCAACTTTAATAAGAGTTCGAATCGGTCTCTTACCAGTGCGTCGATTAAAAATCGGTGCGGCTAACACTAAATCACTTCACCAGTAATTTTCAAGACGAGATTTCTTGATAAGTCCAATTGAGAAAATAAATCCTAAACATATCTCAATTTCTACAAACCAGTTGGTTTCCAGCGACGTGCACGACTTTTTGGTTTGGCGGTTGGTTCATGAATTAATTCATTGCTTCGCGTACTTGTTGATACAAACATTTGCATAATTTCTTTAAGGACAAATAAACGAAAAAATCCCAATGGTTGCGAGGAGGCCCAGAAGTCTCACTTTTCGGACGTATTATACCACTCTTGTCGTGAAAACTAATAATACTAGTCAGCGTGTCATACGCGCTAAATTTACGCCATTCATATGAAGTTATTTGAGAATCATCAGTTTCAATACTTCCTGAAATACTTTCTATTCTGTCAGCATTAATATTCAAGCCTGAGGCACACAGAAGTGGCTCCATGTTTGCTTCATCTTCTGCAATTTCGTCGACGTATGGCATCGACTTCCTAATTCTTTGGTGGTTGAACCGCAGTCGCTAAGTTTACAACTCCTTTCCCCATCTGTGTAGGTATCGTCAACAAGCTCTTCGTCAGATAAACTAAAGATATCTTATATTATTGCCTTGTCAATTTAAAAAAGCTTTCGTTTACTCAATTTCCTTTTCAATAAAATGTAAAAACTATGTAAACCGTATGACTTATGTAAGTTGTACGGATACGAAAATTAAACCACAGTTCTAAAAATTCTGCAATTAGCGCAATCTTGTAGAAATTTTGTGAAAATATCATAAATAATAATAATAATCCCTACAAGTGCTGAGAAAATGCTCTGATTGTTAAAATAATTCTTGTAACTACTAGGATGCGGCGAAAAGTTAATAAATAAATGATTGGACACTTAGCGACAACAATCCAACAAACAGGGAAGTTTAGTAATTCTACATTCATTCGAAGTCTGATGATATTCTTCTAAAGCGTAAAATGTAATCTGAAACATATTGAAAATAGCATCTACGGAAATGTTCTGTAAACAGAAGGAAATAAATTTTGAGTCTCTTCTGAAAACCTTCTTAATTACGTTTATTTGCACGGAAATAGATCCCGTCGATAAAAAATACTTCGCTAATGCGATATTTTTCCATCGTCTGATAAAAAAAGCGAATTGATAAAAAAAAGTATTTTTGCTTTTTCTGTTCTTTCACAACACGAGGTATTAAGAAAAGGTGTCCCCTGTAGCTCGTAAGATTAATTATGTTTACTAAGAATTTTCAAGCATCTTTTTTTTTATTATTATTTTAATTTCGCAAGCAGGGGTGTGGGGAGAGTTGATGACGCTTGAGTAACTCACTATGTATAAAAAAAAATGTTTTTCTCAAATAAATAAGTTAGAAAATGCTGAAATTTTTATCGTTTTTTATACACGATAGCAGAAACAATTTTGTGTGCATATTTAAGTATATGAATTTAACAAATATTCTCTATTTGTGAAAAGTAAATATAAATTTTAAATTAATTATTGCTGCGAACCAATTTACAATATCATTTAAATTCTATGAGCATAGTTGAATTAAGTGTACGTATTTAAAACCATGATTAAAAAAATACATAATTCCTAAAAATTAATCTTGAATTTTTTTTAATTTATATATATATATGTAAGATAAAAAATATGAAAGCAAACTTCTAAATTTAATTGGCAATAACCTCTTTTAGTTTTATTTGTTTTGGGGCCTTCATTTCTCTATCTTAAAAATAGCCCTGCATAATTTAAAACTAAACTGCATCATTGAGATTAATTATGCGATCTTAACGTAAAGCTTAATGCGGATGTCTCTTGCCCAATCAAAGAATTGTAAACCAAAACTCGGAACTGAAACTTTTCCACTCCCTCCCTTCTTCCTCTGCATTATTACTGCGACTTCTTTTCTGCGATTTTCACTTTAACTTCTGTGCTACGTGGATATTTTGCAATGCTCACTTATGTCACCTTAGTGTCAAACATGTAAAATAATCTGGAACTAGGCACGATTGGAGTGCCAAGTGAATTGCGGCCACAAATATGAATTTAAATAATTATGGAATTTAGTCCGGCTCAAATGCTTCTTCTTTCAAAATGGATGGACGCTCTAAGCATTAAATATCTATGCTAAACAACATTGCTACGCTTCTACATCTCAGTGGTCTTACTTCAGTGCTTCCAAAATTATACTTCCAATCGACATTAATATATATACATATATCACAATGATCTATTGGAAATTGTAGTCTTATCAAAAGTTAATTCCATAAGAAAATGAGTTTAAATTATGGAAATAAAACTTGGCATAAATGTATTTGAATTTTAAACAATAAAAATATAAGAGGCAGATATCCACGCGTTTGACTGCGTTTGGTCTCAGAATCATAGCAGCAAATTTCATTTCCAGTCATAATACTTCGAAAAGGTCAAGATTAGTATCTTTGCCATTCGATCATATTCCTTGCAGTTTTCGAATCTATGACACTAGATATTTACTGAATCCAAGCAAATGATTAACTGCATAGAAGTTTCTGTCCGTAAGCAGACACATTTTATGAAAAATTAAGGTGCCATAATAATAAATGTCGTCAGTTATTATTTGACAAATTAGTTGGAATTTGCTAAAAAGGCTAGTCCTAAATCTTTTGCATGCAATGGGCATATTAGTTTCTCTTTCATAATTGTGTAAGTGTTCAAAAGCTAAGGTACCAACTGGCAAATAACTGAGAATTGGATCTTATTTTCTGGGGCACTAAAAGTTTCCGAAATTAAGTGAAACGGCAAAAATCAATTGTTTGTTCCTCAGCCGGGATTCGAACCACTGATCTCTAAGCTGCTAACTGGACGTGCTATCACTTACATAACGAAATCAAACACAGAAGACTGCAAGAATTCCTGCCATGTGTTGAAAAGTATTTTCGCCACATTTTAGTTAGTGGCACAGTAGAGACATTAGATTTTTTTTTCAGAGCGTAGAACATGAAAACAATAATGCTCTAACCAGGATTTGAAACATGAACCTTTCATTTTATAGCTGAACGTGCTACCACTTACACCATGGAGTATGCATAAGGAAATCTAATAATTCTTTACAGTTTAAAAAAAAAGCAGCACTGCAGAATTACATGATTTCAGTATTCCTGACTAAAATATACAGTTCGCTACAAATAAAGCCACATAACCAGAATACAGATCCTTGCAATTAAGTACATTTGTTAATTCTGCATTTTTGCATGCTATTTACGCCTGCATGAATTAAGACAGATGTTTTTTGACTACATTTTCTGAAGAGCGAAGATCGTTTTTGCATCAGAAAATTGCTTAGCATCTTGGAATTTTCATTCTGTGCTGCTTTCATTCTATCATGACTGCTACTTAACTGCCAGCCGTTTGGTAAGCATAAATTAAAGTTCATTCAGAGTAGTTACAATTAACCTTTTTCTTCGCATTGTTTAATTAAATTGTTATTATTTGACGTTTTAAACGAGCTAGTGTAACTATCCAGGTTTTCAAGTTCGTGTTATGCTATGTTATGTAGAAGTCAAGGCGCCACCTAATATTTACTCTAAGTAGATATTAGCCCCATACACTAACTAGAAAACCAACAATATTCTGGCAACATTCCTCGAGTCGTGATGAAATTATGACTCCAGTCAATACTAAAAGTTCGTGCTGTAATTTATGTCGATTTATAACTGCGAAAAAAAAGTTTCGTGTAATAATTTCTCGCTAGCAGTAGCTACATTAAGAGTAGCCTAATTTAGGCCAGATTGAAAAGCGATATTTTAAGTTAGAACTACGATGTGGCATCAAGTAATATTTCCAAATAGCGCCAAAAAGGTTATCATTTTAATATAGGCAAAACATACGCTTATGGAAATGCAAAATTTATTTTAATCAAGGTAGCACAATTAAAAAAATAAAAGTACTCTTATTCTCCTAAAAGCAAATGTATGCCTTATTCTTTTATTCTATTATTTCTTAATTTTTCGACGAAACTAAACAATGAAATTATTATTTTGCTCGAATATATAAACATTTCTATTTTAATTAAATTAAAACAATGAAGTTGTTTATTTATTTATTTTTAGGTATAGGCCCTAAATACAGTGATCATCGTGATCAGCAATAGGAGAATCACCTCTGAAATTGCCCAGTATCTCAGAGAACATAATTAAACACTGGCATTACAGAAGGCAACCAAACTTTTGACAATACATTGAAACACATTTCTGAAAAACCACTAGCATTTGATCCACCACTGACTTCTCCCAGACGAATACATCCACAGAACGATGTCTTTGGAACTGCGAGAAGTAGGCTTAGAGAAGGTTCACTGTACCATAACGGGCGAAGAAAAAAAATTTTTTTTTAAATGAAATATTACACAATACCTGCTTCTACTGAAATTAATCTAACATGATAGCTTTTTTATTCACCTCAAAAAAAACCTTAAATTATTCAATAAAATACACGTTAATGAATTTAAAATTAACGATCAAATTAAAATTAAGGACACCTAGTTTATTACTTGCAATAGAAAGAAGAGCAAGATATATCATGATAACTGGAGCTCCGGATAATTGGAGATTAACTGTACTGTCAACATAAACACTGAATTTTTACCAAGACACTACCGCAGTTCTACATGATTTAAGTCTTTCGTGTGATCTTCAGTTATTGATGTTTATTTACGGTCTCGAAAGCATAGGTCTCTTTTCCCCAGTCGTCACTTTCGGACGGCAGTCCCATGAAACAGTTCATTGTAGCTTCGTGATCTGAATAAACAGACCGTTTGTATTACGTTACTTAGGGATATTTTAAAGCGTAAATGCTCAGTCGTCTTATCATGAACGGAGACTTAAGACGACAAATATTTTACTTCAAAATGAAAAGCTCTTCCACCCTGTGAGAAAATATAAGACGTCTTATTTTTTGACTTTTGGGAAAAGTTTTTTTCCTTTTAAGTTTCAATAAAAGGAGAACGAAAATATTCCACACAAAGTTTATTTTGAAGTCAATTAACTTGGAGTGAACACCCATCTTTTTTTTATTTCATTTTATTTATCTTTTAAAGAAAAGAGACACCATCTTGAAAATGAAAATTTAAATAGCAGAGATCAGTTCTCGTTAGAAAAATAATTTGGAACAAAAGGTAATACTATTATTAGGTCATCTCCATGCATTTAGAGAGATAGATTTTTCTTTTGCTTTTAAGTGGAGAGACATTAGAATAATTAAAGTAAAAAACATCGCAAGTTAAAAAGAAAGAAAAGAAAAAAAACTTACATCTTCTGCAATCACTTAATAGACTGAAAAAGTACCATTTTCATAGCATCGGAAATGTAGCGTTCATGATAAGTTATATTCCGCTACTGTTCATGGAATTAAAAATCTATAGCAACCATTGGTGCATAATGAATTTTTCCAAAAGTTATTCTTTTAATTCTCCAAATTTATTTCATTAAATTCTAATGCAAATTAAAAATTTAACATAATTTAAGCTAGATACATTAATATGTTATATACACTTAATTACGTTACCTAAACAATTTAAATACCCAGTTTTAAATTATCATAGTTTATCTATTTTTTAATATGTTAATTTATCTATTTATTATTATTATACATCCGATCTTAAATTACGTTAATTTATCCAAAACTGTTTTAAAAGTGAAAGAATTTCCTTGAATTTCAACACAATTTATTCCAGACAAATAATTTCTTAGCTACCGAATTTCACTGAACAGATGCTTTTGCAAATTCATTTTTTTACTGAATCATAACTGTTCAAACTAAATTAATTCATTTCCATCTGCAAATTGATCTATAGCAAAAGAGAAATTTACCAATCATGGTTCCAGATAAATTTTAATTTTATTTTTCAAATACTAAAATTGTTTTTCTTCTAAATGTAATAAATTCCACAAGGAATAATTTCAGAAAAACGACACATTACGATGGATAATACACTCCATAACAAAAGAAAAAATCGACGCACTAAGAAGGAGTTGTCCGATGGAGACAAAAATTGGTGGATAGGAAGATTATATACAGAATTGAAAATGATTAAAATTTCAGCAGCCATTAAATCATTTTTGATTAAATTTGATTATATCGTCATAAACTTTACCATGCCAAAATAAAATTCATTTACTTATTTTTATATATAAAATCCATGTAACGGCAGTAATCTTCTAAACTATAATATCAAATCTGGCAGTGTAAAACCATTTTGATAACTTCTACGGTGCAGCAGTTAAGTTGCTGAAAAGAGAGCTATGCCATTTGAAGCTTTCAACTTTGTGTCTGCCAACGGGAAATCCCGTAATCGCCGCCATAAATCTAAAGTTTCAGTTTAGGTGCGCATGACCTTTCCCTTTTAACCTGAGTAAACCCACATCTTTACTCAAGATAGCAATGAGAAAGAATGTCTAC
>KK117965.1:231078-249611 GCA_000611955.2 Stegodyphus mimosarum | reverse complement strand
TTTTTTTTTTTTTTTTTTTTTTCAGGTAAAGAAACCAAATATTTTCTTCTGATTTCCTTTATACCTCTCAGTTTATAAGTATTGTTGTTCTATTTTAGTATAAGTGAAATGAATCGCAAACATATTCATTATTCTGCAATTACATAAAAAATGTTATTTGAATAAATTAAAAATCATTATTTAAAAGAAAATTGAGTTTTTTTAACTCATTAGCAGTCTTTTAGGAAGGATAAATTAAATGATACTCGTCAACGCGCGCTCCAGAGAAAACTGTTGTTCGAGTAAAAATATTTATTTTTAAAAATAAGCTATTAACTTGTTTAAGCTTTTGCTTAAACATTAATTTTGTTTCTTCACACAATTAATATAAAGACCAACATACTAAGATCATTCGAATCTTTGGATCCTAACCTAAGGAATCGTTGAAGCCCAAACTTTGGAATACTCTTACTGATGCCCACTATAGAAGAATTCACCAAAAAAGAATATGATTACAATTTGAGTGGTATTTCAATACTCATTATCTCTCATGACGGCCCTGACTGATCCAGTATTTCAGCGTGGCATCCAACGGAATCTGCCAGAATTTTTTAATAATCAGTACAGTGCGCGTCATTGAAAATTCTCGAAACTATCTCTTGAATTATCACGATAATTTTGGACATAGGTAATGAAGTTCAGAGGTATCATTGAAAATTCTTGAAACTATCTCTAGAATTCTGATAATTTTGGACACATAGGGTTGGAGGGAAAGTTCTGTCGTATTTTAAAGAACAGATTTGAATTCATTTATAAAAATATGTGTTTAATATTAATCAATTATATATGCTCCGTTATTTGTTACAACCTGTTGCCATCTTTTAGGTAACCTGTGAATTCCTGTTTTGTAGAATTTCTCATCCTTGGAGTTAAAATACTCAGCAACTGCCTTAGAAACACTTTCAAAAGATTTGAATTTTTTTCCCGTTAGATAATTTTGCAGAGATCTGAACAGGTAATAATCAGATGGTGCAATGTCAGGTGAATACCGTGGGTGACTAAGGACTTCCCATCCTAACGTATTCAGTTTTTGTTATGTCACCATTGCAGTAGGCGGGCGAGCATTATCGTGGTGGAACACTATTCCTTTTCTGGACGCTAATACTGGCCTTTTTTCTTTGATAGCTGCATTCAATTTATCCAGCTGATTGCAGTACAGGTCCACGTTGATGGTTTTTCCCTGTTTCAGCAACTCGTAGTGCACTGGTCCTTTCCTGTCCCACCACAAACAAAACAGTACTTTTCGTTCATGGATACTTGGTTTTGGAACTGTTGCTGATGATGTTCCTGGTTTGCAGTGAGATTTTTTGCTCTTAATATTTTCGTAAAGAATCCACTTTTCATCTCCAGTAACCAGCCTGTCCAAAAACGGCTCCACATTGTGTCTAATCAGATACGATCAGACAAATTCTTTTCCGTTAGTTCATGTGGAACACAAACACTTTGCTTTAACACAAACCTAAGAGATTTAATGTGATCTCCAACAGTTGTATGATGAATGCCAAACTCTTCTGCAAATTCTCGACTAGTTAAATGTGGATTATTTTCCAACATGGATCGCAAAATATCATTATCGATGTTGAATGGTCGTCCAGATCGATCACTTTCTTTGAGGCTCAGATCGCCCGAACGAAATTTGCTAAACCATCTTTGGCAAGTACGAACATTTACAATATCTTTTCCAAATACCGCACATAAATTTTTACATGCAACTGATGCGTTGCTTCCTTTTTGGAATTCATATAAAATGCAGTGTTGTAAATGCACTTTATCTACTGACATGTTTTTCACTTTAAATATCACAAATAAATGATGAACGTTAAAAAAAGGCACCTTTTATATTATACAGCAGCTAAAAAAACAAACTAGCCAGATTTTTTTTATTTACAAGAAAAATCACCTGCCTATTTAAATTACGACAGAACTTTCCCTCCAACCCAATATATCGCATCATTCGCATCAATGAAAATTATCAAAACTACTCCTTGAATCGTTACGATAATTCTGGGCATACATAACTTGCTGCTCATCTATCTAGTAGTTCATACTGGGTGACATAAATACTTCGTCGAGCACATATTCGATCTGTCTACCAGCCGAACTCTTCAAACTAGCTGTTTAATTTCAAGCTGTTTTTCAAATACATGGCAAATCAAAACTGATGCACAGAAAGGAAACATATCTGTTACTTACTATAAATGAATTTATTTCGCAAATGCAGATATAACATGAACGCGCAACTCTTCATATTTCTATGGACATGCACAGCTGCTCGATACGGAGGTCTTTTGTAACATGGAAGACGTCTGCACAATAATTCACTTCCTAAGATCATGACAAATAGGTATACAGATCCACCATATGCTAACTGTTGGATCCATAAAAGCGGTCAAATGACTATTGTCAGCCTAAAGGTTACATAGTACAAATTTCCATGGGTTACCTGACCTGTGTTCAGAAAATAAATCTCAAATGGAGTTTGAAATGGAGTCTGTAGGCAGAGGATACTTTAGAAAATAAAAAATCATACTTTAAAATAAACGTTTATGGGACAAAATTTCACATTATTATCTGAAATTTGTAGTAAGCAAGCAGTGGATCATTGTACAACTTTTCGATTGCCTACTAAGATTTCATGAAGGACCCCAGATGTACATGATGATCGAAAATTAAGAATACAAAAAATATCAGCAGATTAAAAGAAGTCGAATGCTGGCATCAGAGCCGGGGCAGCTACAGAGCTGCAGTACTAAGGCATTAAAATTTTAGGTATGCCGAGCAGCAAAATGCCTCTAACCTAGTGCGATATTTATAGGCGACTCTAACCTAGTGCGATATTTATAGGCGACTCTAACCTAGTGCGAGGTAGAAAGAAAGAAGGTCATCAAGCAAGAAATCGAAAAATACGAGAAAATATCACAAGCTGAAGAGGTTTCACCGATATCAATATTCCGATTTTGACAGAAACTTTGAAGAAGTGATAGATATGTGTTCTGTTGATCCCTCATTGCTAGATGCAACGTTATTGATATGTAGATTTGATGATTTAAGTGAAATATCTCTATCTGGAATAACAGTATTTGATAAAATGGGAATTAAACATTTTAACTAAAATTTAAATCATTGTTAAATCACTGTGAAATCTATCGAATTTTTACACACATAAGATCAGAAATTAAATTACCGATTAATAAAGAAATGCGATACTGCATGATTTCTATTTTAAATTCCATTTGTATTAAAAATTAAACTACACTGCTGGCCACCCAAATTGCAACACCAAGAAATACAAGAGTAGACACAACAAAATACACCAAGAAAGACACAACAAAATTTATTTACCAGATAACATGTTGACCAAGTATCAAATGATTAAATTTATAGACTTCTGTGAAGTGTGGTTCCTTCTAGAATCATTAGTCAGAGTAGCCGCCATTGTTGGAGATCACCGCTGCCACACGCCTCGGCATTGATTCAAAGAGACTTTGGATGTGTTCTTGGGGTGCAGCAGACCAAGCAGCTTCCACATGTTGCCAAAATTGATCTGGTGTGGCAGCTTGGTATGTAATCCGGGTCAATCGTTCAGCAACCATGGACCACATGTTTTCTATCGGCGAAATATCCAGAGAGCAAGCCGGCCATGGAAGCAATTCAATCTGGCGATTGACGAAGAACCCTTGGACAAGGCGTGCCACATGTGGTCGCGCATTATCCTGTTGAAATATGGCTGTGGGCAAGACCTGAAGGTAAGAAATGACAACTGGCTCGAACATGTCGGAGATTTAGCGCTGGCTGTTTAAAGTGCCGGCAATGCATACTAGAGAGTGCAAGAGTCATATCCAATACCTCCCCGTACCATAATACCCGCTGCAGGACCAGTGTGACGGTGCGTAACGCAGTTGTTCAACATCCTCTCTCCACGGTGTCTCCAGACTCGAATCCGACCACTGTGATGTTACAGACAGAAGCGTGACCTGTCAGTAAAGACAATTGCATTCCATTTTGCCGTCCACATCCTTCTTTCATCGCACCATTGGCGGCGGAGATATTTGTGGTTCTGCGTCAAGGGTAGACGAAGCAATGGACGTCTTGCCGACAGACCACTCTGCTGTAAACGGCGTCGAATGGTACGCGCAGACACTGGATGATGCGTTACAGACTGAATATGCTATGCTATGGTTCGTGATGCGACTGAGCGATCAGTCACTGCCATGCGCACATTGCCCCCGTCATCACGTGAAGTGGTGCACTGAGGTGGACGAGACAGAACAGTTCGGTTCGTCGTACTCTCCTGCATCCAACGGTCACATATCCGCATTACAGTTGTTTGGTTTCGTCCAACACGACTACCGATTTCCCTGAACGATAATCCAGACTCTCGGTAGGCCACTATCCTTCCTCTGTCGAACTCGGATACTTGATCAAACGATGATCGCTGTTTACTACGAGGCAGAATTGATCGGTTTTTTTTTTGAAAAAAACGACAAGAAAAAAACAATTGCCGAACTTGAAATCGTCGAAAACTCCAAGCCTTAAATAGCGCTCTGAGGTGGCGCCATAGGCGCGCGTGATGTACGTCTGCTCTGAAATTCTAGTCATTTGCATGTCCTCACCTCCGCTAATGCATGTTGTAAATTTCATGTTATTTGCATGCTTCCTTCAGAGTGTTGCATTTACGGTGGCCAACAGTGTATATTTATTCAAAACAAGTTGAATTTCAGATGGCAAAGAATATCAAGTAGCTCGAGAGCCGCAGTTAAGATGTTGGAGAGCCGCATTTTGGCCATGTGTGATATATACATATCAAAAGAAACCCAAAGCGTAGCATGGAGCTGGTTGAGGGAAGTTCGAGACTTAAAGGGCTTGAATATCTGAGCCAAAGTTGTAACGTACAAAGTATATAGCACAAGGTGTTATTTTTTATGGTTGTAAGTATTTTATGTTAATTGATCGGTCACCATGGGTCAAACTTCAGACATCTCCTCTAACGTTGGATGCAAATCAGTTAGTTGAGTATTTAGGTCAAGGGTTTTGAATGTTTTAGGGGTACAGGTTTAATAGAGTCACCTGCAGTTTATGTTATATCACACAGCCATGCCAGTAAGTATCCCGGCTTTAGCCGTTTCGTTAGACAACGTTAAAAGGCGCCATTAAACTATTGATCTAGCTTAAGAAGGCCATTTTGTGTAGTTTCTGACTACGTTACTTTGAATTTGGAACTTTAACTTCTGTTATACTAAATACTCCTAGATGGCGGTGATTTGTTTGTAAGCATAAGTAGTGCCTTCTGTAAACTTAAAGATTTAATAAAAAGCTATTTTAATCTTCGTGGAACTTTGTCTTTATATTTTTAAAAGAAACGACAATTTGTTTGTCAGTCTTATAGAGTGAGAAAGACTTTGATTTAATTTCTACGCAATAAGGACCCTATAGAATTACCTCAGAAATGGATAAAAACCAACATCTTCATTCTAATACTATATCACAAATTCCAACCGTGTAAGATAGAGATTCGATAATGAAAGCTCTCAGCCACTTGACTGGCACGGAGTAGTTATCGGGAAAACTTCTAACTGAGGAAACTACGGATTGGAAAATTTTAAACTTCCATTTATGAAGTAGCTCTGTTTTCTATGTCATGATGCAATAGAAATGGGAAACTAATGCATGTGAAATTGGTTTAGCGTTCAAATTTGGTGTAATACTTTTAAAAGCATCCACAAATTGTATTAGATGTTTTAAACTGCAGGATTATAAACATAAAAGGCATAAGCAGAATTCAGAATGCTTTAGAGCTTGGTATTGACACTTAAATGTACATTGAATCTCGTAGCTTGGTCGGATGCAGGGAGATAACTTTTCAAGAAGTGACAAAAAGTTGTTAAACGATTTTGTTTACTTGTTACATTGTTACATGTATTTCGTTCACTATTATTAATTAATTATTACTAATTATAAATTATTAAAAATCTGAAAGCTTTCAAATTTTATATTACGCCGAAAGGGGCGTTTTTTCATTTGCAGATACATACACATTTCAAGATTGGGCTAACGCCAAACTGGGCTTATTTAAAAACAGCATATCTTTAAAATTACCGATAGATAGTCTGGCGCGTTGGAGATAAAATGTTTTATTCCTTACAGTGTTGCCACTGTTCGCTTTGAAACTGTTGAGTTCTTTAATCAAAAATTCGTTAAAGTTTTACAAAATATGAGATGGACAATAAAACAAATTCCAAATTCGGGCTTCCAGGTGCCCATGTTCGGGTGGAGGTCTATGTTATTCAAAATGTGATGTCTGTAGGTATCGTTATTTTTTCACAATGCGAGAAACATAAAACATATATACATTTATGTAGATTCTTCATTATTTAGTTTCTTTAAATATAATGCAGGGAGATAATTGGTGGATAATTGGATAGTTGGTGGGAACACTTTGAAAAGTAATTCGGACATTTAAAGTGATTCGACGCAAAATGCCGTTTCGAGACTAATAGCCATCCTGACGTAACGTTCATGCGGGCTAATAATAATATTTTCCTAGTTTAAAACAGTGTTTCTTTTCCTTTGCTAGCCCCTCATGTTTTGCAGATGTATGGGAAAAACAGATTCATATTTACATTACACATGTATAATCTTAATATGAATTGGGTCTTCTAATAAAATTTTAACAAAGGCGTTAATTCCGTTAGGTAAAAAGCATTCGTGTACATTGCCATAAAGAAATACACAACTCTTACTTTTCTGGCAAAATAATTACAGGGATGTAGATCGTTAAAAAAAGAGTAGTAAAGAATACGAATCGGAGTATTAAAAAGTTCAGTAAAAACTACTTTCACAAAACTGTCGAATTTTGAACAGAATTATTATCAGGTTACAACATTACATATGAGTATGGAAAAGTTATTTTACAATACTTTTCAAAATACCATAGTTCCTTGCGTATTTTGCCCCCCTAGCCTTCCATTTAACAGTTGCACTTTATCATGCCTAATGTAAGAACCGACTAGTCACAGCGAAGCAAACACGAACTGACATTCAGTCTACCATTTTGTTCAGTCAGCTGCACGTGCATCTTTTCTAATTATTTATGGATAATCTGAGGTCTAAGAATAGCAGAGATAACAGTTAGAACGGGCGAGATTCAAGTTACAAGGAAGTAGAAATGAAAATACCTTATTAGATATTGTAATGTTAATATTACTACGTATTCTTATTGAAATGTAGGGTCCTTTTAACAAAATATTGTGATAGTTGCCTTTAGTTTATGCATGACTATTTAATATTTGTTACGTTCTCAGTGTATCCGTGTCCTTCGAAAATTAAAATATTCGGATAATTTTTCACGCTAGATTTTCAGGTTATAAAATTAGTAAAAAAGGGGGAGCAGGAATACGAGATAAAGTATGGTATATGTGGTATTACAATGGAAATTCTTAAGTAAATTGGCGAATAAGAAAACAGGAGAAAAAATGTGTGAAGCAGTAGCAATATGCATTCTATAACTTACAATGCAAAAATATGGACCATAAACTCACATAATCAAAGCAAACTATAGGTTTTAATAAAACGTTTTACAGTTTAAAGTTACTGAAATTGCACAAAGTTATAGCATGATATGAAGCAGACAGGATCGGATATAAAACAGAAATTTCAGCTCACATATTACATGTATGTAAACATAGCTACATGCTTGCCGAGCCTGTAACATATACGTGCGGGAACTCTCCACGCGTGGGACGAAAGGAATCTGGAAATTTGTAAGAGAAACTATTCACAAGGTTGTTCTCTAATTTTCAGAAGGAATAAAAGAAATCTTTTCATCTCCTGAAGAAGAAGAAATTCTTTTCATGACCCAACCGACTAATACTCGACGGTGATGATGCTAATGGACAGTAGAATTATTTTCTGTTCACACAAATTCTTTCACGGATTAATAACATTGCTTAGTTGTAAGGAAAAGCTTTTGTTCTTCTCAGTATTCAACACTGATTTGGGTGAAATGCTTCGAACTTATCGTATTTAGAAATTTTGGACTACTTTTTTAATCACATAAAAATCTCTAAAGAAGTGGTAAGAAGATGCAGGAACATACACATGATATTCATTTTTCAGAAAATGGATTGCATTTTCGCAGTGTGAGAAGAAAAACACAAAATAAGGAATCGAGGAAGGTAACCTCGTAGTTCCAGTACAATTACATGACACTATAGGTGAACTATGTAACTGTTCGACTATAATTACATGTCATTACATTCGAATGACTGTCACGTGTATGGTGTTCATGGCTCACGCCAACGACAGACGCAATCTTTCATTCCTTGCAACGATAAAATTCGTGGCCTTATTCTGATTAGGTTACAGAAGTGAAATTAGCAACAACAACAACAGCATAGTCGAACTACTCAAAGAGTCGATAGCTGTAACCAGGTGAGAAATCATACAGTCATTGACATGATACTTATGATAAGTGTGGATTGCTAAGGACATTCACAAATAACATATGACACGAACACTGATGTAAGCTAGCAAGGGATCGAACAATTATCAACATGATCACTACTGTAAAATGCATCGACCGGTGGCGAGCAAACATCAGTATGATCTCTGTTGCAACATAAGCAATCCAGCACGTACCGACATGGCATTAATGTAATAAGCATCGACTACTGGTGGATAAACATCGACATAACAATTGTTAAAATTAAGTAAGGAATTGAACAAATATCGATATGACCACTTATG
Source organism: Stegodyphus mimosarum (assembly GCA_000611955.2). Taxonomy (NCBI): domain Eukaryota; kingdom Metazoa; phylum Arthropoda; class Arachnida; order Araneae; family Eresidae; genus Stegodyphus; species Stegodyphus mimosarum. The sequence continues at coordinate 240,827 of KK117965.1, read as the reverse complement.
TGAGAAGCATTAAGTTTCCTGACTTAAAGATGCTGATTTCCTTAAATAAATATCCACATGACACTGTGTAATCAAAGGAATCAAGCAAGTACCAACATGGCACTGCTGTGAGAAACGTTGACTGCTGATGAAGAAGCATAGCTATGATCACTGTTATAGCCAGGATAAGGAATCAAATAAGTAACGACACGTCCTCTGTTATAAAAAGGCATCGTTTGTTGACGAACAAGCATCAATACGACCGCTGTTATAACTGTTAAAGAATCGTACAAGTGCCAACGTAACACTGTTGTAAAAAGGATCGATTATCGAAGAACAATCATCTGCGTAATAACTATTATAACTAGATAAGGAATCGAATAAGAATCATTACTACCACTACTGTAACGGGCCTACTGCTTAACTGTTTCCTGACTTAAAGATGCTGACATGTCTATGAACGTTCAGTTTTTAACCTGAAACTAGCAACCTCCTCATAAATATTCCGGCATTTTCATGCTCTATTATTGTAATGATTTTTCTTTGCTTTATATCTGCTATAATTATATAATTTAAGCGATGCTCTAGCCAAGAGTAAAATTCGAACTGTGTTTAGATTTCTTGAAGCTGAAAGTCAAAATGTATTCAAATTTTATTAAAAAATTATGTAATGTATATAAAAAAATCTCTTGAATTATAGTAGGATGCCTAAATGGTATTAGAAGTTTCAAGAAAAAGCAGAAAGATGTCCCTAATAAGCTAAGTCAGGAAAGAAAGTCTGTAACCACGCATCGTAAAAGTTTGGGCTTTATGTGATAAAAATAAAATTGCTGCACTTCCACATACGAACTGGATTAGGATACTCAGCAGAAATTTGAGGCGCTTTAAAAATGATACTACAGAAATAACTTAATGTATTTAATTAAAAACAAATCCTCTTTATCCCCCATATTATTATTCTAAAATTTGGTACTTATAAACGGGAATTTTGATGGATGAAACTGCAAATTGAGAAGAAGGGGTTTACTTAACACTGCAGAGAATCAATACGCTATTTTAATATCATGTACACAGCACAGGTAATTATAGTACATATAAACTGTATGACTACCTCTAATTACAATAGCCACATCTGGTTGAAAGATTTAAGTTTAGGCTTGCATTCATTACACTAGTCACAAGTTTTGTTTGAAGGTAGCAATGCATAATTAGCAATGAATTTAAGCCACAGCTAACGGTACCGTTACTTCGAAGAAATTCTCAAGGAAGGCAAGAAATAAAGATTCTCAATTTCAGCTATTGCAAGACACGACAATTTTTAATTTATAAAATTTTATCTTAAAATATAAGGAGGAAAGTTATTATTTTCGACTACATACGGTATATGAGAAAGATCGTATTCAGTTCGAATACACTTTTTTTCTGACAATTTTGATTTACAATCCGCCATTGTTAGTAGCCCAATGATTATATTCTTACGACTAAATATGACTAAAAGTATTACGATAGCTAAAAATTATTTTTTACTTTTCAGAGAGTTTATCTGAAACCGTGTAATGTTAAAAGCTATGCACGTGAAGAAACTTTTAAAGTTTGCCATAGATTATGACTCTGGTGCTTGCTGATGGTGAAGACAGTTTTCACTCATATGGTCATTTGAGGCATATTTTTATTTTAGATATCATACGTAGAATAACATACAATAAAACAATCCAAACGCACTCGAATACAGAGGCGAAGGAGATTACGTTAAACTGCGTAGAGAAGCGCAAAAGGAGTGCAATTACGATGTTGATCCGTTTTATTTCTATTGGTTGCTTAAATGTTTGGACTGCAAATTTATCAGTATTATGGGATATGACTTTTAGTTTCATTTATGTTGTTATGTAAGTAGATGCGTCATGAGCATTATATGGTAATGATTTGAAAGATTAATTCTGAAATGACGCAATTCAGAAATATTTATTGTAAGCATATTACTGTTTTCGGACAGAAATAACCAAATAAGAAAAAAAAGGCTAGACTTAAGGTTAAAGGTACAATTTTATATCATATAGACTTTATTTAACATATATGCAAGTAAGAATGTAGGAGCTATGGTACATTCGAAACCTCTAAAATCCTATTTGTAAAAGCACAGTTGTGCCAAAAATTACATATCAAATAGAAGCAAAATACCATTATTAACAATAAAACATGACTAAAAAGAAAAAATAATAAATGAGACTAACAATTGAAAATTTAAAAAATGTGGGAAAAGTTGCAAGAAAAAGTAAAAGTTGTAAGAAAATGGGAGATGTACAAAAAGATCAAAATGGCAATATTCCATTGAGAGTTACATAACAGTTTCGTCAGGGGAAAAGTTCTATGCAACTCCCACTGAAATATTACCTCCACGCGTTTCAACAAACGACCAACTGAGATAATTAACGCGGAAAATAATTTAATGATACCTATCAAATCATTTAATGCTAATCGATATCATCTCAATTGGGCGTTCCTTTTCCCTACGCGTGGAAGAAAAGTGAGAAGGAGAAGTAATATATAGCACATTTCAAAAATTTTTTTTTAAAAATAGTAAAACATACACTCACGTTTGTGAAAATTGCAACACCAAGAAGGAATCGTCATAATTGAATGCAATTTAATACACAGTTGAGTGGTAGTGGTACAAATAAATGATTAAATGTTCAAAGCAAACAAACAAGAACAAGAGATCAGAATCAGTATTTTGTGTGGCCACCACGCGCCGCAATAAGTGCTGCTACACGACGTGGCATGGAGTCAAACAAAGTTTGAATGTCTGACTGAGGAAGAGCATTCCATATCGTTTGTACGCGTACCCAAAGTTCGTCTGCAGACGCAACAGGACGAGGATCACGAGCAAGACGCCGACCAATGACATCCCACACATGTTCAATTGGCGACATATCCGGGGAACACGCAGGCCAAGGAAGAAGCTGTACCTGCTGCGCTGCAAAGAAGGATTTAACAATCCGAGCAGTATGAGGGCGGGCATTGTCCTGTTGAAATACAGCGCCTGGCAAGCTTTGAAGGAAGGGAACAGCTTCGGGCTGTAGAACTTCACGGATATACCGGTTGCTGTTCAGATTGCCCACAATTCGTAGCAATTGAGATCGTCTATGATATGCTATGGCGCCCCAGACCATAACTCCGGGTGTTCGTCCACTGTGGCGTTCGATAATGCACTCCGGAAGGTGGCGTTCACCGGCATAGCGTCTGACACGAATGCGGCCATCATGGTACCACAAATTAAAGCGGGATTCGTCAGAAAACACGACATGCTGCCAATCAGCACGCCAGTCTCTATGCTGATTGGCCCATTGTAGCCGCAGGCGGCGATGGTCGTGCGTTAGGGGGATCCTGTATAAAGGAGTCCGTGCGCGCAGTCCACACTGCAGCAGACGTCTACGAATTGATGAAGCACACAATGAAACACCTGTAGCTATTGACCACAGTGCTGCCAATTGTCTAGAGGAAGCTGTACGGTCCGTCCGCGCCATGCGGACCAGGTGTCTATCATCGCGAGCTGACGTCACATTTCGGGGTCCACTCCCGGATTTCCGAGTTGTCCGACACTCGTCCGTCCACTGCTTCCAAACGCGCATCACTGTGCTGCTGTTACGCTGCACACGAGAGGCTACTGCACGATACGACAATCCAGCTTCACGAAGGCCGATGATTCTCCCTCGTTCAAACTCTGTAAGTTGTTCAAATCTCGCTCTCTTTCGTCGACGAGGCATAAGTACAGATTGAGTTAACGTTTACCACTAGCAGATAACCACCGATAACCATACACGCCTCGCTACAGCCGTCTATTTATTCGGATCCATCAGCCGTTCAGAGGGCGCTGCTCAGCATACGCATGCGTTACGGATTTGCAATTCTAATCATTTGCATATCATGCGCTACTTTGTATTTCCTGAAAATTTCAGCTCACTCGCGTAAGTCCTTCATGGTGTTGCAATTTTCACAAACGTGAGTGTATAAGAAACTAGGAAACAAATACTGCAGAACTGTCTTATGACTCATAAAATTTTAATCTAGTAAAGAAATTTAGAGATCCAAAAACTGTGATATGTTTGAAGAAGAAATTCAGTTGGAATTCTAGAAGGAATGCCATATCAGGCCAATTTACTTAATGAACCTTTAAAGTAAAAATTATGGGAAGCAAAACTATTACATATTATAATTAAAAAACTAGTAAAAAAACCTGAATACGAAAACCGACCTGTTAAAATTAAGTGAATATGGGATGAAAGAAATTTATAAATCTTAAAACGGAACCATGTTAGAAAAATTCAATTGTAGAAAACTAATAAGTCAAGAAAGAATGCTTAATCTGGCAAATAAAAATGACAGCAATACAGATAAATACAATATTGAAACCTAAAAACGTTAAAAGTAATTTTACAGTCGCCTAGTAAATATCTGAAATACTATTAGTCAAATGTACTATTAGGAATACCATAACAAAATGGGGGCTCCCTAGCCCAATATGTAAGATATAATAAAATACGATAGCTGCACTAAGAAACAATTTACGACCTCAAAATTAACTATTCTAAATTTGGAGTTCTTTCCTCTAAATTCATCTGCTCTCCAAAATTCGAGATCTTTCCACGTTACATAACAACCAAAATTAACCAACAGCAGTTTAGCTGTACTTGTGCACATACTCGGTATAAATACTCTTCGCAAGCAAATGCATCATTCATTCCTTTTCCTAGCTTCCGCCACTGCTAACATCTACGCGGTGCTATTCTTTTCTGTCTAAAATGCTTACGTCATACTTTTAAAATCAGTGTACATAAATATTATTGTATTTAACTATGATTGGATAAATGTCTACCAAGATGATTTTATATTTGTAAAATTAAAGATTGGTGATTCGTCAAAAATCTAGTTTTGGTTTATGCTTTCATCTACCCAACTACGCTGACTTCAAGCTGCCACGCATCAAAATATCCACCCTCGGCCATGTGTACAGCCAGAAGTTTTAATAGTATCGAATTCCTCCTACGAAACTAAATTACTACATATATATATATATTTCTAAAATATATTTTTAAGCTGTTTCGAACTTAATTAAAAATAATCCTTCTATATAATGAATAATTATATGTGATGATATATAATTCTATATGAGAAGTACGGAATATTTAAACAAACGAAATCATTTCGAGTAAGTGCCACGCAAGTTGCATCGGCAGTCCGACCCTCTCTGCCAAAATAAGCGATCAACAAACTAGAAGCACGTAATTGCTGGTAAGTCGAATGGAGATGTGAAACAACCAGACAGCGAACGCGCACCGGGCGACCTTGGGCAATGATTGACACGCCGGGTTGCTAACCCCTGTCTTCCCCTTTCTGCAGCAATAATCCAAAATAATCCCAGACAAACAGACATGCAAAACAAAAATCTAGCGTTCCACATCCGGATCGAAATTTCTTCGCATTTCGTCTCGAATTTCGGTTCAGCTGGAAACCATAATAAACCTTTCAAAACTGGTTGCTCGATGACTTAATTCGCGTATCTCTGTCAGAAACGATGTTTATCCTAATTTTTACTGGCGCCAGGGGAGAAAGAGGAAGACTGTTATTTCAAATATAATTTAAGATGAGCTATATGCCTGATGGGGACGAGACGATTTGAAGGTCACCTTACGGGAAGAATTTTGTATTTTTTTTTCTTTTCAAATTGATATTTTCACAAAAAAAAATCGAAAACATAATCCTTTTAAAGTACTTTATCAAAGTTTTCTGACGCATATTCTCATTTTTCTAATTGGTTTTTGATATACAACAAAAATTAACGAATGCACAGAAGTTGGTTACCAAGCAGGAAGTTTAATTTTCAATACTAATTGTATGCAAACTGAACTTATATAAATATGTCTATTATGTGATGATTTAGAAGTTGATGCACAAAGATAACACTCGTCCGAGGGCGACAGAACTCTTATCCTTTTTTTTTTTTTTTTTTGTTGTTGTTGTTGACAAAACAATGCTTTTGTTTTAAACAATCATTTTTGATGAAGACATATGGATTCGCACAAAAACATCATCTTTGTTTGAATAGTTGTTACTTTGGTATCTTTTACACTTTTAATATCTGACGAAAGAAAGTGTAGCAGTAGAAAGCAAGCTTGCAAGTCAAAGAAGGAGTGCGACGCGTTTAAAATGAAAGCCCCGTTTAGAATAAATTATAGCTTTATTTTGATTAGTTGCTTTAGGTCGGCTTAGGTTTGCTAACTGTCGGTTAGGAAAATGTAAATTTTTTGTTGACTGAAGTGTTATATAACTGCTTGCGTCATCATTGTTATCTGAGAATCAAGTCAGAAGGAATAATTTTGAAATGACGCAGTTAGAGAAAGATACATTATAAGGGAATTACTATTTTTAGCACAGAAAGAGTAAATAACATAATTAAAATGGAAAATTAACAGCTTATTGTAAGTTAAAATTAGCATTTTGTCTCGCCTATTTTTTATCAAAAAATATACGTATGTTACGGTTTATGTAATAAATCCAGTTAGTAAACTGGCTAAACACTAAGAATAAGCGCGTCTTTTGGTCAGTATGATGAATAATGTATAATAATTACATGCGCCGATAATAACTACTATTAATGATTAACGATGAAGCCTAGTGAATTTATTAAGCAGTCTCTGACAACTAACATTTACGATCCCCTAACAACAAATGTTAGATCATCAAGTTGGACATTCCCCGTTATTTAGTTGCAGTGATCTGAAACTGCACTGCAAAACTGCAATACGCAATAGTACTCTGTGTACTACTGCGTAGTAAGACAGTACTACGGTTCCGGGCATGTTTGCGATGCTCGTGCAGTAGACTGATGTCATTTGTTTTAAAACTGGCATATTTTCTTCTTCCTCTGCCACTCTATGCATGACTAAGTGAAACCGGAGGTACTGGGCACGATTGTGCTATGACATCTTTACTTTTATAGTATCTTCTGCTCACAGACAGAATTTTACATTCTGTTATTCATTTCCTTTGATCAAAGAGACATTTGCTGTCTAGGATTTAAAAGCTAGACAAATGATTTGATCCAAATGGTAGACATTAGTCAATCTTGACATTTTTTAAAAAATTGTGATTGAAGATGAAATTTGCTGTTTAGTTTAAGAACTTGAGACAATACAATGATCACCTACTTGTATTGGAGAAAGTTCACTGAGGCCCACAGAAATTTCAATTTCAAAATTCGCCAGTAAAGATTATGCTAACGATGCACCTTTTCGATTTGAAAGGAATTTATCCCTGAATGGTGAAGTTTATATTTTGAAAGACGTAATTTACAGACTTGGGAAGAGAATTGGACGCGTTAGACTTCAAAAACCTCAATCGAATAATTGTTTTTTACTGCGCGACAATGCGCCGTTACGCAATTTTTTTATCGATAAGTATTTTTTAGCAAAGAAACGTGTCTTAATGCTCGCCCCGACCTTACTTTCCAGACCTGGCATCTGCAGAACACTTAATGTTCTCTAAATTGCAGTCTCCTCTTACAAATCATTATTGTAATATTACTAGCAGAGAGGATATAAAACGGTCATCTTATCGGGATTTCTGGTTTCTAAATAAAAAGAAACAAACTTTTTATCAGAAACTCAAAACAAAGTAACAATTTCCTGCTTTCTCCCAATTTATTTATTGAGTTAAACTGAAGAATTATCACAAGATCAATCATGTATTATTATTATCTTTGATAACTACTTTACAAATTAAATTTTATTAAATAAGCTACTCTAAAATATTGTTTTCATATATTTGAGATAGAAATTTGGTTATTATATTTTAAGAAATACAGAATCGTTTAAAAATATAAAATGTATACAAAATATATGAGCAGACAATATAACTTGCTTCTTACAAGTTAAAAGACAAAATTTTCTGAAAGCTGATATCATTTTTAACAGTTTTCATAAAAACCTCAGTTAAAGGAATTGAATATTTCAAATAATGCAAATTTAGCATCTCGATTATATTCAAGTGGTTGTTCAACACAAAAACTCATAATAAATGCACACCATACAGAAACGTAAAGTTCTTACCTTACTTTAACAAGTGAATGACACGATGAGTAGAAGAGAAAGAAGTTACCTGGAAAAGAAAGAAAAAAAATATAATTAGTGATTCAAAATATAACTATATGCTGCAGTTGAGGTAGATATCATACTCTTACGTGCGTACGGGTTCGTTGTATATTGAATGCACAAGTCGTTAAAAAGTTAACAAAAATTTATTCTTTCCACAAAAAATAAATTAAAATGCTGAAATATTTCTTCACAGATCTTCGCACAATATCACAATATCTCAAACGTTTAGCAAAAACTCAGTTTAAAACAGATAAAATAATTCTATCTCACAGCGAAATCGCTACAATCAATACAGCATTAAGCAAACAACAGTTCGCTTTTTACAGCTACAAGTATAACAGCAACAACAGCAACTAACTCACTGAGATGAGGTGTTTCACCTTGTAAGGTTTTAGTTAAACTAACCAAGTTTTATTTTAATTTAAATCTTTTCTATCTCCTCTCTGTTTCAACTTCCTGTCAGAAGAAGCGCGCGTTTTTAGCTTATGCTAATGTTGAAGTACGGCCAAGCACTATTTAACCCAGAGGTAGAAACCTCTCGGTGTGTGAGAGCTCAGACTCAGATGACGGTCATGCCGCTCAATGTTCGTCTGACCAGTTAGTACAAACAGCAGTTCGCTTTTTTACAGCTACAAGTATAACAGCAACAACAGCAACTAACTCACTGAGATGAGGTGTTTCACCTTGTAAGGTTTTAGTTAAACTAACCAAGTTTTATTTTAATTTAAATCTTTTCTATCTCCTCTCTGTTTCAACTTCCTGTCAGAAGAAGCGCGCGTTTTTAGCTTATGCTAATGTTGAAGTACGGCCAAGCACTATTTAACCCAGAGGTAGAAACCTCTCGGTGTGTGAGAGCTCAGACTCAGATGACGGTCATGCCGCTCAATGTTCGTCTGACCAGTTAGCAGTTTAAAATTATAAGCCATAGTGCTTACTACGTGATTGCATTGTAAAATAAATTAAAGTGCGGTAGTATTTAGTATACCTTGCTACGCACCCTTTTCGGTAGAGGCCAACTTCCGCGAATTGCTTTGCGAAGCAAAGTTTAATTTGATTTCTATTTAGGTATTTATTTTAATTTATTCGATTGTTAAGTTCGACCCAAGAGCGGTCTTTTACGTTCTGTATCTCTCCCGAGTTGGGAAGTTTGTATTTAATAGTGATTGAATAAAAAAGGATTTCAAATCCCTTCACGTGCAGTTATTATCCAGCCCAGCAGATACATCAGAACATAGCGTACCTTCCGCTCCCTGTTCCAGTTCAGGACTGAATATTGGAGGTTAAGAACCCTTTACAGAATTTACCATGTTCTCAAAGAATACACCCAGAAGGCTAAGTCCTGACAACCTCGGCTTTTATAAGCTTTTTTTAATTATCAGTAGAACAATCACGATTTTTCTAGATTTTTCTGGATGGCAACAGTAATTACGAGATATTTATTTATTAAGCATTAAATGTACGCGCTCTTTTATTTTTATTGCTATTTTTTTTTCGACGTAGCTTTCTCTTCAAAAATCGTCTGCGTTGCTAAGGCAACATGAAGCAAATTTAATTACAATTCTAAATAAATAGCCAAATAAATGTGAAATTCGTAACATTGCCCCCTTCCCAAGGACTGCA
>KK117965.1:170320-228827 GCA_000611955.2 Stegodyphus mimosarum | reverse complement strand
TTAACAGATTTCTCCATCTTTTCTTGAACAGAATTCATTTCATCTTTAACAGATTCTTGAACAGCTTTCATCTCCTCTTTCACGGAATCTTGGCCAGATTTAATTTCTTCTTTAAATGCAGCAAAGGCTGCCATGAATTGCCTTAATTGTTCTTCCATTGCTCTAGTTAATGGCATTAAAAAATCCCACTTCTGACACCAAAAATTCTTACGTGCGTACGGGTTCGTTATATATTGAATGCACAAGTCGTTAAAAAGTTAACAAAAATTTATTCTTTCCACAAGAAATAAATTAAAATGCTGAAATATTTCTTCACAGATCTTCACACAATATCACAATATCTCAAACGTTTAGCAAAAACTCAGTTTAAAACAGATAAAATAATTCTATCTCACAGCGAAATCGCTACAATCAATACAGCATTAAGCAAACAGCAGTTCGCTTTTTACAGCTAGAAGTATAACAGCAACTAACTCACTGAGATGAGGTGTTTCACCTCGGCTTTTATAAGCTTTTTTTAATTATCAGTAGAACAATCACGATTTTTCTAGATTTTTCTGGATGGCAACAGTAATTACGAGATATTTATTTATTAAGCATTAAATGTACGCGCTCTTTTATTTTTATTGCTATTTTTTTTTCGACGTAGCTTTCTCTTCAAAAATCGTCTGCGTTGCTAAGGCAACATGAAGCAAATTTAATTGCAATTCTAAATAAATAGCCAAATAAATGTGAAATTCGTAACAATACGTGCGGTGTGCAACTTTTATTGCTCCATTGCTTCCTTTTTCACTATGTGTCAGAATTCATCCCCGTCTGATACATTCAAAATAACAGGTAAAATTGAAAACTGAAACAGTCATTTTAAATGTTTTCTATAAATGCATTGGTAAATTTAAGATTTATTGTACTTAACAAACATTTTATGACGTATTACTTATAGTTAAGTAATTTTATCACTTTAAATAAATATAAGTAAGGAAACTTTTATACTGAATTAATTACGCTTAACATGATACTTAAATTAAACTGTCCGAATCTTTTTTGGTCACGTGATTTAAGTTGCATTTTGGTTTGCCATAAACATTTTGCTATAGTTTGAATCTGAAAATCTGAGGTCAAACAATTTTAAACGTTTATACATCATTGCTCAATTTATTAAAAATGTTTTGTTTAGTGTAAAAAAATAACGTGAATTATATAGCGTGAAATCGTAACAGCTATGAGAAATGATAATTTCTAAGGTCACGCGGGTATTAAATTAAAGAACTGACACCATGGACAGCAGCATCTCTGAAATTTCGTACTTTCCTAGAATACGTTTATGATAAATGTAATGCAATCATAAAGCACCATGCCCAAGAATGCCATTTTCCTATCCTCATTTTTCCAGCGACTGGTTGTAAACGCATACTTTCCGATTCAAAATGCTTCAAATAATAAAAATATTCATGTTATGTTCTTTTAAATTTTAAAAAATTAATTTTTATAAAATACCAAAATCTAACCTTTTATACCGTTCTCTCGCTCTTTGTATTTACTCTCGGACATTATATTTAGTAAACATTTAATGCTCGTATAAAAAGTAAAATGCAAAAGGTAAGACAAAAACTGGCCGAATTATTTAATTTTAAAGTTAGAGATCATGCGCAGGGGTCGTACACAAATTGAAGATCGAAGTGTTTACATTTGTATTATTGAAAACGAAATATCAGTTTAGGAAAAGGTTTCTTACGTAGATTAATAGATTTAAGTAACTAGCATTGCTCGGCAGACTTTCGTGCAAAATATTGAAACCCCCCGAACAAAAGGAAATCTTATCCACATAAGTTTACAGAATTTTTAGTCTAGGAAAGAGAAGTGGGCATCAGCTTTAGAACATAACAAATTCGAATAATTATTTTCAGTTAAAAATGAAAAACTTAGTTTCAGGTTAATGCCTGTATAACTATTAAATTAAGATTCTAAAGTACAATATTGATGACGTAATTTTAACATTTGAATACTTACAGTCAACTTGTTACTAGAAATTAGAGCTACTTGTGTGTTATAGTCACTTACAGTTACTTGAGCGAAAATTCTTTCGGCATACCATGTGCACCAAAATTATCAATTAAAAAATGTTACATACTAGTACATTGAGATAAGAATATCAGCAAATATCATAAAAAGGGTATAAGGTATTTCTTCCTCCTTCTTAGCATGTCTTTGTGGTGTAATGGCCAGCACACTCGGCGCGTATTCCAGAGGTCCGAGGTTGAGTCCCGGCGAGGGCACAAATCATTTTTCACGTCTCTCAGCATCAAAAATCCTAATGTCTCCACAAGGGAAACAAATGTAACCTCGAATTATCCTGACTTGATTTTTAACCGACTTCTTTTAAAAGAAGGCAAATCGAAAATTGTGTCAGCAGTCTCAAATTTTAAAATTAAATAAATATCTGAGTCAATTTTTGACATCCAAATGTCAAACTTTTTTTAAATGAATGCAAACGTTTACTAAATATAACTGCAAAGACGATGAACCATATAAAAAGTTAAATTTCGTAATTTCACAAAATTTAGTTTTTAAAATTTCAACATACGAAAATTTTAATACTTGGGCCATTTAAAACAGTTTTATGATTGGAATATATACCTACCACAATCGACTGGGAAAACTAAAGTGGCGTAAGAACTTTTATGAATACTGTATGTAACGTAAGGCTGCTTCCGCGCTGTGGCTTAAAAACGACAAATCTCTTAAGTTTCCTGATACATAGTGTTGCGGGTTTATGATCCTAGTACAGAAAAATCACGTTATGATAATGTTGCACTCATCGTATTCTAAATTCTACGAAACGTAATTCACCGGCGAATCGTAAATTTCAGACATTTTATAATTCTAAATGATGTTTACAGTGAAAACAAAAACAGTTACCACAAGGAAATATTAAACTGTTCCATATGTCAATATTATAGAAATAAAATATAAAATCAAATATAAGGAGAACCACTCCCTGTTCTGACAAACTGACAATAAGAGATTACCAAATCTGGCAACTGTTGCCAGTCTTCAGGCAGAGAATCTTTGATTTACCTTATAAGATCATAAATTTTTTCTTAGTTTCACTTAAATTTCATTCACAATGCACTTCATTTAAAAGTGAACAATTTGAAAATAATTATACGTATCTTCTGATTATTTTTAGTCTGACTATTTTCATTACTTTTATTATATTTTATTTAATTTGATTACTTTATTCGTGATTTTTATTATATTTTATTTGATTTGATTACTTTATTATTCTGATATAATCTTTTAGTTGCCAGATAATTTTTATGACTATTTAAACTTAATAACATAGCTAATAAGTGATGTTTTCACATTATATACAATGAAAACTCTCTGTGATGAACATCAACGGTCCAGACGATTTTAGTCTACTGTGAAGTTGATTGCTTTAGAAGGTGATATTAATATCAATATTTTCAGAAATAACGGTGACTTTCAAAGATGGCTGTCTTAGAGAGACGTTCACCACGAAAGGGTTTACTGTATTATATGCTCGTTTACAATATTACAGTTTGAGCTTATCCTAGCAAGGAATATGCTGCAAAATTCAAACTGCAAATGCAAAAATTGTGATAAAAGACTCCATACGAGGAGAAATTAAACACTTTTTAATCAAACTGATTACTGTGCCCTTGAAATGTGGCCTGAAGACTTAAAACCATCTTAATTTACATACAGGGCATTTGAAGGCTCTGATGTACCTGAAAATGAAAGTAGATCATTTATAAAAACGAAGCCCAAATTAAAGTACAAAAAATAGTGTTATTGACATGTGGTGATAGTCATTTTTTGTAGCGAATATTTAAATACGTAAATTTATCTCATATATGAAGACTTTTGGAATTATATGCGATCTGTATATGCCAAAAGGTTTATTTCTCTTCTCAAACATTCAGTACTTTGACCACAATTCAGAACAACTTGAAGAAAAAAAAAGAAGAAGAAGAATAGGAATAGTAAAATACTATTCGTGACCAAATCTGCATCTGTTTCTCGGAAAGAAAGGAAAAGGAACTCAAAAGCGTGAGATTTACTGCAAATTTCCACCTTTTGAGGAACGGAAGAAGAAGAAAAAAATTCAAGACTTGCCAAAACACAACAGAATTATGGAAGGTAAAGCAGAACAGAAGACCTGACTCAGCATGCTTACATCAAGTTGGGGTGCGGGAAGGAATGATTTCCTTCGTTTATAATGCAGAAGTGCAGAATTTCCATTTTAGAATTCTGCGGATAACACTTGATATACCAGTTTATCGTGTGAGTCGACGAAATTTATTATTTCTGCTTCCATGACCCCCACAGTACCCTTCTCAGCATCATCTTTTTTAACGTATTAAATAAAGGAAATAAAAGGTAGAACACAAATCCTGCAGAACTTGTAATTCTGAGAATCATTTACACAGAAAGATTTTAAGCTCAGAAAGCTTTATAATGATAACTTTATTCATAAAAATGTCATGTAAGCGTGTATAATGACATGACGTTTTTATGAACATCATGCATAAAGTAAGCAGCATATTTTGATCCCATGACATTTAGAAATAAGTTCATGATAGTTATATTAAAATTTAAACGAACATCACAACAATTCAAGAATTATTTTGGTTTAAAATTTAAAAAGAATAGCATATTAAATGTAATTTACCATCCTTTTTGGTGCACAAGGAATTTTCCCCTATTACTTAAATTTCAATTTAAGGAACTAAAAATAAACAGGGTTTAGGAAGAGTACAGACCTAACAACTGCTAAGGATTCGATGCTTAAGTTGAAGATTTAATAATCACTACAAAACAAACATATCATGGTTTGAAGGACGAATACCTTCATGGAGGACTTTTTAAAAGTAACTAATTCGTATTTATATATTTCACTCATAGAGAAAATTGTAAAACTACAATCCAATCATCTCTTTCAACCTTTATCAATAAAAAGGCCAGTCAAAGAATACCATTGTTTTGATGTGTTTGGACTTCCTTAACTGTGTCATTACAAAGTTTTGGATCGTTACGTTCGTGAACTTACGCGGTTAAATTACGTTGCTAAACTCCATGCAGAAGACATTGATCGCCTTAGTTAGCACCGCCACTTCAAGAATTAAGCAGTGTTTAATTTATCTTCCTCGCGAGTAATCGATTCTCAAAGCGTTGCCATTCAACAGAACATAAGTTCTTTAATTTAGCTTGTGAATTTAATTAATCTCTAAAACTGTGCTTTTTAAAAGTAATCAACGCATTCTTAATAGTTTGAATCTTTATTTTATTTTTTAATAATGCATCTAACTGACATAAATTAAAACACAGTAAAACAAATTATTGTAATTAATAAATGACGTCATCAAATATTATGAAATACAAGAAGCATAAACGGTTTAGTTTATCTTCCAAAACCTTCGCATATAACCAGTTTCCAAGAGTGTTGTCATCTGTCAAAACACGAGTCCTTTAATTAAGGTTTCCAATATAATAAACTGTAATTGCTTTAAAAAAGCAAGAAACGTACTTAAAAGAAACAGCAATGATTTAAAAGCAAAAAATGCATTTCTCAATAGTTAATTTTTTTTTGTATTTTTAATAATATATCTAACTGATTTGAATAAAAAAGCAGTAAATAAATTGCTATTAATAAAACTTGTATTACTACGTACGTAGGTAATCGTTTTATTACATTTTCCAGTCATGTGGCCCAAGAAGCGAGCGCAAAAGAAATATCAAGTCTCGTCCTCGGTGATACATTTTCTTGTTGAGAGCGGTGTTTGAGGCTGGCTTTTAACATCGGCGGGTGGATTATTTGACGCTTCAAAATTGAAGCGAAATAAAATGCATTTCGAGTGACCAAATAAAGCAAGCACAAATAAATGCACACTATTATGTACTTCAAAAAAAATAATAATCAGCTTTACTTTTTGATTTAATACAAGAATTTGAAGCAGCCCTCCGTTAGGCAAATACCCCTCCAGTGCATTGCGATAATTAAATAAACCAACCAAACAGGAATTTGAAAACAGATTTCAAGATCTATTCGGGGAAAAAATCAAAATTTTTGTATTTTTGCAACTTTATTTACAGTCGATATAGATACTGCCACGCATTTTTAAGTAGAATGCACAGATTTGCTAACTGTCATTCAACTTGAGAAAAAAATTGATCACGTCTCTTAGTTGGATTTTTATAATTCATACCTACCCAGTGACAAACATTCCTCTCTGCATAGTCATGTGTTATTCAAGTCATCATCATTTGGCAATACATACATTTATGAACAACTATTTTCAAGCACACTGAGAGTGAAAATTAGAACCAGAATGTCGGATGAACACGTTGAGAACTCCCTGAGAATTACAACCACTTCAATCGAACCAGACACTGATGGATTATTTTCTCAAATTCAAGATAAAATATCACATTCATTTTATGATATTTTGTTATCTCTGTGATTATAAACAAAATTTTATGTGCAAAACGTCAAATATAATGCCAAAATACTTCTATTAATGCTGTCATTATATTAAAAAATTCATAAAGTCTAAATTATTTAAATATGTTTTATTAGTCAAAGGAGCAATTTGCCCAGAAAGACTATTAATTTCGTTTTGGCATTTTGCGTTGATTCATTTTCTGCGTTGTTTCACTTTTCAAATTGCTGCCACCAAACATTATCGCCCTGTATTATATTTAAAGAAATTAAATAATGAAGAATCTGCATAAATGTATTGTTACGAAAAATTCGGCGGTTGGGCCTGTATGTAAGCTTTCCGGCATAGCACTAGGGTTGCCATAAAATAATATATGGTAGGGTTGCCAGATTGGCGACTTTATCGCCCATTTGGCGACCAAATCGGCGATATCCCATTCGTTGAAGGGGTCGTATGATTTCACCATTGGCTACTCGTAGTTTCGCAACACGTTCAATATTTTATTTGCTAGTTTCGGAGAGCCGGCGTTGTGAAGTGTTGCGAGCAGTGTGATTAGTTGAGAAGATTGTGAAGAATTGTGATTAGTGTTGTTGTGAAGTAGTGTGAGCGTTGTGATTATTGTGAGAATAGCTGCTTACTGTGAGTCCTAAGCTACGCGAGAGTTTTGTGAACGGAAAGCAATCGAGATAGTGCTTTGCCGTGAAGCTATCTTTACAGTATAGCTTGACAGTGTATTGGTGATTGTTCCACGGTGTTTTATTATAAGTTTAGTGTTGCCGTGAAGCTACCTTTACAGTTACAGCCTGAAGCTGTGTTGCTGATTGTTTCAGCGTATTTATTGTAGATTTTCGACGCTTTTAAAGGTAATTTTGGAACTGTGCTGTAAATAGTGATTCTTGTAAATAAATTGTGCTTTTTATTGTTCTGCATCGTGTTTTCATCGGATACTCTCAAATCCACGAACCCGTATAACGCAACAGTATGTATGTTTCTCGCATTGTGATAACACAACGGTACCTACAGCCATCCAATTTTGAATAACGTAATCCTCCCGCGAATATGGGCATCTGGAAGCCCAAATTTGAAATTTGTTTTATTATCGATTTCATATTTTGTAAAACTTTAACGAATTTTTGATGAACAAACTCAAGAATTTCAAATCAAGCAATGACAACGTTGTACAAAAAAAAACATTTTTATCTCCAGTGCGCGGGAGATCGGAAATTCTAAAGATATGCTCATTTTAACATTATTTTGCGATATTGCTCTTGAACGGAATTTTAAATGCGAAGAACATGATATTTAAGGAATAAATGTAACACTCAAAATGTTAAAAGAATTGGACGTAATTTAAAATCTGAAAGCTTTCAGATTTTTTTTTCAAGTCTTTTTTCCAAGCAGTTTAACCTGGAGAATAAGTTCATTTCATTATATTTGTAGTTCGCCGACAGATGGCATTATTATAAGAAAGCTGCCATTACAGGGCGCAGATTGAGATTTTTTAAATTTTATTTCATTTATTTATTGCTTGATTGATTTGTTGCTCATCAGGCATCATTAGTGTCACGCAGTGGCGGCTCGCCATATGAATCAAGTGAATCAATGATTCAATTAAAATTTTTCCGTATATGCGCTTTCATATATATATATATATATAACACACACTGAGCAAATTTGAACTAATGCGGTCAAAGCCGCACATTTCTCTTCTAAAGGTGAAACTTAAAACTTTCTTTCAGCGGTCAAACCTCAGGAAAGACGAGAATTTTTAACCAAATCTACGCAACTGCATGATTCGCTTCTTTGGGAAGTCACGAGCTGCCACTGGTATTAGAAATAATTTGTGCGGCCCAAATGGTTTCATCTTCTTTCAGTGTGCCCCAGGGAAGCAAAAAGATTGGACACCTCTGCTTTAGACCATTTCAGATAGGGGCAGCTCTTCTGAATGAGCTAATCAGCTCACTAGTTCTTTTAAGTGTTTATGTAAGCTGTCGTTACCATGCGTTTGCAAAAATTGAAAGCGTGTGACGAGTTCATACAAAGCTTACCAATTAATGAAGTTCCACTTCGCAACTGCGTGTTGTAAAACGACATTTGCCTCATTCAGAGAAATTCTGAATTACGTACTCATTAATACTATGATATAACTTCTTAGAAATTAACGTTATAACGCTCTTTTGGAAGCTTAGGATGTTACAAGAAATTTATTTTTAGACTATCCGCAGGTATCAACTTGCGAGGATACGTGAATGATAAAGATTGGCGTACCACAGCGTAACAGTTCAAAATATTGCAAAGATCTCCCTGTGGAAATCCGTCGAATTAAAGAATATCGATAAGAAAAAAATGTTTCTCGCAGCTAAGTTGAAAAAATCTCTTATGCGATTAAAACTTTTTTAAATATCGTGAACTATATTTTTAGATAAAATTAATATATAGGGTACAAGTATTGCTAAGAAAAATTATGCAAGTAAATTTCCGAATGCTGTTTTCTGAAAGAGTTTTTACGTCAAACAAATATCAATATATAAGTAATAGAATTTATTTTCCATTCGAAAAAAATGCTCAAATTCGAAAAATTTCATTGCGTATAGCTCAGATTTAATACAGGCTCTAAAATATTTTAAAGTGTGGCTCTTAAAATTTGAAGGTAAAAAATATCAAGTTTCAAAGTCCTCCCTCTTTAAATCAAGCCTAAACAGCGACTTACTAATTGAGTATAAAAAAATTAAATTCATATTTTCTTACTGAAAACCAAACCACCTTAACTAGAAAGCATACTTTACGTCATTCCTTTCTTGGGACTACAACCACCCTTTCTAGAAAAATTCAGTTCTGCAACATTTTCAAGCACTCTGTATAACGTGACTTAATAAATAAATAGCTACCAATATTTTAATTCAAGATAGCTCTAGAATAGATTTCAACATAAAAAATTCTTATTGATGGAAGGAAAAGCAAGTAATTTTTCTTCATTAATCAGATCTGAAACTTCCGAGTTCCAGTTCCATTGTTCATAAATAATGGACATCAGAACTATCGGAGAAATGTTCACAGAAAAAAATATCGGTAATGATGATGACAATGATAATCACTTTCAACACGACAGTCGCCGCTCCCATCGAAATTGAAGTTTGTTTAACGAAACTAATCGGCATCAATACTCAATGCAAATTTCTCTGTAAAACACTCGATAATATTAATGTTCACAACTTTTCTAATTTTATTGAAGGTTCGCACGCTATTTTTAGAGGTACAGCTCCTACAAAAGCAAAGTTGCATCACTTTAATTCCCATTTACGCTATCATCTCGTACTGCTCAGTGGCTGAACTCCGTTAATTTTTCTCTAGTTCAAATCAGCCAGTTGTCTACATGTATGTTTCGCTATTTTACTATAACATGAAGATGAGGCAGTTCTCAAAGAATCCTCCATGAAGATATCCTACTAAAGTAGATGGCCCTCATATGCACTAATATAATCAGCTAATCAACTCATGCTATAACTATCTTGCATGTTTATTCTTTATTTAATAATTAAATGTATAATTACATAGGTACACCGTGTAAAGGGGGGCAGTTCTATATCTCTCGTTCTACCTGACCGATTGACGAAATTCAAATTGCGTTTTCCATTCCTCGAAACGCGATTTATGATATATATTAGATTTATATATAGCATTGCTCTAACGTAGGTATTTTGACACAAAAATCGGACTTTTTCTGAGTTAACATACCAATATTTTCCATATTTCGGTTGTACGACTCAAATTACGCCTAGTTATTAAATTTTGTAATTTTTGGTGAGGAATTTATGGAGAAATTGAAAAGTTTATCTTGGCTTATTTTTTCAGTTAGAGCTAAGAATAATGCACTCGGCGAACTTCTTACTTTATACCAACCTATTTTCTTTCCTTTTTTTTAACTGTATGTGAGCGGAAAAAAGGTCACGTTTATTACTTTCAAATAATTTTAACAAAGTACGTAAACCACATTTGGCGTTATTATCGTTTGTAACGAATATGCCAAATTTCAAAACACGCCAGCATGTAAATTCACGTATGTCTTCGGAAATTTTGAATAAAAAACTCTTAATTTTTTGCAGGTATGATTAGAAATACATCTACTTTAAGATGATGGCAAAAATTTTATAGGTTATAATTCAAAATTTTTTTCGAAAAATTAAAAAAAATAATTAAAAATACAAATTAAAAAAAATCTTTGAAAAAGTGGGCGAATTTATTTGGAATGAACCTAAATTTCGAAATATGAAAGGAAGTATCAAACAAGTTTAATTAAAAAGTAGAGATTAATACATATACATCAAATTCAATTAACACCGAGGAGCTAAAATTTTGAGAGCTAATTTTTTAAAACCTACTCGTGCGATTTTTATAAAACTTGGCAGTTTACAATAATTTGCGTCATAGAATTGAAATATGGAAAAAACAAATTGGAATGTCATTTCAGAAAAAGTACGATTTTGTGTCAAAATACCTATATTAAAACACTTCTATATATAAATCTAGTATATATCTTAAGTCGCGCTTTCGAGACATGAAAAACGCAAGTTGAATTTCGTCAATCGGCCCAGTAGAACGGAAGATATAAAAGTTCCTTTTTTAGAGATACAGCTCCTACCAAAGCAAAGTTGGATGACTTAAATTCCCATTTAACGCTATCATCTCGTACTGTTCAGTGGCTGAACCCTGTTAATTCTTCTCTAGTTCAAATCAGCCAGTTGTCTACATGCATAAATGCAAATAACATGTCTAGAAAATAATTTCCTGTTTGCTTATTAAATGGATTATATTTTTATTTATCAAAGTTCTAGTGTTTTATTACAATGTAAAATCTTGCTTTTTATTCAATGTTTCACGTAAACATTCTTATCTGTTTGCTAAATGTAACATTATAATACAGGTAATAAAAGGCAAATACCGCCACCGAGAAGAACTACATTCTAAGAAACATATGCTAGAATCTATTGTTTCACAGCGTGGGAGAACATAAGGCTTTCGAATTCAAAATAAAAATTTTACTATGTTTTGACGGCATGCTTCGTGACATATATATATATATATATTGTTTAAGAGAAAAGACAAATTAGAACACACATTGAAAAAGTAAAGTCAAACAATGCAACTACGAAATTCTGAACTGTCGTCATTAATAAGAATTTTTATTAAGACGAAATTTATGCGAAGGGGGCTTAAGTCTTCTCGGATTCGATAAATCAGTTGGAAGGATTACTCGATTTATTTTAAATGCTAGCTGGTGCCTTCAGCAATTAATCAATGAAAGCAGATTAAAATTTAAAACTTGAATAATTAAATATACTACCAGAGAAAGACAAAAAATTAATTACTTTTGGTAAAAGAAGGGAGGGCGTGAAATAGCTTAAGTTAAGAGGAAAATGTATTAAGCTAAAACTATATTAGATATAGTTTTTATGCTACTATTAGGTCGATCGAGAACTAGGAAAATGTTGATACTAAATTAACTTTGTTAGTAATAATAAGTAAAATATAATTTAGACCGTCATGTGGAAACAAGAATACGAAATAAAGCAAATGGTGTATTTAGTCTAAATAGCTAACTTTTACCTAATGACTCTAAATTTTAGGCAGTCGTTAAATATTTCAAGAACACTTATATCATACTCTGGTTGAGAAAGTAATTCTTGATATTAAAATGATTTCAGTCCATTTTTTCCATGATCTGTTGCTAATATCCGAAAATAACTGCAAGCATAGGTGACATGTACAGAGCGTCTGTAAAGTTTTAGGAATAAATTCGTAAAAAATCGAAATTTGGAGAAAACAACATTCTTACTTTTCACCCTTTAAGATACAAACATTGTGCGTCAATATACGATTTGACATATATAGCTGCTAAACTTAGAACTCACTTTTTCGAGTTCCGTTTTCAATCTTTAGTTACTGCTTTGTGAATCTGTCCAATTTTATTAAAATTTTGAGTTTTGAGGTGGAACTTCATTTCAGGCAAAAGAATACAGTCTGCAAGTTTAGATTTGAAATATTGGGTAGCTGAGAATCATAGCAGTTCTCTTTGCTAGAAACTCTCTGATGATAGAATTATGTGACGGCACATTGTCGTCCTATTATCTGATTCAGGTGTTTCAGGTTTAACGCAATAAATTCTTTTCAGAAGCTTCCTTTACTTCATTATAAAATAAGAAGCTCCTTCTCTGTCCCTCGCAAACAATTTCCTTAATTATCAATTTATAATAATTTGCCAATTTCAAATCAAAATAGGCCATCAATATGGTCTTTGCTCAAGATTTCTGAAGTCAAAGTTTCTGTGGCCATGGTGAACCTTCTCCCATCGAAGCAGATGAATGTCATTTTAACTCGGATATCATAAGCAAAGACCAAATTTAATCTTCAGTGAGAATTTATTTTAAAAAGTCCGAATTAATTTTTGCCATCTGAATCTCCTTGCAATTAATACGCGAGAAGCAAAGCGAGAACAAAATCTTTCTTTTTTCAAGACATTCATGGCCGCTTTGTAAGCAACGTCATTACTGATGTTAAACTCATAGCTGACATTCGAAGAAACAGGTGATCATTTTTCAACAACCACTGTCGAACTTTTTAGATACTCTTATCTGTTTGGTTCATCATCAGCGTCTTCGTGTCCTCCATGAAATAGTCCATAATAAGTTTCAAAATAATTTTAAAGTCTCTATTTTATTCTTCTCTGTAGGTGGCACCGTACTCGCGCCAGATGTTTACTTCCATATGTATTTTTAATTTTGTTTCTGTGGCAACAGATATAAAAAACCAAACGACACAAGAATTCACTATTCTATGAACACGGCAGCATGTAAAATATTCCACTTCCACTGGTGTACATAAAATTCTAAATAGAATTTATATTGCGTGTATATTCATTTGTATCAAAATCAAGTGTTTCCAGATAACTAAAATAACTAAAAAATAACTAAAAGTCTATAAAAATCCAAGGTAAGTTATTTAATAATTATTAATTATTCAACTTACCACCAAACAGTCCCTGCCAGCGAAAAACATTGGATCGTGATAACAGTTGACAAGCATATGTTTTACACATTTCAGAACTTCCACTGCAATTCGTTCTTACAGTAAGACTTTACAACTATTCTTTGCTCAGCTTTCGAATTCATTACGGCAGATGTTCACTGGTTCAATACAAACGATAACTGAATAGAAAATTCTACCCGTAAGTTGACGAAATTTTAGAAAAGCAAAGTGAGATGTCATAAAAAAGCGCTACCAATTATCCTTGAAAGGTTTGCTGAAATTTATTTAAAAAAACTAGTTCTAAATCTTTGCAGACGCAAAAGTATCTAGGGTGTCAATTTTCGGAGTACACGAGTTGTAAGGTACTTTGCCGGCGCAGACCAACCCACCTAACATAAAAATATTACCCTATGGCCACAGTTTAAGGTTTTACTTTCTTTCTTCCAGCTGACTTCATGGTGTAACTGGAAACACGTCCGGCTGATTTTTTCATGTTTCTTGCTCCAGAATAAAGCTAATGATTTTACAAATTGTTCTTAAAAGAAACTAGCAAATAAAAGGATATTCTGCTTTGAATTATTAATAGTTTAATTTATACAGGGCAGCATTTATAGTCGTTGCCTAGAACAGGAGTCAGCGAAATGCCACCCCTGTTCTAGGCGATTATCTCGACGCCCTAGATACGGCCAGCGGGCTAAATCTAGCGCGTGGCTTGTTTTTAATAAGGCCCACGGGATGCTATTTTTTTTACATGAATTAAGTTGAAAAGTTGCGAATACTGACCGCGAATGGCGCTGCTGTCGTATTTTCTAGTCTATAATTTTTAACAGCCCTCCCAACAGGCGAACATTTGATATTAGTGCATTGTGTGGCACGCGAGCATCTTGACAAAATTTTGCTATAGCAGTGCGAGTCCTATCGTCTTTCAAGGTACTCTGCGATATTTTGTTCTTTTTATTTTATCTCATTTATTACATAATGTTTCCATGTCACTCTCAAAATCAAATAAGAAAAGAAATGTAGACATAGAATTGGCGTGCTTTTAAAGCAGAACCGGAGCAAATTATTTTGTCATAGAATTAAATGAAAAAGTTTTATATTTTATATGCAGTGGCATAACAGCTGTGCGAGAAAACTACAATATACGTCCTCGCTACCAAACTAACGCGACACAGCAATGAAACCTCACAGAAAATGAACGATCATTAAAATTGCAAAGTTTAAAACTGAATGCGTTATCGCAACGCAATTTATTCCTATTTTTTTTAATATGATGAAGCTGTAACTAAAGTCAGCTTATGAACAGCATATTTATTAGCTATGAAAGGAAAACCATTTACCAATGTTGAATTAATTAAACCATGTTTGCTTATGGCAGCCAGTGTTTTTCGGTAGAAGTGAACTTCGTATGCTTCCAATATAGGCTCTGACACTTACTCTTCGGCTCAAAATGATGGCATCATGTTTCATCATCGACAATACGGGACAGGAGACGATATTCTTCATCATAATACCGTACCAGGTGCTGCACTAGTGTTCTTTTGAGCTACTGCTCCTCCGAAAGGCTATGGGGAATCTCCTACGCACAGATTTTCTGGAACTTCAGATCCTCGGTCAAGACAAGGCCATCTTGGTGGGATCAAGATGGTCAAGATGCGGTGAGCGATACTGTGACTAATGCCTAACATGAGCCAAGTGTGTTCCACCGTCCACCGTCGTTTTTCTCTCGAACAGCATTCATCGCAGCAATGACAGAAGGACTAATGACATAATGAGCCTGTCCTGGCCGACTGATGTTTTTTAATGGCAGCTGTTTTTCTTGATATTGTTTATTCCATTCAAACACACCAGCAAGTGGCATATTGTATTCGCCCTAACAGCAGATATTCGGACATGAATTTGACTTCCTGATACTCCTTCCGCAGTCAAAAAACGCACTACAGCACGCTGTTTCTCTTTCCCGGCCACCATAGTGATGGCGGACGCACAAATGACTCGCTGACCTCACTTCAAGCACGTTTAACAAACAAACGACACAGCAGTAAGCGTTCGCTCTGTTCCTTCCTAATTCCCAATAGCGAGCGCGTCTATACATAAACTTACCTGCGTTACCAAAATCCGCGCTATGCTAAGTTATATAGTCTGTCTCGTTTTTATTTGATTGCCCCCTATAAAAATATCTGATGTGGACACTACATGACTTCCTTGTACGGTCTATTAAATTATACACATTTTTACTGCACTTCATTTAAACGTATTTCCTCGAATTTCATTACAGATATATTTCTCACTCAATTAATTCAGTTCTAACTTCGGGAAAGGCAAAAATACGTAAAAACACAAAGCATCTTCATTAAAAATTGTCAAATACAGAAAAACCTAAAAAACCAAATACAGTTAAAAAGGCTAAATTTTTTTTCAATTCAAATTTTAGAGTTTCTACCCGAAAACAAGGCCAAGTAAACAAAATTTTCAGTACACAAAACTGAAAGTCAACTTTTGATCTCACTTGTCAAAAAGACGCTGAATCAGTTGCTGCACCGACTGACTTAATCAACTATTTTACTAAGAGTTTCAAATATAAACAAATGACGGCCTCATTAGGCTTAACTCGCCATTTAAACATTTAGATGAATGATAATTCTACAACTATTGCATGCAGATTAACTAAAGGTACAAAAACCTTAACCGGAACAAATCATTAATTCAAACACTTTTAAAGCGAAAAAGTGTGCAATTAACCAAACTATAAGCATAAAAAGCTAAGCTCACAGAACCGGGTAACCGAAGGGAAATATACATATGTTTGGACCGTCCTATTACAACGAAAAATAGTTTTTCACAAATATAGGTTATAGCGGCCCCATATATAAAATTTTAAAGTTCTACGGCTATTCATTTTTAAGTTATGCGAGATACATACATAGGTAATACAAACGTGAAGAAAAAAATCTCTTGTGAATGCATTTTAAATCCATTTTGGAATCTCTTTCGGGAAAAGCTGTGCTTTATTCTATCCGTACGTATAGATGTAAAGCAAAAACATCGTTCAAATGGATGTCGAAATAGATATTTTCGTTGAAATACGAGACCCGAAATTGTTTGCGATTACAATACTTCCTTTACTTCGTACAAGGAAATAAAAAATAAAACTTATTTTTGCTGTACGAGAAAATTATGCATTCATATCTTAATGTTTGCTTTTTGGCCCGTCCAGCCTTAAAGTTTTACTATCTGGACCATTCTAAAAAACGTTTGCCAACTATGCATCAGAAGAACGCAACGTCTGGGATAAGTAGTATTAACAGAGTAATTCGAAAACTTAACATTTAAGAAAGTTGCCATTTCTAGTATGAAACTAGTAAGCATCAATTACTCAAAGATTCACGTTCCAGAATTGAATTAGTAAAAGCTGTCTATGATATCGCAGCAGATGGGCATACTTTACTAATTATGTCAAGGTTACACAATTTTTGATGTTAAAAACTTCTTTTCAAAATATTAGCGTCGCTACACTTGGAACATTATGCTGCCCTCATTTTAACTTGTTCCACGTATCTTGACAAGTGTTGCCACTGACCGAAACAATATTATTTATTTATTTATTATTTTTTTTTTAATTTCCACACGTCTTAACTCTCAGTCACTTCTCAAAACGATACCTTTTTCATGTTTCTAATTCTAGTCATTTCCGATTTACAATCCACGGAAAAGGTTACTCATAGTGTCATGTATATATCCCAGGTTGCAAATTCATATAAAGATGATATAACGTTGAAAGGTCCTATTTCTTACGTAAATGGAAATACATTTTAAATGAATGTATTGGTCTTCGGACCTTGTTTACAATTACGTTAATGCTAAAACGTAATTAGAGCTAATGAATAATGAAAAAAAGATATATGGTTTTATAAAAAGCTGCTTAAAGTTCATCAAAAAACGAGTGTTCGAGACGTCAACCAAAATAAAACTTTCGGAAGAAAGAATAAGATAAAAGCTCTTTTTATTATGAGATTTTCAGAAAACTCATACATTGTGGCCCTTTCGCTTTTGATTCAAAAGAAGAAATCACAGAGGGAAAGACAGAGTGCATTAGCAATTAGCAAAATAACGAAAACGTTATATTGATCTTTTACAATGGGAATTCGGTTGCTAAACACAGAAAGCTTTAAAATATTTTTTCCCCACGATTCAGGATTTTCACGGTAAAAATTCTTTTGTTTATGGGAGATTTGTGTTTATTTTCAGCTCGTTTACTTTTATCTTAAATGCGAAAGGAAAATAATTATTTAGAAAAAAAAAGGCCCATCACAGTCGCGAAAAAGGAATTTGTATCATGCCAACTTTTAATGATGCCTTTTTCGGCAAGTGGAATATTTTGCTTTGGTTCTGACGCAAAATCGAATTTTGTAAACAAAAGAAATAAATACCGAAAAGAAAATAAACTAACGGGCTCTGGTATCTTTTCCATTGTTCACGTAGCTGGCAATGTTTTACAATTTATGGAGGGAAAATGGACAAAAACGGTGCTATTCTTATTTTCCATAAAAACTCTTTATGGAACAAGAATTCTTTTCCGAATCTTTAAGACAATTCGATATTATCAGCCTTTTTCCATCTTACATATAAAAGGATTTGCTATTGTCTGTAGACATGAAACTCATATGGTCTCGTAAGTTATTTAAAATGAAATACGCTATTTTTGTGTTAAAAAAGTGCAATAAAAGAATAAAAAGCGGCCGAGTTCAAGTAGCTAACATTACTGTTGCCATTTTATCCGTAAATATTCATAAATATTTCCGGGAAAATATTGTCCTTTAAAAGGCGATATCGTACTTTTTTAAGGCAAAACTGCAAAATGCTACAAAACAAAAAAATGCACTTTTTTTTCCTTCCAAATCCTACATTTTCGAAAGCCATAAACGCGGGCATTCATCTGATCTTACTGTTATATGTGCAAAATAGATTTGAAAATGTAGCGGATGATTTGATCAAAATTGATATACGATGATTGATTTGATATTACAAATGCCTTGTTGATGATTTGATCAAATCTTTTATTATAATACGAAAACTACAAAAAGTGCATAAAAAGAGGAATGCAATCAAATCTGATTCAACGTTTTCAAGAGGAGGTAGATCATACCCAACTAAACCCCCTTTCCATGGAAAAACACTGCGTTTCTGTTCATCCAAAATTAGCTGACAAACATTTCTAAATTATTCAATTAAACTAGGTCGCCCGAAAAGTTTGAACTCCTCCTCGACGCAGGCCGCATTTTTAATGGACTGCTTCTGCATATTTCCCATTTCTTTAATTATTCTTACTTTTAATTGATTATTTATATATTTATAGGAAATTTTGAAATTTACTGTGAATTTCATTTTTTTTGAGGGGAGGGGGGTTTGCGGATTCAGTTCTAAATTTCATACTTTTTGTCTATAAGTGATTAATTTTCAGTAGCAGAGTGCGCAGAAATAAGATTGGAATAATTTTGTTTTAAAATAAAAATTTGTGATCCTGCAATATATTTGTTTATATACTAGTTATTTGTGTTATTGCATTGTTTCTGATATGCATCCCCTTCCGAAGTGTTCATGTAAATCCTCGATCGCAAAAGTTTTCAAGAGATTACTAATGCAAATTCCAGCCCGCAACGATTTCACGAGTTTCCATGACTTAAACCCTCTGCGCGAAATTTATTTCTTCCCCATCTCCATGATAAAATTACTGCTCTAGCTATGATATTCGTGCATAAAATGAATTTTCGGTACACAAATTTCAATTTACAGTGGATTTATCAAGATGTAATTCTATGGTAAACCAAGCAATATGTCCAAAGATATGTTTTCGGTGACGTCAAAACGTTTACCACTGTAGTTTGTTGCCGCTGTAACGATCCCAGAAATGTCGTGTCTCTTTGTTATCCGGATGAAGCCTGGGAATTTCGATCCTTTACGAAAACTCCCCTTTCAATCGGATTTATTCACTGCATAAGCCACTTATTCAGCCGATTTCAAGACAAGCTGCAGTACGGATTTGCAATCATACGGGATTACACACTGCTACATTGATAAAAGTTGGAAACCCTTCTTTGTTGAATCCAGATCTTCGTAACTAACACAAAAAACCTTTTTATTTCATTTTAGATGTGCTACGCATCCAGACGCTTAATACATTTTGCTCAAAATGGAAAATTTTAAGCTGTGATTAGTAAAAAAAGAAGGAATTAAACCTGAAGCAAAAAAGGGAGAGAGAGATTTAATCTTCGCTTTTCTGATAAACGTTTCACAGCATAAAATAGATTCGAAAAATAAAACTTTTCAAATCACCATTTATTAAAAATTCTCTATGACAGAAATGGAGATAATTTGTAATTCTACTGAATTGTTTCCACAAATCTTCTGTAAGCAGTAATTTCTCGCCAACTGTCGGATAAATGAAGGAAATCATTCTTTACGTTAGAGATTAATCATGACCTCTTTACGCTCGTCATTAGAAGCATTCCATAATCTTTCTAAGACCAGCAGGAGATCTCACTTTTCTTGGTAAAGATCAATATGTTACGCTATTAAGTTGACTAATAGCTAATGTTATTCAGCTTAAATAATAAGTTAGTACCTTTACTGGCTTGATAATCATTCAGACTGCAAGCATTGCCAATAAATAAAATCATACTCTTTTTTTTATCTCAAGATGCATACTGTCTTTGTTTATAATAGAATTTATCCACATAGTTTCCATATTCTTCCATTTATAAGCCGCAGACTTAATTTTTACCTCTAATTTAAGACAAAATTCTTCAGGACAAACTACAAAGAACCTGTCTGCTATTTACATTATATTTTTGATTTGAAGGAACAAAAGCATCTTAAAAAATAAAAGTTTTCGGATTTTATATTACGCCCAAAAGAGACTTTTTTTAGCGTTTTGTGTGTTACCTTTATTAAATAGCATGTTCTTCACATTTTAAACCATAAAATTCAATCCAACAGCAATATCGCAAAATAATTTAAAAAGACCATATCTTTAGAATTTCCGATACACAATCTTACGCGCTAGAGAAAAAAAAAATTGTGGGGAGCGGCTTTAAATTGTGGGGGGGGGGAGTTGCTCGCGGGGTTTCCCCTCCCTTTTCGCTCGCGTAGGATTACACGCTTTGAAATCGTTTAATTTGTTAATCAAAAATTCGTTTAATTTCTACAAGATAAGAAAAGAAATTCCAGATTCCTAACTTGGACTTCCAAATGCCCATATTCGAGTGCAAAAATACGTTATTCAAAATTTAAACCGAAAAAAACCGTTGCTTTTTCACCATGCGATATCATACATACAATCGTGCAGATTCTTCATTATTTAATTTCTTTAAATATAATGAAGTACTCTAATATTTGGTGACAACAATTTGAAAAGTGAAACGCCATTTATAGAGAACCAACACAAAATGCCAAAACGAAATTAATAGCCCTTCTGGGCAAACTGCCGCGTTGGACTTAAAAAAAGAACAGTGTTTACCACAGACTGAGAAGAAGATTTTATCAGTTAAAAGGAACATGAACCGTCATCGTCGTTATGACAATAAAAGTTGCGGCAATATCAGTATTATAATCGAAAGCACTGGCATCCTCCAGCATGTCATCCTTAGCCGTCTAGAGTACTGGGTATTTCACAGTTCAAAAATACTTTAACGCTCCTTTGAGGCTTGAGAATTTTTCAAATTGCCAGAATCCATCCACACGCGCGCTCGGATATTTGATTTTAACATCTTTGTACAAAATAATCGAGAAAAATTTCAGGCATCATAGTTCAACGGAAATATCCATTCCGACGTTCTCGAATTCATTTTTCCTATTTTTTTAGTGTCGTCTGTACATATGAACTGAATAAAGAACTCTTTTTTTCCAAAATGGAAACTTTACTGACATCTTTACGTACAATTACGTATATATTACACTGTTACGTACTGTATAATGACTGTTACGTAGGTATGTACAATTACGTATCATTACATATGTATCTCGCATAACTCAAAAACGATTAGCCGTAGAACGTCCAATTTTTGTATGGGACTGCTATAACATCTAGTAGTGCACCTATCTTTATTTGATTGCAATCGACAGTACCAAACACACACACACGCACACACACGCACACGCACACACACACACACACACACACACAAACACACACACACACACACACATAGGGTGGTCATAAAGAAACTTTGCCAACATCTGCACTTCTAGCTTCAGGTCCGGTTAACCGATCGAGATGAGATTGCAAATATAGTTATTCGGAGGTATCCGCTCGAGATTCTGTGAATGGCAACACAGGGGCGCTCACGGTTACGGCTATAGTTACAGAAACTCGAAATTGTCGATTGGCAACCCCAACTTTATCCGATCTCAAAATGTTCAGTGCATGCGAAAACCCTAAATAGCGTTGCAACGGTACCGATGTGTCCAAAAAAGGATGTGTTATGCATACACAAAAAAGAGTTCTGTAAACCGGCCAATGAAACATGATCTGGGAGCACGCAGAAAATTTGCAGAGACAATACGCTTCCTGGGAAAATCGTGGTGAATTGATAAAACTGTATTATCAAAATGAGATGAACTCTACTCCCGGAATTGCGTAGGCGGAATGCACTCAATGATATCGTTTGGATGCAAGATAGTGGACCTCCACATATAGCGAGATTTGTCAAAGGGTCCTGAGGCAGCAGTTTGGTGATCGCATGATCTCACACCATTATTCTTTTCCGTGGCCTCCGCGATGCCCAGATCTGATGTCTATGGATTTCTGGTTTGGGGGATATCTCAAATCCAGAGTTTACCTGTGCAATTCGCAAACTTTGTCGGATTTAAAGGATTCTATGCGGCATGAGATTGCAAACATCCCTCATCCCATGTTGCTTTCACTGGTATTCTCCACCGTCTATCGATCCAATGCTTACTTGCCTGTGATGGCCCCCATGCGGAAAATGTTTGATCTAAATAAAGATATTCTTTTGTCCGATATGTGTTGTCATCAGTGATCGGTGTCTTGTCTCTGTCATATGCAAATTTTCTGCGTGCACCCAGATCGTGTTTCGTTGGCCGGTTTTCAGAATTCTTTTTTGTGTACGCATAACACGCCAGTTTTGCGACATATTGGTACCGAAGCTATTTAGGGTTCTCGCATGCGCTGAACATTTTGAGACCGGAAAAAGTTGGGGTTGTCATTCGACATTTTCCAGTTTCTGTAACTATAACCGTACCGTGAGCGCCCCTGAGTTGCCATTCACCGAATTTGGAGCGCATACCTCCGAATAACTATGTTTGCAATCTCATCTCGATAGGTTAACCGCAACGGACGCTAGAAGCGCAGATGTTGGCAAAGTTTCTTTATGCCCACCCTGTATATTTACTTATATATAAATATACATATAAACCAATAATTCATAATAAGAAAACTTTCCATATACCATCTCCAAGGAACAAAAATTCAATTTAAAACCATGAATGAAAAAACGTTTTAGTCAGAATTTTAATTAGTATTTCCTAGACCTCCTTTGCCTTAAAAACATAAAAATCAGCTAAGAAAAATCTTTAATCGCAAAAATACCAACATCAAAAGTAAAAATTTTAAGCATTGAAAAATAGCTATTATCATTGATCGCAGATTAAGCGACTTATCAAGGGGATAAACCAATCTACCATCAATTAACAACAAGTAAATTAAGAGAGAGTGTTTCATATTACTTCCATAATATATATATTCTAAATAAAAGTAATTATGAGTAAATTAGAAAGCCTATGGATTGAGCTAAAGCTCAGCTGCAAAGTAATAAACTAATAATTTATAATTAGAAAAAAAGTTTTTTAGTTATATATATATAAATGTTTCCCTATGGCAGCTTGACTGTAAAGGCACCAATTCATTTTTAGGTAATGGCCGAAAAAACTGCTGCGTAGAACAAACATAATAGCTTGATGGTTAAAACATCATTTTATTTTCAAGATATCAGTAACTCTTTGGAAGTATATTTTGCAGACATCACATACTACAACTGGTGCAATGACACCTCATTATTTTATATAAAACGTCACTGCAATTTAGAACATTAGAAAATACTGTGGGCCAGCAAACATGGGTATGCAGGCGGTAGGAGGCGAGAAAGTAATGCCAGTAAGAGCTGGCAGTATTCAAAGACTTGAAGCTTTTGTTTCAACCCTCAGTAGCGGTTTCGCAAGAGTTTTCACGCAGCAGAGAAATGATGATGGTGGAATACTGATCCTTGAAGAGGGGACATATTTAAATTCATAGCAGAAATTTAAAGGTCTTTAATTGTTTACATTTTACATAGACATACACACACATATATGCATATGACTACGCCCCTTACGCGGCTTAAAAGTGGTTACTCGGCCTTTATGTTGGCAATCGTTGGTCTTAATCATGTACTTCCAACTGCAGAGGTGTTTTAAATGATGGAAATATTTCTGTTTTGTGAATGTCGAATTTAAAAACAAAATTTATTTTGATCAAATAACGAAATCTTATTTTTAATGTGATCTTTCGGTTCCTACACTTTGTGTTTGAGTAAGTTTTACATCGTTAAAAAAACGTATTAAAGGTTTGACTGTCGTTGGACAAAAAGAGACCTCGATATTTAATTTAAAAATTTTCAGTTTTTGACATAATTTTCTGCTTGGTTTGAGAGAACACTTACTTAAGTTAGTATAATTCGAGGAAATCAGTTTAAATGAAGTACACCATAAAATGCGTATAATTTAATAGGCCGTACAAGGAGGGCCCACCAGCGGCCGAGTGGTAAAGTCGCTGAACACTGGTAGTTTAGTCCGAGTTTCGAATAATTTGGGTTGGGTGCATGGTTATTTTCGTAGTTTTCCTCATGAGTAACGTGTATACGAGCCAGTTTCCGTTAGAAGTCCTCCATAAAGGCATCCCTCTCCTTAGGCAGATAACTCTTGATTGCTTTGCCATAAACAAATACACCACTGTACAAGGAAGTCATGTGGTGACCACTCTTATTCAAACAAAGTGCGGCTTATACACGACAGAATACGGTATCAGATTCAAAAAGCATAGCGCATTACAGAATTGCTCGTAAAACGCAAGGTCTGAGGATCAGAACTCAATTCATGTTGCGATGAAAGTGTATTCGCAGTGAAGATGAGTGCAAAAAAAAACCTCTTTAGGACGACCACGATTCCAGGTCATTGTGAAGATGTCTGCCTCAGAGAGATCAGGTTCATTGTGGATGTTTACATTTTCAGAAATAATGTTCGTCTTAACGGGGAAGTGGCCACGAGAAGGTTCATTGTATCTGCTTAATGATAGTGGAACTTATACATACACTCATTTCATAATAAACCTCAGACCCCATTTTTATACCTTTCGGTAGACAAGTTACGTAAGAAAATGCGGAAAATGGAAGAGAGAGTGCAAAATACAATATAGTGAATTTTCTCGCAGCGACCACCTCTCTAACAGAACTTTTTCTAAGAATTACTCAAGACAATCACTTCCTCAGAAAATCAAAGAACGGCAAAAGATTGTCTAAGTAACCCTACAAAGTAAATTTAATCATAAATCTAATCATCTAATCATTTCATATATTCATATTTCATAATCTAAGAAGTAAATCTAATCATTTCTAAGGATGTATTTGAATGTTTAAAATAAATGTACGTGCCTTTCGCTTACTTAATAAGCACAACACATATGTACACAAATGTATTTTTAAACCATTTAATCCTTTTCTAAATTTTTCAGGTGTCATTCATTACCTATACTATTTTCTCGTAAAATTAAAATTTTGACCGCGGATAACTTTGCAATTCTTGACAGACGGGTATATTCGCTGTTTCTAGCTAGTATTATGCAAAAAAAGAGAACGCAAGATTGAAAAATCAGTTTTCATTTAACAGAAATGTTATTAAATATTTTGACGTGATATGGATAATTTCTTGTGACAATATATTTTGCAAAAACTAACCCATTAAATTATGACATAGAGTATATATGTCTGAACTTATTACAATAATCAGCAAAATGCCCTTAAATATACAGCAAAACATATAACACTTAAGCTGATGTTTCAAAAGTATTTCATATTTAAAGATGATAAAGCTTAAAATTAAATTCAATAATAATTTTAATAAGGAGTTTCTAATAAGACATTTTTGCTCTGAGAGTACTCGTGAGTGTTGATTTGCAGACGTTCGATTTAAATGACTGACGAAATAAAATGCAACAGGATATAAAATTAAGTTCTGGAAACATCCATTTTAGGAATGTAAGATCTCCCTATGCAGTTCTAAATTAGTTTGCTTTGCTGTTAAAAATAAAGCGACTAACTTTCAACTCATTTTACCGATTGGCAGTTTGGTTAACGAACGTTAATCAAACAAATCAATAATAAATAAAAAATAATTATTAAATAACAATAATTTAAATTCCCAAAGGTTTTTAGCATGCCTTTGAAACTGCAGAACACAATGAGGAATTCTTTGAAAATGACGTATTTAGTCTACGAAAGACAACACAAAGACAAAACAATGGCTCTGCTCCGTGCATGAGTGGAAATTCGCTCAACAATTGTGTAGAAAATCAATAAAATTCAAGCTTCAGAAAATGATTTAATGGAGATAAAACAAAATTGATTCTCACGTATAAAAATGATATAATGCAGATAAAACAAAATTGACTCTCACGTATATAGGAAGGATAGATGTCTATTGTAACGTCTTTGCGATGCTACACTATTAAAATAAATAGCCAGTGGAAAATGTAAAATCTCTCCCTCTTCAAAAAGGTGCTCGCATAAAGATGTGTTGAAGATCCTCGTGGTGGGAATGCTTAGTTTTGTAAGTTTGATGGCCGAAAAAATATTGTGAATGTTCTTTAAAACATTTCAATGCAGACTAAAATTATATTTGGTAGTAGCCGCTGAGATCGAAAATTGAAACAAGTCTTCATATTTAAAAACGAAAGGAATACAGGACGGGTGAGTACCAGCTTGAATGAATGAACACACTGCCATTTTTTACGAAAATGTTTTATCTCATAACTGAGTTCAACTGACAGTAACATACTCTAAATTTGAGCTTTTGTTATAAAGTGTCAAATTGGTTAGTAAGATTAAAGTGTTCTTTTTTTTAAATTTCAGCTCTATTATTTGAATGGCAAATTGGTACTCCTCTGTTATTGCGACCGGATTGAGAAATGTATGTATGTATGCAGGTGTGTATGTGTATATATGCATGTGTGTACACACGCGCATATATACGTACGTACATGCATACGCGCATACATGAACACATACATCCATACATACATACATTTCCGAATCCAGCCCCGATAACAGAGGAGTATACCGGCAAATTCATTACGTAATATTGGAATATTTCCATTTTGAAATTTGAGCTCTTGTATCATAGCACAAAATCACAAAATAATTTTGTTGTGTGAATAAATCTGAGCTCTGGTATTAAAGTGGCAGATTTATAACATAATATTACAAGATTTCCATATTGAAATTTGAAGTGTTATATTAGAGTCTCAAGCGTAAAACAACCTAAAAGCTTGAATGTTTTCTGTTTACTCTAGTAGTCTTTAAGAGCAATCTTGGCAAATTTTTAGTGAACGGAAAGCCCATATTTTTATGGCACTGGACGTTTTCATTGAAATAAAATACTCTGTGTCATCTATGAATTTCTAATTATACGACAAAAAAAGTAAATTAGTAGATTGAGCTGGTTAATTTGAATTTTTGATATTGGTTAAAGGCCTTTTAAATTTAATTTTGATATATCGTCAAAATTGTTCTGTTTCAACAATGTCCTTTCTCGCCAAGGGCAGCAAACAATATTTAATAGAATTATTCCAAGAATTATGTGAGGAAGTGCATCTCACTAGTAATGTCTCAGTAAATAAAAATCAATTCTACGATAAGGAAGACTTTATGTTAATTATAAATCCAGTAACTGCTGATTAAGAAGCTAAGACACAGGAAGTGAAAGAAACAAGGGCACATGAATTAGAAATAAAAAAATACGAGCTTGAGAATCACCAGCGAGTAGAGTTAAGCAGTAAAATCCAGCTGGCACAAATTACTCCAAAATTTGATGAAAAAAAAATGAAATGGGACTGTTGCCTCTCACGCGGCAATGAAAGTTATGTTGCACTGCGCACTGTTTCTGCGCAACTTCAGTCAGTTTCAATTCGGACTCCTAGTGAAGCATACATGCTTTTGATCCCGTATGGTCGGGAATTCATTTCGATTTCGATTTTAGATACAGTCCAAGAATAAAATTGTTTGTTGTTGTTGTAAAGTTGTCTTTAGTTTACAGTCGAACCAGCGCACCTCAAAACATTTTGGTCCGTCGAGCCGGAGTTAATTAGAATAAAAAAAATGGCTAATGAAGACATTACTACGTTGAACAGAAAACGTGGCGGTATTAAAGCGCAAATAACCAAATTAAAGTCATCTATTAGTAGAAAACAGGATGATTTTGGTTTCGAACAAATAGAAGTATTTCAAGAAAAAGTGCACAAGTTAAACAAACAAACTGATGAACTTCGCTTGGATTATTACAAAGTGTGCAAAGATGATGAAATATCAGACATCGAAGCTACTTTTGAAGAAATCGAGACGGATATTACCAATGTTGAGGTAAGCCTAAAATGTCTTTATAATTCATTATGTAGTAAGAATAATAGTGAATATGCAAATAATAGTGTCCTAGAAACAAGAAGTAATTCATTGAATTATAAATTGCCTGAAATAACATTGCCTAAATTTTCTGGTAATTTCGAAGACTGGAATTTATTTAAAAACCAATTTGTAGCTTTAATTTCATCTAATAAACAATTAACAGATTCTCAGAAGCTGTTTTATTTACAATCTTGTTTGACTGGTAATGCTAAGCAGATGCAGACGATAGGATGATACATTTTCTTCCTTATTTAAGGCACTTGAAGAAAGATATGATAATAAGAGACTGGTTGTAAATTCTCATATCGATGAATTACTTTCTATTGAAAAAATAGTTTATGAAAATCCTAAAGATTTACGCTCATTAATTGATAAAGTTCAAAAACATTTAAGAGCATTAAAAGTTTTGGCATTAAATATGGATAAATTAAGAGAAGCTTTGCTGATTAATATTATTCTCAATAAAATAGATAAAGAGGAAACTAGTAATGATTTATGTGAATGGGAATCTTTCATGACCTCTCTTCAAAAGCGATGCCAGATGTTAGAAAATATGCAAAGCAAAACTGTATTTGCAAAACCAAAACAAAACATTCCTCAGAATAAAGTTCGATCGTTAGTGACAAAAACAATTAATGATAAATTTATGTGTCCGGTTTGCAAAGAAAATCATCCAATTTTTAAATGTGAAACATTTCTAGCATTAAAACCAATGGAACGATACGAAATGATTAAAAAGCTTTCTTTGTGCATTAATTGTTTACAGTCAAATCATAAAGTAGCTTCCTGTCAGTCTAGACACTTGTGCTCGGTGTGCAAATCGAAACATAATTCACTTCTTCATCGGAATGAAACTGCCATGTCGTCTTCAACAAGTGGGGGAAAGCAAAGTGGAGCCATGCCCTCCCCAGAAAACCGCAAAACCGAAGTTGTTTTGAATAGCAATGATGAATCTACAGAAAAAGCGTTATCCGCGTGTCTTTTTTCGAAAAATAAAACGGTTCTCCTTTCAACGGCGGTTGTTTGGGTTAGAAATATTTATGGCCAATTCATTAAAGCAAGAGCTCTTCTGGATTCCGGATCGCAGTCGAATTTTGCCACAAATGAATTCTGTGAGCGTGCAAATTTAAAAAAGGAAAGAATTAATATTCCTGTTTCTAGTTTAGATGGGCAAGTTTTAAACATTAAATCTCGTACTTTTGCTTCTATTTTTAATGGAAATCAGTCGTTCTCCGCTTCATTAAAGTTTTTAGTTGTAAATAAAATCACAGATTTAGTACCTTCTACAAAATTAAATATTGAAAATATAGACATTCCTGATACATCAAGTTTGGCTGATCCAGAATTTGTAACTCCATCTAGCATAGATATGCTTTTAGGAGCAGAAATATTTTATGACATTTTTATTAATGGACAATTTAAATCTTCCACGAAATCGCTCGTTTTTAGAAATTCTGTGTTTGGTTACATAGCTACTGGCTCTTTGAAAACATCCCTTGAAAATTGTCAGAATTATTGTGGGCTTCTCGGTAATTTTGATAATGTTGATAGCTTGTTAGAAAAATTTTGGTTAGTGGAAAGTATTGGTGAAGAAAAGCCAATTCTTAGTCAAGAAGAAGAGTTCTGTGAACAACATTTCAAAGACACTCACAGACGAAATGAAGATGGTAGATTTGTCGTAAAAATGCCTATGAAAGACGAACAATTAGGAAATTCAAAGCACTTAGCCAATATTAGACTGAATCAATTAGTTAAGCGTCTTAGCAAAAACGCTACATTGCAACATTTATATCAAGATTTCATTACAGAATATGAAAATTTGGGCCATATGGAAAAGGTCGATGATGATTCAAAACCGAAACTTGAATATTACCTCCCCCATCATGGAGTCTATAGACCAGAGAAATCAAGTACAAAATTAAGAGTTGTGTTCAATGCTAGTGCCCCAAGCTCAAATGGGTTAAGTCTGAATGATTTACTTTTAGCGGGAGCAGTCCAAGAAGATACTTTTGATATTCTTGTGAGATTTAGAAAACATCAAGTTGCAGTTATCGTGGATATACAAAAAATGTACCGGCAAATTTTGGTTGATGAATCCCAAAGAGACTTACTTCGAATCTTATGGAAGAGAAACATTAGTGACATACCTGTGACATATAGACTCAAAACGGTGACTTATGGTACTAAAGGTGCTCCATTTTTAGCCATTAGATGCATAAAGCAAGTTGCATATGACGAAATGCATAAATATCCTGAAGCTGCCAAAGCTGTCTTATCAGACTGTTATGTTGATGATGTCATCTCTGGTTCATCAAACTTAGCACGGGAATTGAAAAATCATCTTATACAGCTTTTCCATAGTTGTGGAATGACTTTGCATAAGTGGAACTCTAATTCTCCTGAACTGTTGGATAACTCTTCTGCAAGCTCTGAGCTTTCATTCTCCTCCAAAAATGATAATGTGGTTAAAGCTTTAGGTATTACATGGAATTCTCAGAAGGATGAATTCAACTTTAAAGTCTCAATCAAGGAAAAATCATCATATACCAAAAGACACATTTTATCGATAATTGCCAGACTTTATGACCCCTTAGGATTGATTGGTCCAGTAGTCACCAAAGCGAAGATATTTCTCCAGAAATTATGGGTTCAAAAATTGAGTTGGGATGAACCACTGTTTGCAACTATTGCTCACGAATGGCAACAAATAGTTTCAAATTTGAAGACTGTGGAAAACATAAAAATTAATCGTTGCATCCTCTCGAATCATCCACGCAAGATTTCACTCATTGGATATGCAGATGCTTCGGAAGCTGCTTATGGTGCAGTTGTCTATTTGAATTGTGTCGATGAAGATCACAGCTCATCATCTCATCTACTGGCTAGCAAATCTCGTGTGGCTCCATTGAAAACCTTATCTATTCCAAGACTGGAACTTTGTGCATGCTTGTTATTGGCTCATCTGATCTCGAAAGTTAGCAACTCATTAAAGATGCATGCAGATGACATCATTCTGTGCACTGATTCAACGATAGCACTGTCATGGTTGAAGACTTCACCTCATCTTTTGAAGACCTTTGTTGCAAATAGAGTCTCCAAAATCCAAAGACTAGTAGAGCCTCGACACTGGAAGCATGTATCTTCAGCAAATAATCCGGCAGATCTGATTTCCCGTGGTGCTTATCCTCATGAACTTGTGACATCTTCCTTGTGGTGGAATGGTCCTGAACATATAAAACATAGTGATGCTTCTTTATGTGAACTTGACAAGATTCTCATAGATTCTCCTGCCTATCAGGATGAACTTAAAAAACCTTTAGACATTAATTTAAACTGCAATTTAAACTTGTTTTGGAATACCTTTTTTGAATCAACAAATAATTATGTTAAACTAATTAGAATCTTAAGTCTTATTTTCAGGTTTCTGTCCAAACTGAAAGGTCCAGTGAAGCAAACAGGTCCCATTAGTAGCACTGAGTTTCAATGTGCGGAAATTCACTTGATAAAAATAGTTCAGATAGTTGAGTTTTCAGAGGAGATTAAATCACTTCAAGATCAGAGAGTAATCAAGAGTCAGGTAAAAACTTTAAATCCATTTTTAGATGGAAAAAGTATATTACGCGTGGGCGGTCGCTTAACTCACGCCGCAATTAATTATGATTCTAAACATCAAATTTTATTGCCAAAAAATCATAAGCTCACTAAGCTAATATTTATTCACTATCATTTGAAAAATTTTCATGCTGGTCCTCAAGCATTGTTACATTTTGTTAGGGAAAGGTTTTGGCCCATTGGTGGCAAGGACCTAGCTAGAAAAACAGTTCACGAATGCTTAATTTGTTTTCGTCATAAACCTATCACTTCAGATCAATTAATGGCCGATTTACCTCCTGAACGTGTAAATCCAAACCTAACCTTTCATAACACGGGAATAGATTTTGCAGGCCCTTTTCTAATCAAATATAGAAATCAAAGGAAAGGTAGTTTGCATAAAGTTTATATAGCAATCTTTGTTTGCTTAGTTACAAAAGCAATTCATTTAGAAATAGTATTTGACTTAACATCTCAAGCCTTTATTGCATGTTTAAAACGATTTTTCTCGCGTAGAGGTAAAAGTTCATGTCTATTTAGTGACAATGCAACTAATTTTGTAGGAGCTCACAAGGAGTTAAAGAAACTTGCTTCTTTAGTTAGTGTCCCTGATGAAGTTTTGGGTAAGTATTTGGCATCTGAAAATA
This sequence comes from Stegodyphus mimosarum, assembly GCA_000611955.2. Lineage (NCBI taxonomy): Eukaryota > Metazoa > Arthropoda > Arachnida > Araneae > Eresidae > Stegodyphus > Stegodyphus mimosarum. Next base: position 196,373 of record KK117965.1, on the reverse strand, counting down.
TCTCTTGGAAATTCATTCCTCCTCGTGCCCCCAATTTTGGTGGAATTTGGGAGGCAGGAATCAAATCTTTTAAATTTCATCTTAAAAGAGCTATTTCCGATGCTAAACTTAACTATGAAGAATTTTTAACCGTAATTGATCAAATTGAAGGAATACTAAATTCGAGACCTCTTTCTCCTTTATCGTCTGAACCATCAGATTACGAACCCTTGACACCAGGTCACTTTTTAATAGGTAGGCCCATAAACTCAATTGTAGAACCTCAAATTTTAGATCTGTCAGAAAGCAGATTATCAAGATGGCAAAAATTAACTAAAATAATACAGATTATATGGAAACGATGGACAATTGACTATCTTAATCACTTGCAACAACGAAAGAAATGGTATTTTTCAAAGGACAATATAAAGAAAAATACAATGGTTATTATTAAAGATGATCAGTTACCTCCATTTAAATGGTTACTAGGAAGAATTGATCAGACCATTCCTGGTAAAGATGGTAAGATACGAGTAGCAATCATTAATACCAAATTCGGTCCAATTAAAAGGCCAATATCAAAAATTTGTTTATTGCCTATTGATGATAATTACAAGGATTAAGTTTCATTATTAATAAAATGTATACATTATTCTTTATTATACTTATATTTTAGTAATATTGATGGAAAAACTTGAATTTTACTGTTTCAAATGTTGATAAACTTACCATAATTATTGAAAAAATCTGTAAATGTTCAAACTTTATCAAATTCTTTGAATTGTTTATTTACATTCTGTAAATGATTTACTAATTTTATGTCTTTTGTTAACGCTTAATAAAGGATAGCTGAATTGTTAACAGTTGATATTCAATTGTATGCTTAGATTTAGTTTGCATATCATAGATATTGCAACGTGGGGCGGTATGTTGCCTCTCACGCGGCAATGAAAGTTATGTTGCACTGCGCACTGTTTCTGCGCAACTTCAGTCAGTTTCAATTTGGACTCCTAGTGAAGCATACATGCTTTTGATCCCGTATGGTCGGGAATTCATTTCGATTTCGATTTTAGATACAGTCCAAGAATAAAATTGTTTGTTGTTGTTGTAAAGTTGTCTTTAGTTTACAGTCGAACCAGCGCACCTCAAAACAGGGACTATATTTGATAAATTTTGAGAGAAGAGCTGAAATGGCTCATGTTACTAAGAAAGATTGTATGGCTTATTTTTTGGGTGTTTCACCTGCCAAAATTTCTTAATATGTTAGCCACAAAACTGTCTGAAGATGCAACTAAGTACGATTATGTGAAAAACCTAATCTTAAAAAGATGTAAACTTAATAGCAAAAGCTGAAACAGTGCTTTTACCGACATCAAAAATCTCCTGAATCTAGTTCGTTACTATGATTGCGGATTCTACTCGCATCTCCGACCTCAGTATGATAAACTCGTAAGGAATTCGGTAACTGTAGTGTCAAATAAAATGGCTGCCTCAAATGAATGGAACTTCCAAAAATAGTTTTATGAATTTTGTAGCTCCGTACACCAGCTTGGCTATGAAATACTCATATTTGAGATACTGGTGAAACTTTGGACTTAATTTCTCAAAAGTATGTAAAGCTTCCCATTAACATCAGTGACCCTGTGTAGATACGAATACCTCTGGAAGAACGTACAATGGTAGGTGGCTGAGGTAGAACTTGAATGTGAATTTGTTCATATTGCAACAAAGGCTGCAGTTTGAAGAGATTTATTAGATATTAAAAGGTACCATATTTATGTAAAAAAAGCTGCATTATTTGACGAAGCAACCCGAGATTTCGAAATTCAAATTCATATCACAAACGGCGTTCAAACTCGTGCTCAATACAGACTTCTAGAAGAAACGTAAATTCTAGGCTCGGCAGATGAGTTAAATTCTGAAACGTAACATAGGGACAAAGTCACACTGACTGAAAAAGAATTGTTCCTCCTGTGGTATATGAACGTTCTGAATATAGGTCATATAGGTCTCTCCAAAAATATTTATACAAGAATAAAAGAGGAGCTTTGAATTGAAGCCACTACAAAAGAAGCTAAAGGAAAATCTTGTAAAGATATACGCTGAAAGGCGAAATGCTCTTTTTCTAAAAAAAACATGATTATGATCTAAAACCATTGATTATTGTTCCTGCGAAATATCAGAAACTGTTGATGACTATTTGTAGAATTAAGAAATAGCATGAAGAAATAACAGCCCATTTTGGGGCAACAGAGGCCGAAGATGCATTATTCAAAATTCGCATTGGACCAATTGTTGCAAAGATGTCGAGAATTTTATTAAAGCTTGTGACAAATGTCAAAGAATTATAGCCTCAGGCGCTTTGAAAATTGTCTCTGTTATTTGAGAAATATTTTCAAAAATAAATATTGACGTTTGTGGATCTTTGTCCTTAATACCTTCAGGAAATAAGTACCTTAAAATTTCAGTCTGCATGTCTTTTATCCAGACGCAGTTCCTATCGCAAATCTTTGCTCGACCACAATTGCTGATGTTTTCCTTCAAATTTTTAGTTGAATGGGATTTCCAAAAGAGGTGCAGACTGACCAAGCCACATCTTTTATGAATGCACTTTACATCTAATTTCCTACAAAAATTTTAAATTAAAATTGCACAAAGTTCTGTTTACCAGCCACAAAGTAATCCTGTAGAGAAAATGCATAGAGGTTTAAAAAGGATTCTTCGCGTCCTATGCCTAACATTTGGTACTGGGAGAAAATACTTGCCTTAGGCTTTATTTGCTCTTCGAACTATCATTCACGACAGCAAAGGGTTCTTGGCGGAATTAGTTCAAGACAGAAACTTCAGTTACGTAGGCAAGTAAGTAGGCAAGATGATAAAACTCAGAATAATAGAATCATGTTAATCGGATTTTACCTCTCCCCTCATGTTGATTACGTTCCTAGAAAAAGAAGCAAGACCATGTGTTGATTATCGTCGCTTGAACGAGGCAATTAAAACACAATATTTTTCCTTGCCAAACATTAAACATTTAGAAAAAATGTGTCATCTGCCAGATATATAACTGTTCTAGATCTCAGTCGATGTTACTGTCAGATCCCACTAACTAAAAGAGCTTAGACTTATGTTGCTTTCATGAAAAGTTTTTACAAGGTCAAAGAAGACTAGAAGAAGTAAAGTACAAGCCATAAAGGATTTCCCTATACCTACCACGAAAACACAGGTCAGATTAGTTTTAGGATTTGCGGGATATAACTGAAGCTATATTTTCGAAATTTTTGCAATTTCTGAGCCTTTGGCAGATTTATTAAAAGCAAAAAACTGATTGTCAAAAGCGTAAGAAACGGTTAACAGAAAATCCAGTCTTACACAGCCCGAACTTTTCTCAATCATATTCCAGTGCGTTACTTCAAATATAGATATTAGCCTTGTATGTCACAGGTAAATGCTAATGGCGAAGAGTATTCAACAGTGTTTCTAAGCAAAATATTTTCACCTTCTGAACAGAAATACAATGTGATTGAAAAAGAGTGTGATGTTATTGTCTCTGCAGTACAAAAGTCAAAATTCGACCTAGGTGGACCTTATAAATTTATCATTCAGAGACTGATAACAATCCGTTAGTGGGTTTGGATGAAAAAAGGGGGCTAACCCTATTGACTTTGATCTCACAACCTTTAACCTAGAAGAAGGCTGTGAATAGAAAAGGGAATCATGTAAGTCGTTGTACCCAGACATCTAACAACTAAAAATATATACACTAAGAAAAATCTCATTGTTTAGTTTTTTTTTCTAATAATAGAATATTAATACTTATGTGGTTATTTTAAATCTTTGAAGAGCATTTACATTCAAGCGTTTTAAGCTCTTCTGTGTGTGTTATGAATAATTTTGATGTATTTGAATTGAAAATTTTGTCTTGAAAAGTTCACAGACCTAAAAGGAAAACTTTTCTTCGAACAATTCCCCGTGAAGGCAGGAAGTTAAGACTATAACATCTTTGCGTTGCTACTCTATCAAAATAAATGTCGAGTGAGAAATGTAAAAGTCCTCGTGCGTAAAAAAGGCGCTCGAATGAAGATATGCTGAAGATTCTCGAGCTAGAAATATCTTAGTTTTGTAGTCTGAAAAATAAAATGTTTGACGTTCAACCAAAATAGTGAGTTTTCTTTAGAACATTCACTATAATATATACAAAGAGGAAAACAAACATGCGAATTTTTCATTAAGTTACACCGTAAAAAAATTTTCTTATACTCACATTCATATTGTTGCGTGCGTACGGGTTCGTAATGGATTGAATGCACAAGTCGTTAAAAAGTAAATAAAATTTATTCTTTTCACTCGAAATAAAACAAACAAAATACTGAAATATTTCCTCAGAGATATTCGTACAATATCACAATATCTCAAACGTTAAACAGAATTCGATTCAAAACCGATAAAGTTAATCCAATATCACAGCGAATTCGCTACAATCAATCACAGCATTAAGTAAATAAACAACAGTTCGCTTTAAACAGCTACAATTACAACTGAGATGAGGTGTTTTAATTCGGTTTTTATAAGTTTCTTAATTATTTACTACAATATTCTGGTAAAACCTCGTTTTTCTCGATATTTGTGGATGGCAACAGTAATTACGAGATATTTATTTATTAAATATTAAATGCACGCGCTCTTTCATTTTTACTTTTCCGACGTAGCTTTCTCTTCAAAAACCGTCTGCGTTGCATGGGAAACATAAAGCAATTTTAATTACAGTTCTAAATAAATAGCCGAATAAATACGAAATCCGTAACAATATTCAAAATTTACGGAATAGAAGAAAACATTTTATATGTATTTCTGTTGCAGATATAATTTGAGAAATACATGGGGGTCTATTAGGTACTTTTAGTACAGTTGAGAAATCTAATTTCCGTCTCTGATCCAATTTTTTTTCAAGTGTATTTCTCAGAAAATATATAATATTAGATACTTAATAAATATAAAATTTAATTCGCTTTAAGATATTCCTTTATCATAACTCTGTGCACCAGTAAAGGGCACTGAGCTCTGTAGAGATATATGCTTAAATGCTACCGGCAAATTTTCACTTAGTTCTTACTTTCCTGCTTATCTCGACTTATTGTTTCAATTGATAATTGGTAACAATGTGAATATTGATCAACATACGTAACTAATTAGGACAACAGTAACAGCCCAGAATGTGTCTGTACACCTTTTTTTTAAATACATATTTCTGAGTTACTTCAAAATCTCTTAACAATTTAAGACGAAATGACTTCAAAAGGAATTATTGTTGAATTGGTTAAGGTTACATAACTCAGTATAGTGCCTAAATGCTCACTACTCAAACAGCAGAAAGAAAGAAAATCCTATCTTGCTTCCTGTAAAACCAAATTTACAAATTTTAGGCTGTGTCTCTAAAACCTACATCTAGAACGTATGATCAATCATTAGTATCTTAATATTCGTAATAAATAATAATAATAAAAATAAAAACAGTTATTCTTATCTTAATATTCATCATGTATTAGAATGCTCATTTACATAGTTCACATCTTTTAACGTGGTTTCAAGAACTCGTTTACCGCTCACAAATTTTCTCTTCCAACGTGAAACGTTTCTTGTTGAGGGTTACGGCGGTTAATACTGGAGAGTAATAAGGCACTCATGAACTACTATGACACTGTTATTCCTTGTTATCTGTCTCTCTTCGCTCAAACTGACGAAACTAAACGAGAGTCGAATTATGTATGTTCAGTGAAGAGCTGTCTGTTAGGGAGTAACTGGTCTTGACTTCAAGAGTCACTAGTGGGATGTGATCAGATTTGCTTCTTTCAGTATGATGATTGTTTTCGGAAGATTGTAAAATGTCCAGAGAGATATTATAGCATTCACGCTTTAGTTCAGGTGCCAAATTTGTAAAGTAGGTTGATGATATAGTTCAGCGAGCAACAATGTTCTAAATCAGGTAATCGCCAAAACATCTACATGAAGTATAATTTTATTCTCCCTATGCCGCATGTAAGAAGCTCCCTAGTTTTGAAGTATTGGGATATTCCTGGATGTAACGCTAGTAATTGTTTTGAGGCTGGATTCTCTACCCGTATGGATAAAATCATTGCGATAATGTATGGGACACCACCGATCAATAATCTGACTGAACTGACTAGTTTTTTACACAGTGCGTGTAATCCAATTTAGAAAGAGAAATTCATCAACAGACTAGCAACATTGCTGTTAGAAGAATGATAAAAATAAAAAACACAGAGATGCACGCATTAGTAGGCCAGGATAAACAAACTGCGTTGAACTATTTAGGTATCCTCGCTCAGAATTAATGAAGAATTGTTATGGATCCAAATTTATACGCTTTTCTAATTTTTATTCGCGTATTTATACGCGTTTAATAAAGGTTAAAAAAATTACAGAACCGTATGGAAATTATAAATGAAAACCTGTATTTCTACACAGAAAGCTTAGCAACTTAAAAACATCTAGAAACAGAAGCTCATGCCTACTGAGCTGATCAAATTATTATAAGTTAAATTGTAGAGACATTAGGTTATTACGAAGCAGGAGAGGTGAAAAATAAGCAACGCCTTCGCCGGGAATCGAACCACGGACCTCTCGGTTACGCGTCGAGCATGCAGACCACTACACCACGAAGGCATGCGAAGAAGGCGGGAGAAATACCTTATAAAATGAGCAACATACACGTATCTTAAAGAAAAGAGTACAACTATCATACAAAAAAATATGAAAATGCTAATTTTTACAACAAAAGTCTAAAATACGAAATTCCATCTTCACATGTCTTTTTTTTATCCATCTCCCAGCATTCAGCGTTATTGACGTATCAGCTGTGCATGAAAATTGCAAATTTTGAACTAAAATATTATTTTATTTAACTTGGCATATTTCTTCTAGGTAAACGCAAGATCTCAGAAACCTTTCTGTTCCGAACTAAGGTATGAGAAAATTTAAAATCCTCTTACCGCTTCTCGAAATCTCTTCCCGCCCCTTCAGATATATTTTACAACTGGTAGATTTTAAATTTAAAGTAGATATAGAAAAACTGAAATTTTCTTTCGAGTATTGCCGAAAACAGTAAAATATTGGGACTTTTTCCCGAAATACTACTTGTATGTCGATTCTTATACTAACCACCCAAATAATGAATCGGTGTTTGATGTTGTAGAGGTTATTTTAAGTTTCTAACAGTTATTTTAAGTTTAAACATGCTTTATTATTATTATTATTAGTTATTATCATTTCCCATCTACTGTTCCCCAACAGAATGAGGTTTTAATATCGCATTTTATGGAAATGAGTTAGAAGGAGTATTCAAGGAAGGTTCAACTTTGAAACACAGAGCTTAGGAGTTCTTAGTGACGCGTGTTTGCAATCTGGCTACTTCGCTCTTGAATCTACTGCGCTCAGCCGTTGACCTACAGCGTACGTGCCTGTTGGTAATCGCCGGTTAGGTTAAATGAACGGCCAACTACGTTAGATATTTCTGTCTAGCTTCGACTAAGTCTGTAGTATTAGATTAGTTTCTTATTTGAGTTAAAAGCCCGGGTGGAGACTTTCCTGTAAGCCCGAGAAGGGGCCATCTGTTATTAATTCTTTGAGAGAATAAAAGGGTACTTTAACCCTTCTTTAGACTCTGCTGTAAATATTCGAACTCAACGATACTAGTTCACTAGGTTCCTCTACATTTGAACATAGACAAAGCACCCAGGAACATTATAATGTTACTTTTTAAAAATTCTTTGTAAAAATTATTGAAATAGAATTTCTTTTTTATGTAGCGTTGAAATGATACAAAATAATTAGAAAGCAACTCTAAATAGTGCATTTTGCCAAAAAATTCGCGTCTATATTTTTACACATCAGTCACTAAATAACGCATATTTGGCGATGCTTTGACTCCGATAGTCATATGATAATTGTAAAATTTATAGATATGAACTATAGCTTGCTTCTAGTTACTGCACAGCCATTTCTTGTACACAAATATATATATTTTTTTAATGTTTAACCTGTTTAATCACAATTTGTTTCAAATAGAATATGAACTTCTATATAAATGCTTTCGTGGAAATTATGGCTCATTGCTTTTCTAGAAGCAGTTGTAAAATATATCTAAAGCGCAGGAGTAGGCAAAAGCCGGCCCGCGAGCCTAATGGGGCCCTTTTAATTGCTTCATCTGTCCCGTCATGAAATTCTGTATCACGATATTTTCATCTCCTACCTATCCAATTTGTAATAAAAATATATGCAAAGCTATAAAGTTTACAAAACTATCTGATTGATTAACAAGGGTTTTTTAATCTCCATATATCCTGTACATTTTATATTTCATTGGTCGACCTGCATGCCGGCGATCTCATAAAACACAGCAATCCGGCCCGTAAGTAAGATATATGAAATTAAGTCTATAAAATCCTATTTAAATTGATTTGTTTTTTAATTCTGCCGAGGAGGGTTGTTCTCCCTTCTTATAGCGACTTAGCAAGCAGTGGGGCACCGCAAAAGATCGTTACGCAAGCACCATCGCAACTTGCGACTACCTACAACTGAGTAATTGAAAAGTTTGAAGAAAATTAGCATTAGAAAGCTTAAGATATTTAAAACTGCCTTTAACAAATACAGACAAAATAAGAAAAAATAGATCCCCCCTTATAAGGGAGAAAAGCAGAAGTGTATAGATCTAGGTAACGCTACTAGTGTTTTACCTCTGACCTCATAACGCAGACTGCTTCTGTTCGCAGAATGTTATTTTAAAATAAAAATAAGTGTAGCGAGGGAGGGGGAGAGTGAAAAATAAAAGGTTCAAACAGTTTAAGTATCTTTTAACCGAGAACCGGTTTTATGACTTCTCCAAACTTGTCTACCTTTCTTCCCTATAGCCACAAATCTTGCATATATAATTAGCATCTGCTAGACATTTACACCATGTTTAACCGCAACCGACGTCCTTTTCAATATGCAGAATTGCAAACAGTAAGGTTGCGCGACGATTCATCCCGACGAGATTACAGAGCTCGCCATCGGCGGGGTGGGCGGAAGGATCCAGAAGAAAAAGAAATGAACAGCATTAGTTATACTCTAAGGGTTAAAATTAATTACCAGTAGCTGCGCTATCTTCTTTATGATGACATACAGCCTGCCACTGTCCGAATGTTGAGATAAAGAAGGGTAGGAAAAACAGACCTGAATTAGAAAAACTATCTACCCTATGTGCTCCACAGATGACAGATTTTTCAACTGTCAGAGTTATGTTCCCGTCATGTAAGATTTGCTTTTCTCGTCCACCCCATTGACACAGTTATGTTTCTGTTTGAAAAGACATGTCATTTTCAGTTTAAGGCAGATCTCGAAAATGACATATTCGTATTCTATTCTGTAAAAGCTTGTCATTAAAAAGATCTGTTCTTTTTTTTTTTTCTGTAAAATATATAATTGAAATCGGAAACATAAATAACTTAGGAAGAGATGAGTTTAAGAAACGCAGTGTGCTAATTAGATGATAAGGAAAGAAAAAAGACTAAACGTCTTCCTTTACTTAAGTTACCAGTGTGCGAATGTTTGGAAAATAAAATAACAGTTATCAATTAAACGAAATAAAAATGAAAAATGACTTGGGATTAAAAAAAAAACAGAAACAGAAAAACACAGTCATCTAATAGTAGACGGTTCAGCTAGATAATAGAATCCGTTGAAAACAACAAAGTAGAATCTTAGATTACAGGCATATTAATTTTACATTGCACGATCCGTTTGAAGCGTTGCTAATACTGAGTTTGAAGCGTTGTCTGAATACGAGTTTTAGATTTACTAACGAATGCCTGTATTTTGGAAATTAAGTAGCACTTTCTAAGCCACTGGTGTCGTTTGTGAGTACAGTTGCTAGACGTATTGATATAATGCATTACGATCTATAGCAGGGCTTCTTAAACTTTTGTCATTCACGACCCCATTTATGATTGCGAGTTTCTTGACGACCCCATACAAATATAAAAGAAAAATAAATTAATATTTTTTGATGATTTATTTATTAGGTAACAATATACATATACATATGAAAATATATAAGTTTAGAATTCGTTTTGAAACATACAAAAATCTAAAATTAAAAATTGTACAAAAAATTATAAAATTGTATTTATTATAGTTTCAAAAATAAAAGTGGATTCTGACCGTCTTAATTCTCTCGAATATATTCAAGTAGTTGCGTGGTAAGTATTAAATTAAAGTATAAGTAAAAAATTTAATGAGATGGATGTGCCTGTTTTTTATTGCATAACAAATCAAATCTTGGTGGAATGTTTGAAACTGCTGGACGTAAGACCTCTTCAACATTTTTTAACGCTGAACGATATTGGGATTTAATATGTGTTAAAGCTGAGAAAGTAACTTCACATAAATATGTGGTGTTGAATGGCAGAAGTACATTTAACGCCATATCAGCGATTGTGGGAAATTCAGTTCTAGTTCCGATCCAGAATTCAGTCAAGGGCTTTTTTTGAAATTGTAGTTTTAAGTTTGAGTCACTCGAAAGCTCAGCAAATTCCTCTTGAGCTTTAAGTGGCAGGTGATCAATCTCACTTAAGCCAATCCAAAACGGCTTTTGAATCCAAACTATTTTTTGGAAATCAATATTTAATTTAAAATATGTCCGGAACTGTATTTCTAGCGCTTTTAAGTGATCTACAATAATTTTTGCAATAAAAGTTTTACAATGAATTTTCTCGATTACAAAATTGTCGACACTGGAAAACATTTCGAACGAATTTTTTTCGACCCTACTTTTCCAAATGTTGATCTTTTTAATAAAACTTTCAATTTTATCATTTGAAGTAAATATATCGCAATATTTTCCTTGAAGAGACAAGTTGAGATCGTTTAACTTCGCAAAAATATCTGACAAATAACACAGCTTGGATAGCCATAAGTCATTTTGAAAAAAAGCAGCAAGTTCACATTTTCGTTCGGTTAAAAATATTTCGATCTCGTCCTTTAATAACAATAATCTTCTTAAACTTTGACCTCTTGACAACCATCTTACTTCTGCATGTAATAACAAAGTTGTGTAGTTGGAATCCGTATCCTTACAGAGATTTGAAAATAAGCGACTGTTAAGGGCGTGGCTCTTAATAAAATTTATGATCTTAACAGCATCCTGAAGCACATCGTTCAATTCTGGTGCTAATTTTTTTGCTGCAAGAGCCTCTCGGTGAATAAGGCAGTGAGTAAAAGTTATATGATCATAATGAGCAGCTTGAAAAAATGATTTAAAACCAATATTTTTGCCCGTCATCGCTCTTGCACCATCTGTGCATATTCCACAGCAATTTTTCCATTCTAAACCTTCTGCTTTTAAAAATTCGTCAACTTTACAATATATGTCTTTCCCTGTAGTATGGTCTTCCATAGGACGACAAAATAACAATTCTTCCTCCACGCTTTCTTTATAAACGTACCTGACATATACTAACAACTGAGCCAATTTAGTAAAATCAGTTGTTTCGTCCAACTGAATTGAAAATTTTGGGCTTTCTTTAATTCTTGTAATAAGTTGTATTAATTGATCCTTGTTAATATCAGAAATTCTATTCGAGACAGTGTCGTTCGACAAAGGAATTTTTCGAATATCATCGCCATATTTTCTTCCATGTAGTATTTCTACCATTTTAATAGCAGCAGGTAACACAAGATCTTCTCCAATGGTGAACGGCTTTTTATTTTTAGCAATACAGTATGAAACTTCATATGACGCTAGTAAATATTTTTCATTAACAGTTATAAGTTTTTCAAAGATTTTCTTTTCTTTATTTAAGGATTTATACAGTCTTTCAAAATATTCTTTTGGTTTATTGACATACGAAACATGCTTTGATTCAAGATGTCTTTTTAATTTTGATGGTTTCATACTCTCCGAAGCCAATAATTCATTGCAGATCAAACAAAGAGGTTGTTCATTACCCTCACAATTTTGAAATGTAAAGCCAAATTGAAGAAAAGACTCATCATATTTTCTTTTTCGCACATTAGATGCCTGTTTTCCAATACTTTGTCCTGCCTGAGAAGAGTTTGTAGCATTATCATCTGCGTCATTACCATTCTTATTTAAGTTCAGCCATTTATCCATGGCCAAAAATTATTTTGATCCTAAAATACAATAAATATATAAAAATAACATATTAAATATATAAAATTATATTAAATATATAAAATTCACAAATTTTTCAACGGGTTTTACAAGTATTTATGCGCGCTTTTTTATAAGAGCCCCACAGACCGGTTTGGTTAATGGGTATTTGCCAGCGCGTGTATTGAATCATTGTTTAGCTGCAGGTTGCACGTGTGTACGCGCGCGCATTCCTCCCTTGTGGGAAGTCAGCGGCGCGCGGTTTATTCAACATGTATGATACCTACCAAACGCACTAACAATGTATAGCCACAGTATAATAATAGCGATCGTCGATCGTTTACTGCTGTCGGTGGAGATAGCTCAAAACCTTCAAGAAATGCGCGTGTCTAGACGCTGCAAGTCCACTGTATTCCGCCAACTCTAGTGATGTTATAAAATGGTATATATATATTATATATAAATATTTGACATTAAAATCTCTGGCGACCCCAGAATTTTGCTACGCGACCCCAAATGGGGTCGCAACCCATAGTTTAAGAAGCCCTGATCTATAGAATAATGTACTGATCTTTGATTTTCCCTCTGATTTGAAACATGTGCTGAAAGTATAAAGCTGCGCCTTTTTTATTTAATTTTTTTAATTCAACAATATTTTTAAATAGTTAGTAAAGTTGCTAGACTTCCTGAAGACAATCGCCACAAAACTTCCAGGCGTGGGAAAAAAAAAAGAGGCGCTAAGTCTGGCATTTTGCAATCTCCAGATATTCGCAGAAGACAGCGTATAAAGCGAAGCGCGTGTCCGCAATATTTGCAGCCGCAGATTGAAAATGTAATATAGCTATGAGTTATAATGGCGTTGTGTGATAAATCGTATTCCTGGCAAGTAGTATATCTGTGCCATGAAAATAACTATTGCTTGAGCAGTGTAATGCAGAACAAAGCATGTCTGACAGCAGTGAAATAAAGTTTGGGAGTAATAAGAATGTTGCATGACTAAAATGACTTGTAAATTCCTTTGTTGCACAAGTACAAATATTAATGACGGAGGTGACACAGGAAAACCCCACAGACGACACGATTCCAATATACATTGAAAATATTTTGGATAGAAAACTGTTCACCTGGTCGAAACAAGTAAAATCATTCCCGAAAATATAAGACAACACATCCAGCATGGAATAAAGCATAGCGAAAGATAACAGCTTTTAAAGTGGAACACGGAGTGGTATGAATTTGCCAACAAATCTGTACATCAAATTCCAGAACGCATATAAAACCCAATTCACTGATAATAGAAAACCTAAAATCACATAAATCTATTACATTTACCAATCTATGCCTCCAAATATCGCACGCCAACTCTATAACCTGTTCTGATGCTTGCGGGCTGATGATTCCGAAATGTCATACTTTGCGCTATTTTGTTCACATGCTTGATCATTCCTGATTATTTCGTGGGGTTGTTCTTGGAAATCTCATACCTCTTCTTGTAAGACTTCTTTAGTTCGTTATTACAGAGGATGTTTATACAGCTTTAGAATTATTTCGGGGCCGTTTAATTACAGTTCAAAATGTAAAGATATTTTAAATGACGACCTGATAGTTGTTTTCTCGACTATAAGTCTGCATCGTGTTTCACGATATATAATCGTGGTTTCCATGACATGGCTTTTCGTAAAATTTCCAGTGCTGTTGATTTCCATTCCTGTTCCACAGACTTCCACATTTCTCCAGAATCCATCAATTTTAATGGGTTTGCGCTTAGAAAGAGCTGTTATAAAGAGACCAAAGCAAAACATCAGGGGTCTTTGAAGGAATACAAAGGTATATAAACAATAACAGTAAGAGTCTTCATTTTTTCAAGGAATCCTGTGGTACTTTTCGAAGTACGACTTGTTGCTTTGTCTTGATGAAGTTTCACAGGGATAAAGAAATGGAATTTGTTCTCTGACTATCGAACCCAAAACTTTTTCTTGATAGTACGTTTAATTGATTTTTACGTTATTTTTCTCACTCTCCTTATTTTTAATTTCCCATTGAAAGAGAATCCTGCGACAATCATCAACCGCTTAGTGAAACTTTCTTTTCATTGACGGAACCAGGTTTATACAATTTTTTCTCTTCGGTTTGGTTAATAAATATACCTTTCTTGTTGCAGTAATTTAGGTAAACACATACTTCATCAAGGGTCACAATGTATTTCCATTTATTCCTCGCTAAATAAAAGTTTCACAGAGGACACAATTCCAATTTGTTTTGCGCTGAGCCACATGACTCGGCAAAAGCTGGCGTACATTATGCTTTTCGCATTTTTAATTTGTAAATTTTGTTTCATTATTTTATTTACTGTTACTACAGATGTAAGACTTTCATTTCCGAATCCGCGAATTTTCCTTAGTTACCAATGACTTAAATTTAGAAACACTTGAAACAGTACGTACTTTTTTCGAGCATTCTGTTTGTAAAAGTAATGATAAACGGTTTTTCTCTGTCAGACTAATAATGCTGCTTATTTTGCACTTAAAAATTTTAACACCATGAATTTTACAACATTTTGCATAAAACATATCCTTTAATCCACAGATCGGTCACATGGGACTTTCTGAAAGAGGAATCAATTCAAAAGTAGCTGACGTATTTCTCATCTCAAATAATAAGTTGTTGCCAAAGAGTTTTATTTAAGAAAATTTTTTTTTAGTCCAAAGAGGCTTTAGTCCCCGAATGACTATTGTTTTCGTTTTGCGTTTTCCGTCGGAAACGTTAAAACTCTGAATCACTTTTCAAACTGTTGCCATCAAATTTTGCAGCCCTGTATTATATTGAAAGAAATTAATAATGAAGAATCTGCATACATGTATGTATATTTCTCCAAATGTGATAAAACAACGGTTACCTAGTGCCACCCAATTTTGAATAACGTACGTTTCCACCCGAATATGCGCATCTGAAAGCCCAATTTTGGAATTTGTTTTATCATCTATTTCGTTTTTGTAAACATTAACGAATTTTTGATGAACAAACTCAAACGATTTAAAAGCGAGCAATCGCAACACTCTACGGGGAAAAAACTGTTTATCTCCAGCGCGCGGAATAGTGTATCGGAAATTCTAAAGATATGCTCATTTTAAAATTATTGTGCGATATTGCTCTTGAAATGAATTTTATGGTTTAAGCGCGAAGAACATGATATTTAATAAACAAAGGTAACACACAAAACGTTTTAAAAAAGCCCCTTTGGACGTAATTTAAAATCTGAAACCTTTCAGATTTTATTTATTTATTTTTTTTATATTGTCAAAATCGTTCTAAAAATGCGTGTAAACACCCTCTGTAAAGCTAGTCATTCTAGCTCTAGTGACATTAGAAGCTTATTCCGAACTACGCGACAGGCAGATTTCGGTGCACAAGGGTCTGCCGAAGAAGTTTGGAAAAGATGTTTGGAAAGCTGTTTTCTTCAATAAGTTACAGAAAATTACGCAAAAATATGTCCAGATCTTTGTCACGTATCAAAATTTGTTTCTGAAATTAGGTAAATTATCCGTTTTACAGAGGGGGAGCACGTTCAATTTTTTACTTTTTGTAGCTGATAAGAAATTGGAAGACTGGTTAAAAGTTCAGTTTCTAAGCTTTTCATGCCTCCATTATTTAATTTTTATTTGAAAATTTCTAGCTTAAATTATAGGAACAATCTTCCCAGTTACCAAAATGTTTTGACTTCGACTTGACACTGACACAGAACTCTCAGTCGTGGCCATCTTCATATTATCCGGCCTCATCAGTTTTAAAATTAGAACATCTACAACTTAATATTTTTTCAAAATAAAATCCTCACATCAAAGTGGTGCAAAAGCCGAGACCACGCCCGTGAGAACAGTGTATCTGTCGCCTCCCACGCAGAGTGAGACAGAATACCGTACCAGAAGGACGCTACGCTCGTGAAAATGCTGAATGTTGGGTCATACGCAGATGGCCTCAGAATCAATCCTTTATGCTGTAGTTCAAATCAGTAGGAAACCACGAGAAGGTGATATATTTTATTGACTTCTGTTACGATTGCGTGCGAGTACTGCTTCGTGAACATGTCAACTTTTTCTAATTGCTGATGTAAATTTCTGTATCGCCTCTACATATCTTAATCACCTTACTGTAAATAATAACTTGATAAATATGTATATGTCCACAAAGCTGCAGTTCTTATTCAAGAAGTCTAAAAGACACCCCTCGCCACACACAAATATATGTATATATATGTAAAATATAAAAAATACGATGGCTTTGCCCTACGCGAACAGGCAACCTGTAATTAACTTTCCATAATTTCAAGATCTTCCCCCCTAAGCCAATATTCTCCAGAACTCTCCAGCCTGTTATGTAACCGTTACTATAAATAGCTTCACGCGCCATTTTTTGTCAGATTGCTTTCTGCTATTCCGTATTATACGAACGCTTTACTCTGTCTCTTCATCTTCTTTTTGTTAAAAATATTTATGACTTCCGAGTTCTAAATTTAATAGTATTACTATTTAAATTATTATTCTATGTGTGATCTTCGTCTAAAGAAAATGAGCTGCCATTTTAATCGAATAAAGATACGGAGTTTTTAAAATGAAAGTCTTCTATCTTCAGTTCTGCTGCCTTCCACTCGCAACGAGAACATCCGGACTCTGGGTAAAGGGTAAAGCTGCATCATTTCCAATGCCCATCGACTGCAAATACCACATATATACAGAATTCAAAACAAATGCATTTTTTATTTATTTATTTTGATGTAGAAAATTGTAAAGTTTATTGTATTTAGGAAGGGTTTTTAAAATTAGAATATTAGCTTAATAAAAGGTAATAATGCTAACTTCTTACTTTTTCCGCTAGTGGAGGACGACTTACCTTCAGGATAAACCAACGAATAGCCAGATAACAGAAATTCCGGTTAGGTTTGATTATCTAAATATGACAAAGCCTATAGCGGCTATCTGCTTAAGCCGAAGAATGTCTTCATGGAGGATATTTCTAAGATAAATTGGCTCGTATTCCCATTACGCATGTAGGCAAAACAACGAAAATACCTATGCAGTCAACCCGTTCGCTGAGATTTTCATGTGAAAAAACAAAGCAAGGAGAAAATATCGCATTTCTAAAATATCGTAGTAAAAAATATCTTGGTAGAAAATAAGTTGCTTCAAAATCTACATCATATTAAATATCACCATATTAGGTATTTTCTTCCTCCTTCCTGCATGCTTTCGTGGTATAACGGTAGCACACTCGACTCCTGGCGAGGGCATTGCACATTTTTCACATCTCTCCTGCATCGAAAGATAACGTAATGATTCTACAGTGGCGCCCGAACTAAAAGGTGGTGGATGATGATTCTTCACCACCAGGATTTGGCGAATGGATTCCCTAATCCCGAGTCGCTCTTTAAAAAGGGCAATATACAAAGTTATTTTCTTCCACCTTTCTGCATGCCACCCTGGTGTGACGTTAGCACACTGGGCACGTATTCGAGAGGTGCTAGTTCGAGTTCAGGTGACGGCATTGCACATTTTTCACGCCTCTCCTGCTCGCAAAATATACCCTAATGACTCCACAGTCATACATAATATCGCTTTATAAAATAAAGCATGTAGAAAACTTTACATGATGATAACATCGAAGACATGTGCTTCAAGTCTTTACAAATTTTATTGCACGATCGATTTACCAGTGATAATATAACAGTATCCATTCATGTAATGGTAAATACGTTACATAAACAAAGATGACAGAACATTTAAATAATTCAGAACAACTGATATTATAACAAACATTTGAAGACTAATACAAAAACTTCTATAACTGAAGAGTATAAATGAGTAATGTTATGAAAACGCTTGAGCAAATCTATGTGCAAGAAGAGCAAAATTACCCATTAAAACGTAATTATATAAAAGGCATCTCATGAATCTGGAAACTTAAAAAAAATATATAAAATCGATAAACTGACGTATTAGAGTGCAATTTGTTCTAAAGTTGTTGTTCTTAATCATAAAGCGAAATGCTCCTTCCCCTTTTTGTGTGTGTGCATATTTGTTTTTTGTTCATAAGAATAAATTTTAGTTAAAACTGTAGAGACATTAGGTATTACTTAAAGAAATACATAAAAATGAAAAATGAACAATGCCCTCGCCAGGACTCGAAACACGGACCTCTCGAATGCGCGCCGAGTTTGCTAACCATTTACACCAAGAAGGCATGCCCAAGGGCGGGAGAAAATACCTTATATACTTCCTCTTTTAAAGGGCGACTGGGGATTAGGAGACCTAATCTGGTTGTGACGAATCATTGTCCACCACCGTTTTTAGTTCGGGAGCCACTATAGAGACATTAGGTAATTTTCTGAGAGGAATTCATGAAAAATGAAGAATGCCCTCGCCGAGACTCTCGAATACCTAGACCTCTCGAATACGCACCGAGTGTGTTAACTATTGCACCACGAACGCATGCAGAAAGGAAGGAGAACTTACCATACAAATCTGTCACTGACAAATGGGGCTGTCATTATGCCTTAAGCTACGCAGTTACTTATTCTTTTGCATTTGTACTGCTTCTAATAATGTAGCAGTCCATCATAAGTTCTCTTTTGCATATCGTCTTTTGAATGAATTAATTTTGTTAATTTTATCGATATTTATGGTACAGCATCATCTATCGGTGAAACTTCGAACTAAATATATATTATATCAATCAATCAATAAATATAACCGCCTTTGTGATAAGTCTTTGGAAAACTTTTTATATGATTCAATCGAGAGCAACAACTAAGAATGGAGAAAGTTATTTTTCGAAACAGCTAATAAATATGTGATTAACAATTAATCTTTTAAACACGATCGAATCAAAAGCTGAATCTGAATCTACAAATCCTTACCAGACAGCCTGATAACTGTCCGGGGGGGGCTTCTGCTGTAAAGCTCGTCGTGTTTTTTCTAACAGTAAACGTAATTGTTAATGCGCAATAAGATATTAAATTTGCTTCTGAAAGCTTGTTTACCCGCCTACGCAACAAGACGGTGAATAGCATTAAATTTCTTACGTTAACCATTACGCCTCCCATGTTTTGTCTGGAACTGAAAGACGATACAGTTGCTTTGAAAAGATATCAAAGTGAGAATCATGTTTATGCAACTCACATGAATGTATTTTCCGTAAGAATGCTACATAACATATGAGAAGGAAACAAGTTCCTAAAACATCTAGTGCATCTAGAACTGAAATTCTCCGCAGACGACATCTGAATGGTAGATAAAGAATTACTCTTCTCTATAAAATGAAGCTCATTCTTCTGCGCTGTCTAGATTGTTCTAATGTTTCAAATCTTACAAAGAAACTACAATAAATTTTATAGAATGCAATTTAATTAATGCCAATGGAGTTAAATTTGCAAAATTTGTTACGAATCACTTTGGTTAAGGAAGCGAAAATAAAAACGTAGATTAAAATACTCTATTGCTCACATAGTAATTAGCGAACAAACATTTTTGAAAACTTCTACGAAATAAGATTTAATTCTTGGGAATTACTAATTTAGTTATACGTCTGGAATTCCTTTATGCAAACAGAATTTTAAATTGGATTTCCAGAAATAATAAAATTATAAAATGGTCGATAAAGACTTTCAGAACCGTCATTACATTCCAAATGGGACATAAGAACTAATGAAGGAACAAGTTAAAATTGAAAACAAATTTTAGTGCCTCTAAAACGAGTTATTCACTTAGAGAGAAACTCCTGTCCGTTGTTTTAATAGTTACCATTCGATGACGATAAAATAAAAGTCTTTCATTTATCTTCAATAGTATCAAAGAACATTACAAAATTAGTCATTTTTAAAAGTCATTTTACCTGGAATTAAACCTATAAAGAGTAGATCGCAAAATTTCTAACTCTACTATTTCCACACATCATCGCCTGAATTAAAAATGTAAATGAAAGAAATTCTGAAAACCTTCAGATTTTATATTACGCCCAAAACGGCGTTTTATTAACGTTTTGTGTGTTACCTTTATTTATTAAATACCGCGTTCTTCGCACTTAAACCATGAAATTCAACTCAACTGCAATATCACAAAATAATTTAAAAAGAGCATTTAAAAAGAAAATATTTTATGATTTTGTTGAATTTTGTGTGGCGTAAGTGCAAAGAACGGTATATTTAATAAATAAAATTAAACATACTAAAAATTAATTGTATTGATATGATGAACTGAGAAAAACTGAAGAAAATAGAAAGACATATGCCAACATTTAGCACAGTAGTGGGAATGTTAAACATATACTAGTATTATGCTGCTGTTAAAAATTTCGGGATATTTTTTTGGCGAATTGTATGTGATGTAAGTGCGATGAAAGCGATGCTTAATAATAAAGCTAAAAAGACACAAATATTGAGTTAGTAGGAGTGAGTCTAAGAGTAGACTAGTAACTTGCAATGTTTAGAGAGAGCATAAAAACCTTAAAACCTTCTCCTGTGACGGTAAATTTCGAATCTATTCCGATTTTTTGGAGAGATAGGGGCAGTTCAAACTGTAGTACACCTTTGCAACGTTTTCATGTTTTCTTGTTTACATCATTTTACATTAGAAAAAGAAATGCAAAAACGAAAACAAAAAAATTTTTAATTAAATCCTTTTTGAGTTGAGTTTTAAGAGTTTTTCAAGAATAAAGATTTAACTTTATGAAGTGGCAGCAGTAAATGTTTAATTTTATTTAAGAAGTAAAGTATTTTGACAATTTTCTTATTTTTTATATTTTAAAATTATTAATGGTAATATTTTTTTCGAAGTGTTCGGTTTTAATATGAAGTTATTAGATACAAAGCTTTTTCATATCATGTTCCCTGATTTCAACTGCGCTCATTCCTTCTGGACAATGTATTTTCGATTTTTCGTTAGCAGTAACTGTAATTATTTTTTTCTCGTATGTCACTAGTGTTTCCACCGATATTTAGATTTAGAGAAAAATCATCAACTACACTGCTTCAAGGTTCTACGAAAAAATTTCCCTTAATTTCTAGGATACCTCAATAAGACATTCTACTCAACAACAGATAACAATTATTCCTCAGACTCTACTGTAAACAACTATTCATCAAATAAAACAGGCAAATCGATAACCTTGTATTCGGAGTAGATTTTGTAAAATCCCAATTGATTTCGAGGGCAAAACGGGTCCCCCTTCATCAGAAGCAAAAAATTCTGCAAAAACGAGAAAGCGAATGTCAGTTATATTTATACCCTGCAGGCAACCAGTGGAAGAACCGATAGCGGCATCTATCGGCAGATATAGTAACGAAAAATGAAGGGTTAAGTTAGTAGAATTTTGAAGGCATTAGGTAAGACTGGATTGGAATTGAAGTCATTGACTAAACAGGATAAAGTTTTGTGAATGTGAAAAGCTTCAAGAAAATCCAGTTCCCTAATAGAACCAACTTTCTGGATAATTTTAGCATAACCAAAATCAAAATTGTGATTGAATTTCCAACTATGATTAGCTATTGAAGATTCGTTAATTTCTCCTTTTCGGACGTAAGATTCATGTTCTTTTATGAGAAACTGTAATGCTGTTTTCATTTGGCCAATATAACTTAAGCCACACTGACACGATATGCTATAAATTTCTCAAGAATTAAAGTCAGAAATAGAATCTTTAAGAACCGAACCTCGGATTTTATTTATAGGCAAGAAAACAACTTGAAAATTAAACTTTTGTAAAATCCGTGCAATTTTGTAACTGATAGAAGGATGAAATGGAAACACAACAAGGTTATTAATGTTGTTTCTGACATCATGCCACGATCCTGATGAAGGGGGACCCGTTTTGCCCTCGAAATCGATTAGCAGTTTACAAAATCTATGCCGAATACAAGGTTGTAGATTTGCTTGTTTTATTTTCCACGTCGGCGTGTTTCTCTTGCGTCTTGAACTATTCCTCAGATTGAGAATGATCTGGGAATAATAGCAATGGAAGCATCTGCACATCTTGTATGCTCTCTGCTGATATTAGCTACACATGAGAGTCTGTACCAAAAGTAAGGAGACTGAGTATAGAAAACGCACTTTACTTGATAAAATCATTCGATACACTTAATATTCTTCAAAATAGAACCTCGGGCATTGACACAGCGAATCCAGTGATTTTTCCCACTGTTTGTAGACGTCTCGAAAGCCTTTTTCTGGAATTCTGTTGAGCCCTTTCGTCGCAGACATTTTGACGTCTCCCTTGTTGTTGTATCGATGTTCTTTCAATGCTTTCCACCCTCGGAAACGAGAAGAAATCAACATGGAGTGATGTCTGGGCTGTTTGGTGCCTTTGGTTATGTTTCTTCCGATTAAAAACTCTTTGAGAGCAGCGACGTATGCGATGAAACGTTGTCGTGATTTAGAACCCATGATGTCTCAATGCCTGGGCGCACATGCAGATCGCGTTTTACAGTCTTTGGAGGATTTCTAACTCTTTTGCAAATATATGAATGCATAAACGCCAATCAAAGTTAAATAAAACATGCGCACAATCTACATTGGGGTCTGTAACCATCTTCGACCAACGACCGGACTATTCCTCGTCTTCTAGACCATCAGTAAGGCCTTTCTATCACTTGAACACTCGCTATCTGCCCAATATTTTATTGTCATATGTTATCTTGATCAAGTCGATAGTCTCGATAGGAAACTTCCTCACTTTAACGGAAAATACACCACATAGCGCTGAATTTTAATAGAAATTTGTTCTAAATAGTATGAATGAGAAATTTTCTGCAATGAGTAAAGCCAACTAAACAAAAATAGAGCAAATGGAAGAAATGAACTATTTTAATCACAATTTGCTAAAATTTATATTTAAAACTTTGGATTATATTCTTACAAAAATTATCCTTAATTATTATACTACACCATGTACATTTCCCTATATAAATTACGAGAGAGTTTCTCTTGAAAATTCATACAATAAGGCATATCTCGCTTCAAGTATATAAAAAGTTGGATAATACAAGAGTTATCCTCATCAATTAATTATCTTTCTTTTTACATGGATTTGGGCAAAGAGAGAATGAAATCCTTTTTATACGACAGCATAATATATCTATTTCAATGAAAATTAAAAAGTTTCCTAATCAAACGCGAAATATCTGCACAGTGTTAAAAACCATGTATTTAAACATATAAGTATTAATATTAATAACAGTTTTATGCATTTCAGTCAACAATTTGTGTTAATAAAGAGCATAAATAAAAAATGAAGGTAGAAAATAAGATACACAATAAGTTAAATATCAATACTATGATCTATTGATTGGCTGTATACGTAAATCAAAATCAAGTCGTTTGTATTTATACATAGATTTATTTACTTACTACGTGTTTAGTTTAAAATTTATATGTTATACAAAATCGCTACGTAGAAATCTTTTGTGTGGTCTTCAGCTGCCTTTGGCCTTAAAAGTTCGTTTAAAAGTACTTCACTGAGTCGTGATGCTTAATCCATCTTAACCATTACGGCAAAGTTGTAAGGAATAACTGCACTTTCCGTGTATGTTGTTGCTGTGTCTAGTTTAAGTGGTTCGCAGGCTTAGTTGGTAGCGGAAAATCAGTGATTTAGATTTGTTTCATATTGCACGCTTCAGAAATTAGAGTAATTAAATTCAGAGATTAAAATAATAGAGCTTATTAGGTTTTTCGGAGCGGGAAATATGAGAAACAGCTGTGTTCTCTCTGGAATTCAAATCACGGATCTTCATTACCAATTATCAGAGCGTTTGCAAAATTAAGCTTTCAATCGCGAATAAATGCACGATTTTATCGGTCGTATTACTGCTTTTCTTGATTTTTGCAATCAGGGTTATATTTTTAAAATATGACAGCATTATTTACACATCCTTTTCAGCAATACTGCTTATCATCTGATAACCTAGAACAATAAGCATTGGATATATTAAGCGATATCCAATAGATAATACCACTTTAATTGCTATTCGAAAAATGTAACATCGATATTTTAATATCGACATCGTTCAGTTAGACATCAGTTCAGCTATTATTGAGTATCGATAATAGCCGTATATTATTCTTAGAAATTAGTATCATTCTATGGTGCTAAATCAAGCATTTTTAGAACTATTTACTATTATTATATGTGATAGTTTAGTTGTTAGTGATAACTTGAGGATAAAAGGCACCCATAATTTTTCTTAATCATGCCCGAGACGTTTTAAATAGATATAGCTCGCACACGAATAGGATGCATGATAGAAGAAATTTGCAAAAAATTGAATACTTTTTGTAGATAATGGGACATGTAATGTTATTTTCTTGAAGAATACTTTCCTAGGACATATATTCTAGATTAATACTACCACACTATCAGTGCTATAAGAGCCTCACAATTTTATATATGCATATCACATCTTTAAAATGGAGAGTTATAGATGGAAGCTGCAAAGCGGCGAATAGAGTCTAGTTAGGAGAGGGAAGGTAGAAAAAAGTGACTGCGTAATTAGTAGCTGGAGTACACATAATGTCGAAATCCTGTGTTTCAGTTTCTGAACGGCGATTGGACAAGAATTCTACAGTATTACGGATAAATGTGACGCAATAGAGATTTCCAAATTGGGGCATGCTAAAATAAAATTAGGAATTAAAAGGATTATTGTCAAATTAAATTAGTAATTTTTTAGTAATTTTCTTTCATATTTTATATCTTACACATACACACACACACACAGGATAAAAAAGATAAGTGTAAGATAAAAAATAAATACATCAAAATTCTAACTTTAATTTTGCAATAGCTCCTTAATTCTCTATTTTAATTTGGATATTTTGTCTTCCCATCCTTTACAAAATGCTGAATGACATAGCTAATTTGGAACTTACTGTTAAATTTTCGAAACCAAAACCTTACACGCTAGTGAACTGATCTTCCATACTGGATAACGAAATTCGTTATTGCTCCTTCTAAAATTGCCACATCTCTTCTTATCGCAAAGATATCAAGAATGTAAATGCTTTGAAAGAGGCTGGATGATTAATGTGCCAAGTTATCTGTGGCCGAAAATGTGAATTAAAATAAAAACGAATATTTAAATCTGCCACGACTTCTTATTATTAAGTCTGCCTCGCTGTTAAACTTGTTCGCATTATGAATCAACATCTGCGCAATCAACTTTTCTAAATTATTATACATATATTTGCAAAGCTTTGAAACAGAAGTCGTTGCACAGCTTTAAAACAAAAAATTCTTTTAAGATAAGTTACTCAAGCAAGTGATATCCATGCAGTTCAACAACTCCAGTTGCACCCTACATTTTCCTTCTTTCTTTTCTAATGTTAATTTTTTAATATTTCTTCGCTGTATTGTACACATGTTTTTCAATTATTTTCGTTTCTATTTTTTAATTATTCTCAGACAAAAAACAACGCTTAATTAAATGAGGGAACTGTGCGAATACTTTTGTGGAATTTTAGGAATTCTAAGAATGATTTTTTTTTAAATTAGTAAAGCGAATTTCTCTTTTTTTATTTGTCCAGTGCACCCACATACTTTGTAAAGTATTTTCTTTTAACTTTTTAAAATTCAATATTTAATCTCATAAAATAATTATATTAATGTGTGTTTGTTTTTTATTTGTTTTAATTTTTTGTTTCACCGTCTTCCTACTTATTAAAAAGAATTAAAAAAATATTAAAAATTCAATAAAGAATAAATTATTTATTTTTTACACGACAAAAACTATTCATTTATATTTATTTTTAATCGCGTTATACGTGATTTCTGCAAAAAAATGGTGCCTGCAATTTTTTTTCGTAATTTGCTTGCTGTAAATTCTGCCTCATTTCAGTTACTACGAGATGAAAAAAAAAAAAAAAAAAA
>KK117965.1:98718-165669 GCA_000611955.2 Stegodyphus mimosarum | reverse complement strand
CTGCTTCAAGAACTTATACTAACTATCGCTGCATATACATCTAGAAAATCTGCGTCTATAAGTTGAAGCCTGCTTCTCAAAACAGCAAGTTGTTTTCTTTTAATTTTTCATCAGCTTGCAATTAACTTTCTCGCGTTTTTCTTTTTCCCATTTTCTTATATTAATAGTGTTATCAATGTAAATCATTAAAATCAATTTTGGCCAAGTCTTCTTTCTTTGAACCTGCAAGATTAAAAATGTGGCATTTTGTATCTAAATTAATTAAGGTCTTTAAAAAAACTGAACCTATAATTAAATACATAAGACCTAACTTACGATCACGTACCAATAATCAGTTTTTTCCCCATTGTCAGGTTCTTAGCAGATATTTTAGGCTTGGCCATTACCAAGGCTGGAAGTAGTAACCACTTTATTACGGAAGCACCTAATATGTGGGTCATCATTACCATCTACGAAGAGGCGGACAGTTACAGCCATGCCTTCTCCGG
The DNA here is from genome assembly GCA_000611955.2 of Stegodyphus mimosarum. NCBI lineage: Eukaryota > Metazoa > Arthropoda > Arachnida > Araneae > Eresidae > Stegodyphus > Stegodyphus mimosarum. The sequence goes on along the minus strand of KK117965.1, from coordinate 165,181 downwards.
CAGATTCGAACTTGCGCTCTTCGGTCGCGGCGCCAGTGATCAATATAGAAGGGCTACAATTTTATGCCTCTCCATTGCCGAAACGTTGAGTCTGAAGAGGAAGAGACTGATTCATAAGATACTTTTTGTTTCGTCAACCAAAGATGCTGAATCTAATTATTTCAGCATACTATAAGACTTGCATTAACAAAGTTATTAACCTTTAATCTTCTTGGTCCGTCCTCCTTCTGTCCCTAGAAACTATTTTGGTCGTTAAAGACCTTCTAATATAAGAATGCAACCCTCAACACATTATAATGAGACAAGGAATTAAAAATTAATATCTGTCTCCATTAAAGGAGCAATAAACAGAAATAAGAACAATGGCTCTGATACTCATTTTATGTGGCAACAGTTTAATAAGAAGCTTCTAAAAACTGCAAGAACATTTCTGTAAAATACTAATTTCTCTACAAAGGATTTACCACAGTGTCATTGAAGTATTCTAAACTTATACGGAATGCGTCTAATCAACTACATTCCAACAGACAAACTTCAGCGAAGATTTCAAAGTGGCAGCTTTTGCATTATGTAAATTATTTGAAAAATTTATTCTGCTTAAAAGTAAGCAGTGTTAAAACTGATAAATCATCTTAATCATAAATGTCTCTTCATATGATAAGGTATGTGTACCTAATAATAAGTTCATACGATGAACATCGATATGCAAATATGCAATTAAGTATCCACAAAATTTGTGCAATTATTTTCGATGACCTTAGCAAAATAGTAATATTGCAAGCTTTTATATATCCGTAATAATCATCCTAGATTAAAAAATTACTTTGCACAGAAAATATATATTTCAAAAGTTTTTCAATCCTTTGCGTATTGTGAGCATTATGCTAATTAAAATATTTTCTAAATAACTTAAATAATTTTAAATGCATAGTTTATAAATTATATGCCAACCTGCACATGAATTTTATATTAAATAAGATTCATAACACTAAATAATAGGATACTGAACGTTGCATTGAAATGCCTGCGTATTTTATTATTGTGGTCAGATGCAGACGATTTCAAGAGCACGTGAACAGATAAGTAAACGAGAAACCGAGATTATGTGGTGATGCATAAAAAAATGGAGCATAAAATTTTAATATACTTCTCCGAGAAAGTGGAAGAAAATGAGCATAAGAATTGTGGTTCTGAATGCAAATGAGGGGAAAAAACCTTCTACTGAGAGAAAGAACGCTTATCTCTCCAACTTTCTTTTTCACAAGCTTATTAGAATAAGAGAAACTGGCAACGAAGAGTTTATATCGACTCGCTGTTGTACATCGACCTAGGTAAGAAAATTATTCTTTGATTCTGGGAAAAAATAATGCATCATATTTTGAAAGGGACAATGTTTTGTTATTTATAATTAGTTCCGGTTGTAGTATAATATAATAAGTAATATATAAGAATCAATCTTGCGAAGTATGAACCGTATATAATACTAAATTGAGATGAATTATTATGGATTTGAATAGCTCATTTATTATGAAACGTTATTTTAAAAATGCACGCCTAAAAAATCATCCATCATTGTAAATAGTTTTTAATTCCGTAGTGTTACAGAACCTGAAAAATCTGCATATATTTCTTCAATTTTTTAATCTTGTTCGATGAATAAAATTCAGATTTAATTCTTCATACTTTACAGTAATATTTTGATTTTTGTGATTGTCCTGTCATAAAAATTCAAATCGCCATGTGGATCTTTTTTAATGTAAAAATAAAGATATTCTAGAACCTGTAGCTTTAGAGTGCTGAACAGCGACTTAGCAGCTTATTAGCAAATAAAAAATACTGCTGCTTGTACTAAATACAATAGATTTCCCAAATTTAGATATAGTTTTTAGACAAAGGAGGCGGTAGCCTAGAAGGGCTATTAGTCTCAAAACGGCATTTTGTGGTTTCACGATAAATGGCGAAACACTTTTTAAATTGTTGCCACCGAATATTATCGCCCTGTGTTACATTTAAAGAAATTAAATAATGAAGAATTTTCATGAATGTATGTATATGTTTCTCGCACTGTGAAAAGACAGCGGTACCTAGAGACATCAAATTTCGAAGAATGTAGTCCTCTACTCGAATACGGGCATTTGAAAACCCGAAATTGGGAATATGTTTTATTATGCATTTCATATTTTTTTAAACTTTAACGAATTTTTGATTAACAAACTCACTGATTTCAAAGCGAGCAATGGCAACACTGTATGAAGAAAAAAAACATTTTTATCTCCAGCGCACAAGATTGTGTATGGGAAATTCTAGAGATATGCTGTCTATTAATTATTTTTAGCCCAGTGTGGCGTTAGCGCAAATGCTTTTGAAACGCATGAATCTGTAAATGAAAAATAAAACGCCCGTTTGAGCATAATATAAATTCTGAAAGCTTTCAGATGTTTTTTTTTAAATCATCTGAAATCGTTTTGAATCTGAAATTATTTGAATCGTTTTGAATCTGAAAAATGACATATAAGCATTTTTAAAATTCTGTTAGCATTAGTCTAAATTTCGACTTCAGCTAGCCATACTTTTTCAGATAAAGAGTTATAAGAATTTTCAATTCATAGTCATATTTTCTTTTTATAAATAATTTCTTATCTTCCAGGTCTGAGAAATTGACTACGAAGAAATACGTATATTAAACTCATTGTTGCACATCGACCTACGAAAGAAAATTATTCTTTGTTTTGGAATAAACCGAAGGATAAACACTTCTTTGGAGGTAGCTGTTGCTAGACAGTCAGATTTAAGATAGGTAAAAGCGTAAGTTAATTTTTTTTAACCCTTTCCCCCAGCAATTCTTAATTTAGAAATGTTGTTTGCAGAAATGAATCTTTAGTTCCGATAAAATCAGACAAAATTCAGGGTAAGATTAATACAAATTTTATTTCGTTTTCCTATAAAAAGCAATTGAAATGGTTAATTTTTGTTTTCTATTTTCGAATTTCATATCTCATTCATTCTATTTTCGAATTTAAATCGGCGTACGTTCGTCCTATGTACACTGCGAAAAAAAAAGGGGGTGGACAGTTCTTTATCTCCTGTTCTATTTACTGGGTCAATTGACGAAATTCAAACTGCGTTTTTCATGTCTCGAAAGCGTGACTTGGGATATATATATTAGATTTATATACATAGCATTGTCCTAATATAGGTATTTTGACACAAAATCGCACTTTTTCTGAAAAACACACCAATTGTTTTCCTTATTTCGATTCTACGACTCTTAATTTATAGCAGCCTATTTTACTTTAATTTTTTTGGTTGTCCACGAGCGGAAAAAAAAAGTCATCCGTTATACTTCCAAATAGTTTTAACAGAGTGCGTAAATCACATTTTCGTCATTATCGCTTATAACCAATACGGCAAATTTCAAAACGCGTCAAAATGTAAATTCACGAACATCTTAGGAAATTTTGAATAAAAAACTCTAATTTTTTGCAGGTATGCTTAGAAATGCATCTACTTTAAGACCATGGCAAAAATTTTATGGGTAATTACGGATGAATTTCAGTATATTAAGACGTGAATAAGAGAACTTAATTTGTGCTACAGTATTAAATAGATCCTAGGTCCCACATTTGTGTAAAGATTGCGGTAAGATTTCAACATTAAATAAAGTAACAATAATAACAACAACAACATAAGAATAAACGAAACATGATTATGTGGAAAGATTTGAAAATGGCAGAAGGAAATCTTACCTCTATTCAGACAAGGATAGACATTTCGTGAAACACTAAACATTTCAGATGGTTTAAGCATACTTGCTTGTAATCAAAATATTTATTTGTTCATTTGAGAATTAGATTAATGATCTTGAAAGGTTAGTCGTATTACCTTCTTTAGCAGCCACTTCAAGGACTTTTTTTTATCTAGAATAAGCATTCATAATAACCAGGTACAGGCAATTAGACGAACGTCTAAAGGCTTTAAATGTCAGCTATTCAAATCAGATAATCAGTTTTGATACCTGATTTCAATTTAGATTTTTCATTTCTTGTTATTTAACCTCATAAAACTGAATGATGTGTCAGTCATATGGTTAAATTCGTCAAATTTCTGTCAGACATGACAGAAGCTTGATGCTTGTAACAAAAATTCAGACAAAATGCACAATAATAAATTGATAATCCATCATAGGATAAAACGGTAACTTTAGAACTTACATCAGTCAAAGAATTCAGGAAGTATTAATCTATTCAAGCCACTGACAGTCCAATTCGAATCTAGTTTATCCAATTTTGTTTCCACCATTTTCCTTCGCCATCGACATTTATTTACTTTTATGTATTTATTTACATTAATCTAGAGAGTAACGCATAATGCAATGCACTTCAACTACTAAAAAGAACTGAATAAAATTGAGATCAAGAACTAGTACTTTAATTGCTATATTATTTGCAATATGATAAATGTACCGAATAAGCCTTAACGCAAAATAATGTTCCTTTCCTCAAAATGCCTTTCTGAAAAACATATGTCTCTTACATAACCAGCCTAATATTTAAATTAATTTGATGGAATTACATTAAATAATTTCGCAAGTTGTCCATGTACTAAAGAAATCAAGGTTTTGATTTTATGAATTTCATGACAGTAAAATGGCTAATAATGAAATCAAAGAAGAAGTAAATTTTAAGTTTAAAAAATATTTCACAGGTCTATGATTATTAATTTACAAATCTCCACGGGCCCACGAACCACAATTAAAGAAACGTTGCAATAATTAATGAGTTCTCAATGCTTTAATATACAAGTGGACGAGACTTACACAATCATAATTCGATAAAATTATCCGAATGGTAACATCAACCACGTTTATAGTAAACGGAGATCACTGTATTAATATCAATAAAAATAATTTAGATAAATTAAAACAATCTGAATTTTACTTGGTCTAGAATGAAAGCAAATGTAATATAGATACAATAAACCTTTTGGTAGAAATCACTTCCTTAAGACGATCGCCTTCGGGAATAGCAATGTTTCTGGAATATTTACTGGAATAGTAATATTTAGTTATTATTAGCTCCTTTGGGAAAAGCAATATACTGGAATAGAATATAGCAATATTTACTGGAATTAAGTCGACTGCATTATCATTATCATTATGTTTAAGTGCTCCAGAATATAATGATTAACTTCAATGTAAGCTAATAAAATAGAGCCTTTCTTAGCCATACATCGGAAAAGTTTGCGCTATTATCAATTTTTCTGAAACTTTGTCTATATCAAGAGAAAATAAAACCTTTCTTTACATCTGCGCCATCTTGTTTTTCCACAAATATTAGCCATTCTTTTGCAGCGAAAGCGAAGAAAGTTATGAGGATTTAACAAGACCAATTCACTATTAGCTAGCTATCTTTTTTTTTTTAGCTAGCAAATGGGATAGCGGTGAAGCGCGTTGGAGCAATAAAAGTGAATGAAAATATTTAGTTAAGGGGAAAGTCTTTTAAATTTCAGAGAGAAAAATGCAAACCTTTTGCCTTGACTATATATCCGATGTAGTAGCGATGAAATGATGCAGTATGAAACATTGAGAAAGTGCAGTTTAGAAACATTGAGAAACCGAATTTTGACTAAAAATACCTATAATAATTAATAAAATTTTTAATTCCCTTCCCCAGTTAGTAAATTTCAAGTATAAAGTTTCAATTATATAATGTTCAAATGGCAGTCCGATGAAAGCAATGCGTTGCATTAGAAAGCGTGTTGCATAGCATATGAATCATATTAACTATACCTTTGCTAAAAGTAAATCTTGCTATTGATAAACATATTGCTTTTAAAGAGCTCAGTTTGATATACTGCTCTTAAACAAGGTAACAAGGTATTGTTCTAATATGAAGGTAAGTGGAAACTGTTACTCAGCCTGAACTGACTTTGATTTTAATTGTTTATGGCAAAGCACATGAGAGTTATCATGCCCAAGGATACTAATGGAACGCTAAAGGGCTTCCTGTGGGAAACTGGATTATGTTCACGTAACAATGGATAAAACCATGCAAATGCCTATGCCGCCAGCTTATCCGCCAGGATTTGAAACAGTGTTATACTAGGAGTAGGCAGCGGTATTATCAATTCTACCATTAATGGTAACACCCGAGAAAGCAGTTTACCAGAATGACAAACACGCTAAAGCAATGTAAAAAAGAAATATTGATATGGTAGCACAATTTCATATCTCCTCACATAAAAAATGCGAGGTTATAACGATTTTTCACAAAGAAATCCTTTTCATTGCACCTTTTCTGTCATTTGAAAGAGAGTGAATTTGATTGAACTGTTTTCATAGAAGTATACTTCATAGTTTTCCAGCTTTCGTCCCGTGATGGACGCTAGGCGATTTAGGCGCAGAATTTGGTTGCTTTTGAAATAAAAGTTTAAATATTCTCATGATATATACTACCAGAAGTCAGGCATATGAAAAAGAGTCATATCAAATTAAGCCAGTCAATCCTTCACAGAAACTAGTGACATTTTTCTGTTTCAAATGATCGGCACTTCCAAATTGTCAGCTGAATATTAAAAAAATTTCATCACAAATCAGTACTTCTATCGATATCCAGTACGCCAACTTGTATCTTCTTTCAATACGTACCATTAAGCTTGTTGTGGGAGGAATCTGAGCACATTTTGCCCGTTTAGAGTTAAAAACGTTTCAAGGACCTTTAATTATTACCTTTCTGTTTCTGTGCTACATGACGAATTTCAGTTATTACTTTGAAGCACTGCAGCATAAGAAATAACGCTTCCGTTAGTGTTTACGGTTTTATATGCCTTGGTTAGTTGATACTAACTCGCCCCTGTGACCATTGGAAGAAGACAGAAAAGTCATTTTACCTGATTAATTTAGTATATTCAAGATTTAACATCAAGTTTACGAGTTAACATTTAAAAAAATAAAAAAGCACATCTGAAAGCAGAATTGCATTTTTTGTTCATTGTTGACATGACAATCGCGATTGAGGTTTTCACGGTTTTTTATCATGGAGGCTCACGTATGCAAGGACGACTTAAGCGTAAGGACTGCCATGTAGGTAGAGTTTACAGATTACATTCAAAAGATTACTAATAAATAATTCTAGTAGAGGTAGGGAGCGCTAAGGAAAATAGATATTGAAAACCTAGAATTGAACCCAAAAGGGTTGAGATGGTATATTTGAAGGCATAAAATGAATAACAATAGTCCTACAGAATGTTCATGTCGAAAAGTGGAAAAGCAAATTTTATAAAAGTGCAATTCACTTAGCATTTAGAAGAGAAACACGCAAATGGAAAAATGTAAATCTAGCAAGTAAACAGCTTTAGATTGACGTAGGTTTAAATTTAACTCATCGACTTCGAAGATGATCTGATGATAAAGTTTCCTCTTCTTCAGGAGAAAAAAAATGGAGCAAAGTCTACTGTTCATGAAGAAGCGGGATTAATGTCAGTGAGCCTTTTATATGTGTAAAATGTTATTTAAAATAGTTGTAAGTTTTAGCTCTCTCGCAAATTAACATAATATCTGTCTACTATTTCCTGTAGGATGTTTTACCTAAATGGAGGCAATAAAAAGAGGAATTCTTGTATGCCTAATAAACAATATCTTCTAATTCTAAGTTAAGAGTCGTGGATATAGAGACAAAAAAATTATGATGTGGCCAAAACATCATCTCCCGTAAATTTTACGTTAACGCATGGAATTAACGGAACTGCAATGATCTTTAAGTAAAGTATCACTCCCAGCTGGCCGTTTGTAAATAAAATCTGATTTGTTTATAAACTTTATGGCTCAGTTGATAATTAAACACATCTCATATTTTACTATTCTAAGCTCCCATACAACGGACAACGATAACTATATGTACTCCTGTACACATGAGTTGCTATGCTTTGATTTTAAATTATCGCATCGATTGCAGTATATCCTCTCGTCATATAGCGTTTCGGAATCACAAACCAATAACTTAACAATCACAAATTTTTTAAGGAGAAGATATCTTTAGAATTCTCGATAGAGTGCTTTGGCATGCATTACTTCTGATATTCGCTATATTATTTATATTTACTATACTATTTATTTAAAAATAATACACAGAGTTAACATTTAGCGGCAGCATCCTTTTATTAGAAAAGTGCTTCTATGCAAAAGTGAAATGAACACAAAACAGAAGATGGAGGCTATTACATTTTATTGTTTCATAACGAGAACTTATCTTCATAATGAGTTTATTCTCGTTGCATTTAGCATAGATCCAAGAATATATTTAGTGCTTATAAATGTAATATGTTATTCTCAATCATATACAATTATTCTCAATCATATTTTAAATACCAAATTTGAGAAGTTTTGGATCATCTCATAATATATTTTTTACGCAAGTCTGTTCAGAGCTTTAAGCAAAATATCACTTCCGGTTTATCCATTTCAGCCCAAATCTAATATGTTGTTTCCATAGCTATAATTTTTAAATACCAAAATTGAAAACGTTTTGAATTATAATTTAGTTTTTATTAAAAACTGTTATGAGTTTCCTGTAAAATACCAATTCCGATTGTTCCCTTTTACTCAAAATTGATTCATTTATTAATAATTGATATGAATGGAGAAACCTTAAATACGGGAAATAAAATTTTTGGAAGTTTCGTATGAGAGATATCGTGGACGAAACCATCGTCACACACGTACAGACACACAGACAGACATCATTGTAAAAAAAATAAAAAAGTATTGTGATGACCCTAATTCGCGCTTATTCCCTGAAAACTCGCAATCGAATTTTTCGACCGAAAACATCATTTCCTTTACCTACGTGTATGAGGGTTGACAGGAAGTAAATAAATATCACTAAGTTCTTTACCAGTGACAGACGTACTACAGCCAACATCTAAGAAGATCCATAAATGTATGAAATAAGGTGACACGTATTGTTAGTAATCTGCGTAGATGGATAAAACGTAAAATTACGATGAAATATCAATGATGAATGAAATATCGATGAAATGGTGGATCATTGATAGCAGTAATGGATGAAACCTAAAACAATTTGAATTACATGATTTGTATTCGCCTGATTGGTATGAAGTGCCAATAGGGTTTGTCATGATACTCTTCAGCGAATCAATCGCTACTGGATACTCAAAAACAGTGTGCCATGTGGAGTTTTCATTAATTAGCAGCTGATTGGATAAAAGATACATTGCTCGTGTGTGCAAGAACTCACGGTATCTGAAGTCAAAGAGGATTTTCTTTCACTCGAAAAATATTTAATGCTAGTAATGGTTCTAGACCAAATAAATTCAAAATTCAGAAATCTGCAAATAATTAGAAGGCGCCGTCTGCTCTAGAATAGGATAGCGTATTACTTCAGTACCTTCTATAAGCAATTCATGAGAAGTAAAAATCGCAGAAGAATATGAATATAGGTTAAATATCTCTCTGAAAATTTGACGCAGAAGTTCAGTGCTGTCGAATTTTTCATTTTCTCCAAAAATTGCGCTTTTATTTTTGGTTAATTTTCCTCAAAATTGAATAAAAATACAATTTGAAATCATACCATCTACATCAAAGGATGGTAAGTTTTTATTTAAAATATACGTTTTTTCTGATTCCAATGCTAAATGCCTTGGAGAAAGAAGAGGAAATTAAGCAGCTATTTATACATAAATGATTCCTATATTACTACAGTGAGCAGGATTACGAAAACAATACATTAGTTCACCAAGACCTCAAAGAACAATTTCGTTATCCTAAAAATCTACGCATTATTTTGGGTTGAGTTCCAGAAAGGAAACCAAATATTTCGTCTCGAATTTTATCCGCCAGATTAGTATAAAACATTCTTTAATAATTTGTACCAGAGAAGGATTTATTCAAACTGAATTTTGATGAAGCAATAATCATTATTAAATTTTAATTACTTTAAATTACGATCTAAAAGACTGTATCTAAATATTTTGAGAATTCAAGTCTACCTTCAGTAGATTTGAGTTCTCCAGTATATAGCTTTGAGTGATTGCCAAGTACAGGAAACCCAAGGTTGTTTGCAAACTATATGAAGTATAGATACTTTTCTTTAAAATTTTATTTGTGTATGTAAGTAAATTCTAATGCTAAAGTTACATAGCACAGTGTTATCGCAGTCTGGGTTTAGAAACCTGTTCCATGAAAGGATAGTCAGGTCTTTAAAATAGACGAAATTAAATGCTGCTGGAAATGCGACTCTGAATTAGACCGACATTACTATCTTAAACTGGTTATTTCAACTATTTACTTCGCTTGACAGCTTTCGTTGAATGCCGTCGGAGCGAAATTCAGATTAGCTTTCAAGTGCTGATGTGTGATATACCATAATTGTGCCATTATCTAATGTGACGTGATAGTTATTCGATCTATGTATGGCAGAGTTGGTGTACAATGATAGAATTTAATCAATTATTTTAAATAACTGTATTAACAGTTAACTTCTCTTAAACTGATTTCTTCTTGTTATACTATTACATTAGCATCGAATACTTTTTTTACTATTTAATACATATTCTCAGGCTAATGAAGAATACATGTTTTTCCTATTTCCTACATATTTTTGACGAACTCTTCAATGGAAAAAGGGCACAGGTCACACAATGAAAATTTTACAGTACAAAGCAATGTATCGAAATTTCTTTCTGGTAGAAATGCGAAGCGTAATTGAAATTAGTTACATCTGTACATTAATGAATTAATTAAACTAAATTGCTGTTACTAATTCTCCTATAGCCAATCGCCAATCGTAACTCATGCCAATAACTCATGTCACTCGCCCTTAATGTCACGAATCTCTTCTCCTAACCGTCGTGTTCTGTGCTATGTTCCAGCCCACAAAGTTATCACCGGAAATGAACTGGCTGACGATCTGGCAAAGCAGGCAGTGCATAACGTCGAAGATGAAGTGATTTCAACTCTCTTCCCAACATCATATCTTAGGTTGACCGCTCAGAAGCACATGCTCAAAAAGTAGAAGGACATATGGCTTACAGCCACCACGAGCCGTAAGGCATTCTTTTTCTTTCCAAAAGTCGCATCAGAGTAACGCAGCAGCTCCGCTTCACTGACTTCTCCCGACACGATCCATTCCCAATATATCTGCTTCACTTCCGGCGCGGTGGTACAGATCTCTGTGTATGTATCAGGAAAGGAACAGCGGACAACTACGTATCTGAGTGCCCACATACTTCGAGATACTATATTAAGCTTCCACAAACTGGACAGCGTCAGCCGCTAAGCTTGCAGTAACAGATCTGCACAAAATGTCATTACATATGCGTCATTACATATGCGTACTCACCTACGCCAAGCCATAAGCGGCCTGCCCCAAACACGTCCAGTACGTAAGTGCCTACAACAATAGGAGTACAACGACACCCCCCTTCTGTATTCAACATTGTTACCAGCATTCAACTTTGTGCATAGTTCTGTGTTGATATGTACACTTTCAGTTTGTTTATTTGTTTATCAATCATAAGGTTCTCGAAACATCTTACACAAATAATCATATTTATGAATGTTTCTCAGCAAAAATATTTCCATTTAAACATAAGTCATTATCAATCACAAGTTCCCTTTGAATATCATCGAAATTTGTATAGTATGCAAACATTATTAAAATAATATAAAAAAGTTCTGAATAAAGTTACAGAAGGGTGGATAAAAATCAAGTTACATCATTTTTAACAAGAACTCAGATGAAAATTAGTTAAATTTGCTAGTTACAACTATCGGTCACAGATTATGATCATTATCTAGAAACGTCTGTTTAAGACTTCTTCGAAGATTCGCACCAAGAACAAACACTTATTAAGTTTGTTGAAAATGTCCTTCAAATTTGCATAATGAATGTACCACAGATCAATGGGAAGCAAATTTACATAATGAGATTATCGATCCATGCCCAATATCCACAGTGAATTCTTATCCAGTCTGAAATAAGGAAATCCAATTAGTTCGATGACAGACACAATCCGTGACCGTAAAAGTTAATGTGCCTAGTCTTTTTCTTTTTTAAAATACGTTTTAGCACATTACTTATAACAATAATAACGATATCAAACATAATTTATAGCAGCTAAATGCAATTAGATATGATCTTATCGTTTGTCATGACGGAGAAACTGTCATAAGAACCTCTAGACGTGACTCCTCTTTAGATACGAGAAATGGGAACGGAAGTGGCAATAATAAATTGCAAGAAACAACATAACAATGTGTAACGTCAATTAATGTCAATTATGCTTAGCGTTTTATAATTTAATATTATCTGGTTTGAAGTGACTGATTTACCAGCATTAGAGAGGAAGTATTGTGGTATTAGAATTCGGCAACAAATTGATTAAAATCAAGTTGAAATAACAAATATTCGGATCTTTCTACTGCACTTGCATTTAGAAATTTATTTGCAAATCAAACCCTCAGGGAGTAGTTATTATTTCCTGTTTTCTCACCTTTTCTACATACGCAATGATATGAAAATAATATAAGAATACATTTCAGACGCAGAGCATAAATACAGCTAAATACTTTCAAAAGCAGGCCATTAAAAATTAATATTCAGGAAAAAGCAAGAACATTTTATTAATCGATTTATATGTCAGCCGATGGAAATATTAACAACAGATAGACACAAAAGATAATTGGAAACATGTACATCGACTGTTTGGACCACTTTATGGATTAAACAAGAGAATGTGGAACTACAAAAGAATCTGGACTCTTTGTTCTACTCTGAAATTAGTCTCATTGTTCAGAAGTTTATTTTGTAACGACATAATAATTAAAAGATTGATTCATCATGATGTAATAAAGAGACAGAATTTTGAAATATATAAGATTGAGAAAATAAATTTGGTATACTTAGGGATAGTTTTATTATTATTAATAGTTTAGTTTTAACTTAAATTATATACCTATTTATACTTACTCTAGCTTATCTTTTATTTCGATGTTTCACTCATTTAAATATAATAAATTAACTCATTTAAATATAATAGTGAGATAAAATTTAACTTTTTTCTCATTGCAATTATTAATCTGAATATTGAAATAAAATAATCTTAATTTATGAAAATTTATTCATAGTTCATTCTTATTCATACAGAACAACATTACAGAGTTCTTCTACCCTCCCCCTTTTATCTTCACTCTCTTTTCTACTTTTTTTTGGGGGGGAAGGCGCATGATTGGTGTTTTTGTTGTTTTCTGTTATGCATGCAGTAAACATTGCGTTTAAATAGCCAAAAAAGTTTACTTAAAAGTTTAAATAAATTTTAACTTCTAAATTTTTATGGATGATAAGTTTAATTTTACAGAAAAATATGATAAATAACAGTTGACAAATAATAGTTGAAAAGTTTAGAAATATTTCTAAAATTAGCTTGTATAAAACGCAGCAAATATGCAGTAAGTGTTTCTTTAATAATCGCTTTTAAATACACACACACACACATGTAGAGTTTTTTACAATATTCAAATTTTCTTTTTTTTTAACCCAAAGAGACAATTTCCCCAGATGGGCTATTAATTTCGTTTTGGCATTTGCGTCGCCCACTATAAAGCGGCGTTTCACTTTTCAAATTGTTGCCACCAAATATTAGAGCCCTGCATTATAGAGAAATTAAATAATGAAGAATCTGCATGAATGTATGCATATGTTTCTCGCATTGTGAAAAGACAACGGAACCTAGAGACATCAAATACTGAATAACGTAGTCCTCCACTCAAATATGGGCATCTAGAAGCCCAGATTTGGAATTTGGAATTTGTTTCATTATCGACTTCATATTCTGTAAAACTTTAACTAATTTTTGATTAACAAACTCAACGATTTCAAAGCGAGCAATGGCAACACTGTACAGAAAAAAACATGTTTATCTCCAGCTCGTGAGACTGTGTATCGGAAATTCTAAAGATAGGCTCATTTTAAATATTTTGTGATATTGCTGTTGAATTGAATTTTATGATTTAAATGCAAAGAACATATTTTATAAATAAAGGTAATACACAAAACGTTAAAAAAAACCACCCCTTTGAGCGCAAACTAAAATCTGGAAGCTTTCAGATTTTTTTTATTCATTTATTATTTTTTTAACTGTGATTTGAAGATTCACATTCAGTATAAGACTGGAAGACATATAACTAGCTTTAATTCTATTCACACTCGCCGTGTTATAGTAATGTAAAGTAATGTAATATAAGAATGTGCTGCAACCCTTCTGGCCGATAATAGTCGGCCTCATGGTTAACGCAGCACACTCAACACAGAGCAACAAAAATACAGTTAAAAGATTAAAACAAAAAATTAAAACACAGATTAAAACAAAGATGCAGTTAAAAACAAGAAACTAAAATCCCCAGGTCGTGTTACAGTAAATGAATATTGAATTATGTTTAAACACACTATGTCGCTGGTTATGCTGCAAATGCGAATTAAAATCATTTCTGATAAACAGTTACGGTTTCGTGTAGAACGTAGTGTACATATTTTGCATAGACGTTCTTTAGCGGTATTTCAAAGCTCTTACGGTTTGGTCTCAACTATTAAAATGTTTCGTAATTGGAAGAAAATATTTGATATTATGTAGGATTAGAATATTTATTAGACTATAATAATTTCACTATTGCGCAGTATATGCCTTCATATGTGAGGTGCATTATATGCTTATAAAAGAACTTTTCAGATTTTAAAGGAAATTTCTTTCATTAGATTTTATATAAGCCATTTTATTCATTCTTAAATCCGATTAGAATAGGATCTTTACGGAAATATGTAGCGTAACCTAACCCATCTAAATCTCATTAGACATTTTCGAAATATAAAAGTATACATGTAACTGTGATATTTCAAAAGAGTCACAATGAAATTCATCCAGATGCTAACTACTTCACTATCAATAAATACATTGTATGTAAAGTTGCTTAAAGGCAGGAATTTATATTTTAAAAGCTACTATTTACTTTCTTTTAATAATTTAGATTTAGCATTAATCACTTCTCCGTTCCCCATATTTACTTTTTAAAGAAAACAAACTTAAGCAAATCAGAACGTAGATTTTAAGCTACAATACATAATGCTAGATAAAATTTCATCACTGGTATCTGGTATAATTAAAGCAATTTAAATTCCATAAATCGTAGTTGTTGTGATCATTCACTTTAATCGTTGTCGCAGTCAAAATAAAAGTCCACTCTAATTAAGCATCGAATTTTTCTTTACTTTCTAACCAAAAATTCGATGCGCAATAGATGTCGAAAATTACATTATCTCCCTAGGTTGTGCGCAATTCATTGGTTGTAAATACTTTAGAAAGTTGAACTGGTACTAAACTTTTTATTCCGTAAATGCCTAGCTATTTATTTCCTTTGATTTTTGCAACGAAGTCCAGGTACTAAATGTTAAGTTTCATTATTTTAACTTAGTTGGTGTTGTTTCAATTTACAAACAGCAAAAGCTTTTACTTTGATTTAACAAAGGATCGGTTACAGTTTAAGTTAGGAATAAGAAAAGCTTGCTATTCTACTTTAGCAAACAGCATATTAGAATTAAGCATAAAAAATCTCCTTGTTCTGACTTAACAAATTATTGCGGTTAAAATTGACTTGAACATTATAGGTCACCATTGTTCATATTTAATATAAGGATAGCTTAAATGACAGTTACGCTTAAGATTTATAACCCAGTTTTACTCTGCATAGAAATGACAGACATTGAATTAAGTGTAAAGGAAGCTCACTATTCTGACGAAAAGGACTGTTTAGCATTAAGTTCGCTATAATGAAATCGAAAGCAATCCATTTATTGCTTTGATGGCATTGAATTATTTGATTAAACTGAAAATGGCTGAATTTAATAAAGGACTCAAAGGAATGGTTGGTATTAAGTTAGGCTTAAGTGTTGCTCGCAGACAAATATTCATAGAAAAGAAGTGGTTAAAACTGTGGAATTGGTTTAGCTCGCTTTTTTAACTTGGCGAAGAGCTGGTCAAAATTAAGAATGACATGAAGCTTGCTCGTTTAGCATATAACTAGAATTAAGCTAGGCGTGAGAAGAAACTGCTTATCGAATTTAACAAAGAGCTAATTGGAACGACGTTAGCCTTAGATTATGCGTTGTTCAGAAATAGCAAAGAACTAATTTAACTGAATAAGATCTGATAAAAGCCCCGTGATCTGACTTACCAAAGAACAGAGCCGAATTAAGTTAGGCACAGGAGACTAGTAGTGCTTTATAATTTACATTTCCTCAAACTAAAATCTTTCGTAATATCCCCCTCATGAGAAGAAACTCTCACAGGAAAAATTTTCGATTATTTGTGTATAACCTTTTAATTTAAAACTGTGTGATAAAACCTTTAAAAGTATAATTTCTATAGTTTATACCTTGAAATCGATACTAATTGAGGATAAATCGCAATGAATTTATAATACATTTTTATACCTTACATTAGTTCAGTCACTTCACGAGATATAAAATTCTATATTTCAGAGAAAGCGCAATTGAATAAACATATGTTACTCATCCCATACGCTTTACATCCTACTGAGAGAACATTGGTCGTTTCTGTTTCAGCTTCTGAAGTTTTCCGTAAAGTTATTTAAGGAATAGTTAGTAGATTCGTCTCTCAGACAAACATAATCATGCCGTCGGTAACCTTCCCTTTGAAATTACAGTCTCCAAAAGTTAAAAATAAATATTCTGTAACTGGTGTCTTCGAAAGATGAACGAGCATAAAGACCTTCAACAATAGAATCATTTTTCAAGTTGTGAAATCTGGAAATTACTTCCTGTTAAATTCATAAAAATAATACAAGAGAAAAAAAAGAAAAAAAAGCTTGCTTTTTTCTCTCTACTTTATTTTAATACTTTTTATATACACTATTCTTCAAGGAGAAATATCGATACTATCGATATCAAAGACAGATATTTGTAAGGTGTAATTTATCAATTTTTTTAAACTGAAATGTTTTCGGAATATATTACACATATTCGACCGAAAGGGATTGGATTTTTAGATCATGGCAAAGCATTACTGAACTGCTGACCTAAGGGGAGAGATGTTAAAACCACGAAACTGCCTATGCAGCCAACTCGTTCGGAAGGATTTGAACTCAAGTCGGGCTGTCAGTTTTCAGAGGTTTTTAACCAATCAGCAAACTATTGAATGGCATAGGTATGGGTGGCTCAATGGTATTGCACATTGTACTAACGGACTTACTGCTGATACAAAGGAATAAAAAATCCTACTGCCGTTTTTCTTAACTTGAAGAACTATAAGCTTCCTTGAAGCAAGAGACGTGAGAATCCCATATGCATTTGCTGGAAATCGAACAACAGATCCACGTACTGAAAAAAATGTCTTAAGTCCTCGTAAAGTACAAAATCAAAATTAACTTTTTAAATAATGTAATAAAATACTTAATTTTAAATAATGAAATAAACATCCTTGTGATACAGGCTCATGTGAGTTTTTTCAAAACTTCCAACATGGAAAGAGAAGTTAAGTTCTACAACTGATTATTTTGAACTGCTTTTCCGTAAGTGAGTTTTTGTTACTCTCTCGTGTTGATCACTGAAACTTAAAAAAAGAAAATTAGAGCCACATACTGCCTCCAAATTCATTGAATTTCGAAGTAGCATAAAATACATTCGCTTAGCTTGTGAAGAGTATCATCAAAATCGAATCATTTGTATTTCTTTCCTTAAAATAGAAATTATGTGAGGCTAGTTGACATTTTTGCCATTTTTAATGAATCATAAGATTACATAACTCATAATCATCATCATCGGCATTCATCATAATCATCATCTGCATTCTGATGTCACAAAACAGGAAAGTCTGTGATTCAAAATCAAACAGGGGAAAAACGTATGTCTTACCCAACAACATACAAGGATTGTGAACAGCTCATACAGATCATATGCTTATGCACAATAAACATATGGAGAACTAATACATTTCAAGTCAACAATGTTGAAAAAAATGTAAAATATTTACAGAATGCGGGATATATTCTGCAGTGGGAGACTGCGCTGAATTGCGGATATTCCGCATAATCCAGCATGCTGGTCACTTTAAATTCAGTTCAAAATTATTATGAAAAACAAAGACATTAAATTCATTCCTGAATGAATATCTTCGACAATTTTAAATTTAAGGAAAAGACATTAAACGCGTTTTGTGTTTTACTTATAAAGCACTATGCACATATTGCTAATTCAAATGCTTACTCTATGGGGATCGTATAAAAATTAAATTTTACTTTACAGAAGTCTCAAGTCTAAACAACGTCTTCATATAATTCCCTACATTATGTTAAGAAAACTCTGTGCTTGAAAGAACACAAGCGGGAAAAATTAAAGGCCCAATTATAACAACTCTTGTAACTTGAATGATTTTTGCAGCTAAGAACATGGAACTTGCATAAGGTCTTTGTTTTGTGCTACCTGATGTATCTTCAAAACACAGAATGGTCGAATATTGGGAAAAATTTAAATAAGAGCATTATTAATATGATACAAAATGGAGGAGAAAATTTCGTGTTAAAGTTTTTCAGAGGTACAGAAAGCATTAATAAGATATGTGGTCACCCTGGTCCAAAATGCAAGCTTTACAGTGAATTCGTATGCTGTGTATTAGATTGCCGAAGAATTCCTGTAGTAAAACAGTTTGCTCATGATGAATAGCCCCTGGAAACTTAGTCGGAAGCTGTAGTGATGCAAGTCAGCTGTTAGTGTGTCAAACACATATCCTGTCGGATTTAAATACGGTGTAACACCACAGCATGCGTTTATAATCAATGGGTTCCTTATTCTCATGAGAAAGAAAGAGTTAAGCTATTCGGTTATCTCCTAAGGAGGCCTTCCGGACAATCGCCCCTAATAACCGGAAAGGCAAGTTCCAAACAGGAGTTTTAATGAGACCTTCCCGCTGTTTGTTAAAGGCAGGAAAATAAAACGAGGAAATGCGCTAAACGACAGGAAATATAAAATGGATGAGAATGATTTGAGTCTTGGTTCTGCGAAAACGTTCTACGTCTACAGAGATTATTTCTCTCCATAAAAACTATAATATTGTCTCCGAAACGCTTAATACATCCTTCAATATTTAGATTTAAATAAAAAAGAATCGAAAAGGCGCACATATCTTTATTTCATCCGACAGCCTTCGGATGCATCAAAACGTTATCAATTTTGAAAAGAAGGAATTGATGACACGACGTTACACTGGAGAATAAACAGGCCACTGCACCCGCTGGATTCATTCGCATTCAAGATAATTGATTACTAGAGTAGTGGGATAGGGACCAATATTATCGTCCATTAGAAGGAAATTACTACCGGTTGCATCCTTAAACAACTTCACAAAAGGACCAAGAACCTCATCTTTATATATTTCAGTACACATAGCTGTACTGGTAAAAATATGTAAATCAGTGAAGATATTCAAAGGGCTGCTTGCCCTAGCACGATTCCACCACTTTCGTGCAGACGGATATTTTTAGGCTTATTGCGTGTGCTTTACTCCCTCTAAACTGAAACAGTTCTGGAATCACTCTCCAGATAAAAATGAGACTCAACTGTGAAGAGGACTTGTCTCCAGCCAAAGGTATTCCAGGCATGGAGATTTCTGCACCATTGCAACTGGGTGCATTTCTCAACCCATACGTGAGACACAAATCATGGGTTTTCTTGCATACGCCCCTTGTTTATGCAGCCTGTCACTCATGGTATATCTTAATAGTTGTATTCTTGTAGCTGCAGCGAACTCCTTTGAAATCTAGCCAATGTCAGTTGTTTATTTCCATTAGCAGTCGTTGACAAAGGTTCTCAGTATCCGTTGATGTGTTCGACTTTTACCCAGTTGAATTACCTGGTGTCTCTGATTTTTACTTGAAAACATAATGAGCGTGTTCAAACAGCTTCTAGATTCATGACATGAAGGCTTTTGACCACTTTTAACTTTTTACAGATTTATGTCATTGTGTGTCCTGCTTCCATCTTCCAATCGCACGCCATTTCTCCCAATCCCTAAAATGCATTCTCGATGACATATTACATTTCCCACATGAGAAACTTTTAACTATCTACTCGGACTTCCTTTGAATAAGAATTTGAATCACGCTTTTGTACACGTTTCCACACATGTTGAAAGAACGGGAACAAAATTTTGCCTATTTTTTTAGCGAAGGTGAACCCCATTGGACTACGGGATAATGTTAACTTTGATCTACTAATCAATCAAATTTCTTTAGTCTTTATTAAACAGAATAAAAACAAAGCATCTTTAATAGTTTAAATTTTCCCGCTAGTGCACATTTCTGCGATAATTTCTAAGAAATTAAACTTCGCATCCGCCTTTTTCAAAAGCAACGTTGTGTCTAATACCTTTGATCTGAACTTTAGGCCAGGTCAGATCTATGCATTTTATCGTGGTTAAGAGATGATGGATGCTCTTGTCATTGTCAGGGAGCCTGGGCTCTTTATAGGTAAAAGTACAAATTTACCCAGCTATGTTCCAATTTTGACGGAGAACACCCAAAGGACTGACAGTGCATAGCACCGACAGCTTCTCTGTGGCACAAGATTGACAAGAAGCTCAAAAACCTGTTCTGATTCGATGCAGTTACTCTAAATATAACAATTTAACCATTTTATTTATGTTTTGCCCTAACTGTAATTTTCAGTTACACGATGCAATGTCCATTGGCTGTCGTTCATACTTCGTGTCGATGTTATGGTGGTGTCAAACGTACGCAACGTCGATCATATGCAGGGCGGGTCCTAGGGTCTTACACCTTTCATCCCTTGCCATAAGATTCTAACAGCGCAAAACACAGTGTTACCAAATGCCTCAACGAATTGTTGACGTTATAATGTGCACTAAATTAGAACAATTATATATGTGTAATATGTTCACATTTTTTAAGTCTCAATAATCGCAAAATGCGAGGCCGATTTCGCTGGCTGGGGGAATGGCCCAGTGAGGGAGTGATCAAAACAACAGGGACTGTGTGGCGAATCTCTTTTTAAGCCGGATTCTGGTGCGGGGGAACTGTGCGCCCAGTAGGAAACGTAGTGCTTCGGAGTAATACTTTCGAATTCATCGGCGAAGTTCTGACTGCAGAGGCCACTTTTCTCTGCCATAAGCTTCTCAATAGGAATTTCGATTCCTGGGTATTTTAAGTCAAACTGGAAAAGAAACACGCCAGTAACGCAAAAACACGACCTTTGTTTATCGTTGATTTTGAATAAAACTGTATCAGTTTCTATCGGTTTCGAACGTATATTTTTTCTTCAAGAGAGAGAAAGAGGGGGAAAAAAGGTGTTTGCAACCTAAAATGGTACAAGTTACAAAGACACTAAGCATTTGCAAACATCCAAGCCTTCTTCGGGATTCAGTCTCGGTCTCAGGTTATCGCAGTGAGCTTCGATACTTCCATTCCACGAAGACGGCTTTCGGAGTGTTCTGTATACGGTATAAAAAGTCCGATTTATGTAATCAGTTAACTATGCAAGTTAAAATAATACATGTTTAGTCTCCTGTTCAATACAAAAATCGTTTACAAAATCTGTCTAATTATAAAGTCTAAACAAACAATTATATAGTCTAATTATAAAAGATACAATGCGTCAAGAAAAACTTATAAATAAAGACAAATTAAACTATTATCGCACATAAGGACACACTGCATCAAGTAAAAATAAACTATTACTGCTTAGAGGCACCGGTGTACGTTGGCTTGATTAGCAACAAGGGGAGAGAAACAAAGAGCGACCTTGTCTGCTTATCAACCGTGCTAAATTTTGAAACCGTCGACAATAAATTTTAATCCTGCAACTCATTAAAGTCACATAATGCTAGAAATTTGCACATTCTGTTTTTATGGCCCAACATAATGGCTGAATTTCAGTTTTAGAAAAATAATTTTATGAGAGGTATAATTTCTTCCAGGCATATGAAAAATTCAATTTGAGCGTTGTCATAAAAATAATCAGAAAGGGAGTTACAAAAATCTGTTGCCCATCTTTATGTACAGTGGGATAAAAAATAATACATATATATACTTTAATATTAATTTGTGCGCTAAGAAAACTTATTCAACACCCATTTGAGTGTTTCTTATAGTCATTTAATACAAATACTAAAAATAAAAATTATTGCAGGGTTTATAATGTTATGCCATTAACAGAAAATTCTTACACATTACAGTGTCCATTTCATTTACTACTGAGATAAAATGTATCTAGAGTAGTTTATTTAAAATATCCACGTAAAAGAACTTGCAAAGTTTCCTCGGTTGTTATAATTTTCAACGATTTCAAAGTAACAATACACATTTTATTTCTTTTACCGTCTGCAATTGCTTTGGGGATTTCCCAAAATAGTGAATGTAACTGAGCAAAAAAAATGGCATTAAATTTTGCTTTGGCAATAAAATGCGTGCTACCAAAACATTTCAAATGCTGCCAGAAATCTCTGAGGATATTATTTAATCAAAAGTAAAAGTTTCTGTACGATATAAGATATTTAAAGACAGCACAGAAGATGAATCATGCTTTGATAAACTAGTCATTTCAACTGATGAACAACAACACGTCGAGATTTGTTTTGCAGTTTAGACATCTGTCGTTAAGCAATCAAGTATGTTATTGAACAAATTCGTCTATCAATGGATCCTGACAAGCAATTTAGGAAACATTATTTGGGCTTACTATGCTCTGCTAGAGTTGTTTCCAAACGTTAATTTTTTCTAAATAAAAATAATAGCGTGTTTCAAGAGATATAGAAATGTTTTTTAAGGCAAATCCTTCTTAAAGTACATTATTACTAATGATGAAACATGGATCTACGTCTTCAATACAGGAACAATTCAACAATCAAGCGAATGACACTTGAAAAGTAAAGTATGACGGCGTTTTAATCGATCAAAATCAAGGTAATAGTCACTATTTCTTTCGATGGTCATGGCAATGTGCATAATGGATTTCTATGAAACAGCCAGCTTACTATTAACGGGGACTGTTATTCGTAACTTGGGGGGGGGGAGTGTTTAAAGCAATTCGTAGAAAACGAACTGAACCGCGTTAAAGAATTCATGGATTTTGCACAATGATAACACACCTGCTCGTTATGCTTTTGCTTTTTGTAAATGTTTTGGCCCAAAATTCAATAAATATGGCTCTAGTAATTCCGTTATTCCTCTCACAATGCTATTGCACTATGTGGCTTATTTCCATGATGGCACTGTGTTTTGCATTTACACGCTGCGAATCTTGAAAGGATTTCATCAGAACGGCTCTCAACTGTACACTGCGAAAAAAAAGGGATGCAGTTCTATATCTTCCATTCTACTGGGCCGATTGACGAAATTCAACTTGCGTTTTAATGTCTGGAAAGCGCGTCTTAAGATATATATTAGATTTATATATAGCGTTGTACTAATAGAGGTATTTGGACACAAAATCGGATTTTTTTCTGATATAACATATCACGTTTTTTCCATATTTCGTTTTTACAACTCACATTATGCCAAATTGCTATGTTTTGTAAAAATCGCAAGAGTAGTTTTAAAAAATTACCTCTCAAAATTTTAGCTCCTCCATGTTAATTGAATTTGGTATATATTTATTAATATCTCTTTTTCAATTAAACTTATTTGATTCTTCCTTTCATATTTCCAAATTTAGGTTCATTCCAAATAAAATTCGCTCATTTTTTATGATTTATATTTAAAATTTGTATTTTAAAATAATTTTATAAATTTTTCGAAAAAACATTTGAATTATAATCTATAAAATTTTTACTATCTCCTTAAAGGAGATGTATTTCTGAGCAAACCTGCAAAAAATTAGAATTTTTTATTCAAAATTTCCTACGATATACATGAATTTACATGTTGGCCCGTTTTGAAATTTGGCATATTCGTTATATGGGATAAAACGCCAACTGTGCCAACGCCAAAAGTATAAAAGATGACTTTTTTCGCTCATGTGCAATTACAAAAAGGAAAAATGGGTTGCTATAAATTAAGAAGTTCGCCGAGTAAATTATTCTTGGCGCAAACTGAAAAAAGTGCTCCAAATTAATTTTTCGAATTTCTCCGTAAATTTTGCACCACATTTTACACAATTTAATGTATAGGCATAATCGGAATCGTAGAATCGAAGCATGAAAAAAAAATGGCATGTCATTTCAGAAAAGTCCGATTTTGTGTCAAAATACCTATATAAGAACAATGCTATTTATAGTTAAATTAACGCATTTTTAAAGGACGTAGAATAATAATGCAATGAAAGTAACAATATAATTTATATTATTAAATTCTTGCACTTAGAGTTCGTAATGAATTTAGATTCGTTTGTGCAGATGAATACAGTACAGTATAGCAGGAGAATACATTTATGAGTTTAATAAAGAAAGTAAAAAAATGTTTCTCCCCTTTTATGTTCGAAAAGACTTTTTTATGCAATACACTGATGTTTTGTAAATTTATATCATATTTTATGCAGTTCACTGCATAGCTTTCTATCATCCAATTGATATGCTGAACAAACACGTTCGAGTTAATTAATTTATAATAGCTCTCTCTTAAAAATATACACGCCTGCAGTGTGTTATTTAAATCAATGAAAATGAATTAAAATTATGGAACTAATTAAGAGTAATTTCAGTTTTGCTTTTTCTAGAAAGAATAAAAGAAGATTCTAATAGCTAGAATTCCGGCTACATGCAAATAATTGAAATCGTACTGTAGTGCGTTTTTGAACACATACAGTTCTAAGGATACTAAATTCTCTTTACGACAACGATTTTAAACAATTTTGGTCTTCCTTGCTGGTGGTCGACTTATACAGCGGCCAACTATTAACTGATGTTTATTTTGATTTTAAAAAATAATGGTCACTTTCAAAGGCAGTAGTCATCTTAGGGAGGTAGCCGCCACGAAAAATTTCACATCATTAACTACGCTGATTAGACCGATGTTTTATTACGTAGTTATTAATAAAATATGTTTCTAATTCAAAAGAACACTTTTTTAAAAAATAGAGATGAATTTTCATCATAATGTCATGTATACATGCATATTATGTTTTGATTTGAAATATATATATATAGACAGGTTTGAGGCCCTATTCTTGGCCTGACAGTGTTCCACTCGAAGTTTTAACTTGAAATCTGGTAGGAAGTTAGGCTCGATGTAAAGTGCTCCTTCGAAGGTTCTTGGATGTGGTAGCAGAATTAGTAATATGAGTTGAATAATTATTTCATGGTTGAATTAAACAAGTAAATCTTTATTTGTAGCCCTTAAAAACTGCAGTCCATCTCCATAAAGAATTACGAACTTTATTTTCGTTTTCTGTCTCATTTACAGGTACAGGAGGTATTAAATGGGCGAGACATCAGAATCTCATCATTGGTCGTACAGGTATAGCCCCACCGCAAAAATGTACATTTCCGCTCCAGTTTTGAGAATATAAATATATAGACTATTTTGATAATATAAATATATAGGTTTGATAAAATTTATAGGTGATAATATAATTACATAGACTATTTTGTAACATTAATGCATAGACAATTTTGATGATATAAATATATAGGTATCCAAAGCTATCATATAATACTTGCGTTCTATATTATTACGCATGAAATAGAAATGCTACATAATAAATACTACATTGTCGGTAAATTACATCCAAAATTGGAAATTCCTGGTAAATACTTAGAAAATCTTTTCTAATACTCCTTTAATATTTCCTACAACCTCATTTTTTATTACGTCAGTACTAAATCATTCAGTAACGAAGCGAAAAAATGTTCTTCTATGCAATGCAGTTTGTTTTATTAGGCTTTGGATAGTTGTTTCGTTATGAATGTGTATGTATTGTACAATATTTGTATCTTCTAAACAATGCGTCAAAAGTAGAGACAAAGAAGATCATATAAATAAATAAATTACTAGGACCTCATTTTGTCTATCGGGCGGATCTCTTATTCAGAGATGGATCCGAAAAAAGTAATGTAATAAAACAAGCAAAAGCACTTCTACTTCAGTTAATGCCTAAGTATAATTTGTTGGTTTATTTCTTTGATTCTATTTAGTAGTAACATAGTCCCTTCTTTACTGTTATTACACACAATGTAAACTATATTACGTCATGTTTAAGAACAGCAATTGTATTATTTATTAGCACAGCATTATTATCTTCTGTATTTGTTAACATTAAACTGCGTCTGTAACTGCATATTATCAGAGCTTAATTTCTAAAATTAAAAATGCCGGAGTTCTACGGGAAGCTATCAGGAATGCGGAATGAAAATAAATAAATAAATAATAACTAAAATTAGATAATATTTTAAGAGATTAATAAAAAAATTAATTAAATTAATGACAATTATTTAAATGACAAAATAAAATATAGAAGCTCCTCCTATTTGGGGCTTAGGTTTTCGAAATGGCGCCGGTAAATTCCAATTAGGTTTAAGTTGAGAATATCAAGATATAATTGTATTATTTCAGGGAATTGTAGCAACACAAGGCATTCGTTTTTTCAACACATCGATAAAAAGTGTATATCCATTAAAATGCCACAAATCAGAATAGAGAGAATGTTACAAATAGCAAATAGAATAAAAATATGGAATGAAAGTTTAACTGAAAAGTTTGTTCATGAGTTCAAACACCTTCCAGAAACAATCCCTGCTATTATGATTACAGCAATGAAGCAGAATACGAAACAGGGAAACATTCTGCCCTAGAATCCGAGAAATGATCTGTAAACTGAGAAGAAACCTAAGTTCTGTGTAAGTGACTCTTGCCATCCTCAGTTTTTGGTTACATGTGTCCAAAACGCCCTCAGATGCTTGTCTTGTAATGCCCTCAGATATTGGACGTGGTAGAGCAGTGTACTTGAATATTTCACTATGTTAAGCAACATTGTAACTTGATGCGAATTTATGAACATAAACGACAATTCCCTTTCCCGTAAATCGCGGATAACTAAAACCTATACCGAATCAGCGGATACAAAGCACAACCGGAATGACCGCGAAAAATTTACCCGTCCCCAGACAAGCTGCTGGAAAGTTATTCCATCTCTCTTTGGATGGATAGGGTTACGGCTTTTCGTTCCTTAAACATGTGAATCGGCGTTTTCTTTAAAAATTTCAACTTCAGGCAATAGGTTTTTTTCTTTCTTTTTTTTTTTTGGAGAAAGAGAAATATAAATTCAGTTAGTATCAATTTTCAAGTATTACATATTGCTTACATATAGTATCATGAGAGAAAAGGAAATCATTGCTGAAATGTGGTTCATTAAAAAAAGTGCCAGGTAAAACTACGGTTTATCTCAAAAACACAGCATAGGCTTCGGTAGGCTCTGTACAATTTAAGCCCTGGTAAGTACATTATTTACTGCATCTGTAATTGCGCATTTTATACTGAAATCAAAGTGGAGTTGAGATTGCATCTATGTACATTATATTTCTCTTCTACATGTATAGATGTGATCGTTATAATAAATATTGATTTTGCGTAAAATGACGTTGTAAACTGTACTGCTTAATCAAACGGAGTATCTGTAACAGAATGGTAAATAGACGCATACTGAGAAATTATAAAAGTTTAAAACGGATTAAAAAATGGAGCTAGTAGTTGTTTAACCAACAATAAGTTAAACTGCTGCTTTTGGTAAAATGTCAGCTTAATTTACCTCAATAACTTAGTTATTTGTTTGAATGCTTAAGTCTGAATATCCTGAAGTCATTACAGTGTGATCGAATACGAGCAAACGTTTTATCTATTTTCAAGATCTAAAAAATAATCCAGAAATGTACCCCTCATTCTCTTTCCTAAGTCTATTATTCTGTATGCAGGAATTTCACTCAAATGCTCTCAGGAATTTCTTTAAATATTTCAAGGCGATCTTACAAAAATAATAAATGCTTACAGATACAGACGACTGAATAAAATACATTCTATACAGATTTAGTTTTGATGCAAACTAAAACAACGTATGCCTACAAATTCAAGTAAGAGAACAAGTCGAGATACGAAGAGAAATATTTTAGTCGTACATTATTATTTCTGTTGAAATGTTTTCCAGTTAGAGTTAAAAATTCAAGAACATTCAAACTCCACTCAGAGAGCTGTGACTAAGCTTTTCAAAATCTTTTTTGAAAACCGCACATGAGCGTGCTTTTGCAGTGTGCTTATTTATTTCAATGCACGTTTGTTTCAGAAATTTGAATACAAAAGCAAATCTTGAATTAAATTAAAACACTGTTTATTTTTTTTTAGTAAAAATCTTAAAGCTAGAAAAGTAAGATAATACATTCAAGAGAATTCAAATAATGATGCAGCAGGAAAAGGAAATAAGTGCACATAATTTCTTCACCGAAAATTTCAGATATTACTTTGTGATTTCTTAGCTATTGCTTTGAAGCCAAACGATAAAAAGGCTTTAAAAGAATTACAAGTTATTAAAACAATTAAATTAGCATTCTAAATATAAAATATGTTAATAAAATATTCAAAATTTATAATTTAAAAATATAAAATAGTTTATCAGTTTAGTTTTCAATCAAATCATTAATTGCATAATAATAAAAGCAGTGCGTCTGAAACTTTAGAACTAATCTTTTAACTATTTCCAGCCAACCTGCTAAAAATCGACAACTTTTATTACTACGACACGTCAACTTATTTTTCCTAGTATATCGTTGGCTTATTCACAGGATGTTTTACGCAATTCATCATTCATTTTTGGTTCAATGAATACCTATTGTCATGTATTCAAAAACAGAGCAAAGAATGGCAACAACATTAATCCAAATGGCATCCTGACTTTTTCCAACACATTTTGACTGAAAATGAAACTTAGTGCTTTACTTATTCCATTCAGAAAAGCGGCAATCATCTCCTACGGTTGAAGAAGTTTCCTCACGGCCCCAGAAACGTCGGTTTCGGAATAAAATAAAATTTGACTTTTTTTGCTTGGAAAGGGATTATTCGCAAAGAATGTGTTGCTCAGGGGCAGAGAAATGAAAGAATAGAACAGAAAAATATCACAATTTTCCTCCTCATGCACTAGATCTGGCATTTGCCGACTACTTTCTCTTTCCAAAACTGAAATAAAAATTCGGAGGTCTTATTTTAATAGCACTGAAGAGATTCAGAAAAATGTAAGAAGAGACTTTAATAGTATTCCGAAAGATGAGTTTTACTGAGGAATGAAGCAGCTTTATGAGCATGACAAACGTTGTATAGCTTTAAAAGGTTGCACATAATTTGAGAAGTAAGGTCGTTGTTTTCTTCAATTTTAGATTTACTTGATTGATATTATTTTAACTGCTTCTGCACATTCAAAGAACATTAAGATTACACGCGAATAATAACATATAAGCGATCATTAATTAACATTGCCACAGCACGTTTTCAAAATTACTATAACATTTATATGAATTATATACAATTATTCTACCATGTCTTTGTAAATACAATTTAACCTTGAGTAAAGTGGCTTCGCTTATAGACAAGGGATTCTGGCCGATAAGTACATGGAAAAATGTTCTGGAAATTTAAAGTAGTTTAAAAAAATTAATAAATTCACATAACGTTATAAATATGAACACATTTTAAAATTGAGATGCTTCGGGAGAGCATAAAATGCACGCAAAATGCTAATCTATTTCATCATTTACTACCATTAAATAAGGCTAAATATGTTATAAAAGAGGACAAATTCGCCAGCATGTTAGCCCAGAAGAGCTTACACATTTCACACGGTACCTCTGGTATTGAATGAAATGTAAATAAAGATAAACCAAAATATGAACTGCAATACACACAATGCCATCGAAATAATTTCGCAGCGATCTTCTACTGCTACACTGACCTAAGCTCAAGTATTAAAAAAATCTTCGTATAACTCTGGTCATCTTCGTGTGAAAAACTCGTTAATTTGGTAAAACTAAGCATTGCAGTAAACTGCGATCTTCCATAATTCTTGGTTACTTTTATTTGTTTAAAATATAATGCTTCAAACCTTAAACTACATAACGATTCGCACACGAATATAACCCGTTCTATTGATACTGATTTCAAAAACCGGAAAAAAGTTATGCTACTTAGCGAACATTTTCATTTCTTACAACATTCCCCATTTTTCGCTTCCTTGTAAGAAGTAAAGAAAGAGTTGTAAATCGCGATAAAACTCAGTTATCAGATTTCAAGGGAAATATCCGTTTTGAACGTTACAGAATCCATTTCCACTATGTTTTTGTGCGGCATCTGTACATAGGGGCAGAATAAAGTCCTGTTTACTCCAAAACCGATTGCAAAATGGATTCAAAATGGACTTTTCCGTGACGTCTGTACAAAGTATCTTGAGTAACCCAAAAACGATTAGCCATACAATATTTCAAATTTCGAATATGGAACTGCTATAACATCTAGCTGTGCATTTTCTTTTCTTTTATTGTAATTCTCAGTATCAAAAGTATATATATATATATATATATATATATATACATTCCACCTGTTTACCCAGCTTAACTGTCCTTAACCTGCCTTGGTCATAGTCATACACTTCAAATTAGAAATTTGTTTTAAATCACAAAAATATTCATGTTTTGGTAACGTCAAATTAAACGAATAATAATTTCCGACAAATGACAAAGTCTAACTTTTAATGCGATCTCCTGGTTGTTATACTTACATTTTGGGAAGTTCATCGTTATAGAAAAATAAAAATAAAAATACAAGAAGTTTCACTCCCGTACAACAAAAATGGTCAGTATATTTAATTTCAAAATTTGTAGCTTTTGATATCATTTTCAACTTGCCTTGCGGGATCCGTTAATTAAATCAGAATAATTCGAGGAAATAAGTTTAAATGAAGTGCAGCAGAAAAATTTATATAATTTAATAGGCCGCACAAGGAAGTCATATGGTGTCCACATCAAATTTTTTTATGCCTAGTGCTAACAATACATTAACATCTATAATTGGATATTAAGTGCTGACAGACAGGAAGTTTATCTCCCTAATACACAGTTTAAACTGATGATAGGAATGAATATAATGCATAGCTAGCTGCCATTACAAGGCGATAAAATTCCTAAGCGCTGGAAATTCAGTCTAGATTAAATTCCGGCAAACAGGCTGTCTGCATAAGATTTTTTCGTGCTTTCCCCCATGTATAACGTAAATACCAGCCAAGTTCTCTTAAAAAATCTCTCCGCGAAGGCCTTTCCCTTGGACAGATAGCCTTTGCGTACTTTGCCATGATATAAATAAATAAATTTTCCCTTATGATTTTGTATTCCAAGTATTTTTCTTTTTTGCGGTTTATTTTATTGTAAGAATGTTGTATGTAACACAAAGGTCATTCAGATATAAAAAAATATGATATGTTCTTGCAAACAGTTCAGCGTAATTATAACTCACTCGGCAAACATATGCGTATTTAAATCTGTCAATAGTTACGCTAGTTTCTCTCTGTCAGTCATTCTTCTTAGTTGTAATCAACTTTTCGGTTAAACTGTGTTACAGGAATATGGCAAAGCCCACGAGGATTACCTTCCTAAGAAAAAGGGATACCATCGTGGAGGACGTTTTAAGGATAGCTCGCTCATATTTACGTCCCACGACAGACAACCTATGCAGTTGACTCGGTCACTTGGTTTCGAACCCGAGTCGAACTACGAGTACTCAGCAGTCTTAATCACTTGGTTAGTAAAGTTTTGGCGTAGAACGTTCACAACAGTGTTGCTCAGCGAATCATCATGAGACTTTTAACTGGAGAAAGTATGGTTATTTAGCACCAATTTAGGAGGGAAGAATTAAGACTAACGAAGAAGAATTTTCTTGAGATTTAGCACCCCCGAACTTCCATGCACCACATTCTTTAGCACCGCTTTAGAATGCAAGAATTTCAAGCCTAATGAAGAAGAAATTTAAGATTTAACACAACCGATTTTGGCGATTGGGACCCCTAATCCCCAGTCGCCCTTTAAAAGGGGGAGTATATAAGGTATTTCTTCCGCCTTCTTCGCATGCCTTCTTGGTGTAGTGGTCAGCACGCTCGACGCGTAACCGAGAGATCCGTGGTTCCATTCTCGGAGAGGGCATTGTTCATTTTACATCTCTCCTGCTTCTAAATAACCTAATGACTCCACAAGGTCACACACAGTGTTACCATACTGTCACTTCTATTAAAATTAAAAAACTGTTTAAGGCATAATAATATTTGAGAGTTTCTAATGTAATGTAAAAAGAACTTAGGAGAATAAAAGTACTAAAATTAAGTTGAACAAAGAAAGAATCAGGTAATTTTAAAGTTAATTCATGAATAACTTCGACACCGAAAGTCAAACGGAACTGTTTTATTTTCTGGACTTCATTCAACAAACTGAGAGCCACATCGCCGTTCTTAAGAAACGAAATTGTTTCCCTTAATTATTCAAATAACTTAATACTTTAATTAAAGTTCCGGAAAGTAAGTTCATGCGAACGTTTTCACATCCCCCGATGTAAAAGAATTTTTAAACAACGAATGAAATGTAATTCTAAATCGAAGTTTTCATTTTAAA
This sequence comes from Stegodyphus mimosarum, assembly GCA_000611955.2. Classification (NCBI taxonomy): domain Eukaryota; kingdom Metazoa; phylum Arthropoda; class Arachnida; order Araneae; family Eresidae; genus Stegodyphus; species Stegodyphus mimosarum. The sequence goes on along the minus strand of KK117965.1, from coordinate 132,523 downwards.
AACAGAATGTTATTCTTATAACTTATCAGATGTAACTTATCAGAATCACGAAGTTCTTGAACTTATAATTAATTTTTATATTCTTTTAAGCTTTTATTCAGTCACGACATATTTAACTCAGTAATTCAATTTAGTTTATAATTAAAGGATGTGCAAATCTGGAAATGAAATAAACATTTTATTTAAAAATAATGAAATAATTACACATCTTGAAATAGTTTGAGACATATTATTAGTTAAATCCAATCAAGATTTGTTGAATTTGTTGAGCAAATTACCTTTTTGATATGCATGTGATTGGAATATTTTAATTAGTATAATTACATTTCCCGTTATTTGTAACTATTCCGATGACAAACTAACGTAAGGCAACACTATCTTAAGCAAATACGAGTATTATACGTCATCGAATGGCCACTTAAACAAAGATAACATTTCATAAATATTCCTTTTCCTAATCTTCAATAGAATATCATTATTTTAAAAACAATCGTAAAGCATATGAAAGATTGGGTGTCATATTTACTCACATTACCTTCACAGGTAGTACAGTTCATAGCAAGGAATTCCACAGAAAATTTTCAGAATTACATGCATATTAAAGGTATTTTATTTAAAAGATTTAGAAGCTGGAAATCTTGCAGTAAAAGTTTGTTCAACACCAAAAAAATCATAAAAAATGTCGGGTGACTTTAATGATATAACAATGAATTATATCAAGACCGAATTAATGGGCTACAGATAAGAATTTCAATGATTGAAAGATTTAACAACTGATCAAGTAAAGAAGCTAATACCGGAAAAAAATAAAACAAGGAACATAACAAAATAAAACAAGGAACAAAAATAAAACAAGGAATACATCAAGGAAATGCTGTCGCATTTCCTTGATGAATGAATGAAGATACTATAGTCCACACAATTAGCAAACAAGCTCGATAAATATGATTAAGTGTTCAAGAAAGATGTAAAAATGTGATTGAAATGACTTTCTTCTGCCTCTCCTTTTTCATCCAGCCCCCTGTCTTTGACAGGGCAGCCATGTGACGCCGCGCCATCCAGTTTAGACATCCTTCAACTGTGTCTTTTCTAGGACTTCTACCCCTTCAGAGCGTTGCAAGTGCGGAGATAATCAGCGTTCCCTTTTCCTAAGCTACATAGGAGGCATAGAGGGGAGCTGACAATGCCGATTTTTTGGAAATAGCTCAGGAGGTATTCGTGGCCTGCGGTCAGTCTGAAGGTGGTTACAGCGAACTTTCTCGAAGCAGATTGTTAGGGATGGATCTTGTTATTATCGTTTCCCATCTTTTACTAACAGCAGCTGACACGCATCGTCCACGATCTTCTTAACTGTCGAATGTTATTTTATTGCATATGGTTCTGTATATTAAGGGGTGCTTTGGCTGATGCATACGGCATCCTTCCTTTGCGAGTCTGCGCGCCTATTAATTTCCTGTGATGTAGTAGTGCCCCAAAACCCACTTTACATGGATTTCCGTTATCTTCTGTAGTTTCAGGTTTCCTGGCAGTGAGCTAGCAGATGTTCTTCAGGGCGTTCTGCTCTGACGATTGCTTGTATTGCAGCCGTTGAATCCGAGATGCAGATTATTTTTTGTTTGACATCTAAGTAGAAAGGGCATTTGCTGCCTCATTTTAGCCATTACTTCCTCGTCGAAGTTTGTCATTGACATGGCAATACGGAAAGTCCTTTGGCAAAAGCCGACTCTACTGTTGTCATTGATAGCTGATCTGTCTGTATACATATGAATCAATTGGGGCCCAGCTTATTTTGCAGTAATCATTCTTAGGGCAACGCACTCAGGACGTATGGACAGACGTCTGCCTTTCGTTCATTTATGCCTGAGAGAGAAAACGAAAACGGTATCTCAGATGTTTCATAGCCGATCGTGGGTCTTTTAAAAGGGCAGGCGTTGGCCTGCGTCTAGTCAATATTTCTAAAAGAGACCCTGAATCTCGGGCAGTCTTGTGTTCTGAGTCATGTGTGTGGCCAGTCGTGTGTTCGTTACCTGAAGCTTCTGCTAGCAGGTGAACAACGTTCCCAGATGTTCTCCGGCGTTCTTTGGCTTCTCTCGATGTACTTCGTCGTTGCCTTGTTTCGACAATTTTCAAGAGGTTCTATCTGTGCCTGAATTCAAGGTAGGGGATTAAAGTGAAACGATTCCAGAACAGAAGCAATGACAGTTCGCAAATCTACAACATAAAATACATCAAAACCTAAACGTACTTCAGAACCGAAAATTTCAAACATCGCCAGTTACTCAATGTACGAAATCAGCAATATCGAGACAGGCTAGTAAATCTGTATGTTACTGAGGTAAGGAAGGACATAATTTTCTATTTTGTCCTCCATAAATTATCAAAAAAAGGAAATGAGATTCAAAGTACTAGCAGTAATAATGTCTATATCTCACACCTTGACGATTAGGTTAATCCACGTGTATTAACTACTGAAATAGCATCAACACTGCAGGTAAAGAAAAACATCGAAAGCTAAGAATTGTACCCATAAGTTTGTCAGGACTGATTGTTCGATGCATACTCTTGGCGGACATATTCGTGAGGAAGTTGAAGTCCTGATCTTGAACAGGGAGCTGAATGCAGCTATGTTCTGTGGTAAAATACTGTGGTTAAGTGGGAGAGTAACTGCACGTAAGAAGGATTTAAAATCCTCTTTTATTAAACCACTATATTTACAGCCACTTCCCAACTCAGGAGGGACAACAGAAAATAATGATCGCACTTGGGTTTAACTTGAACAATCAAATAATTTAAAATAAAAATAGAAATTAAGTAGTCGTTGTTCACAGAGCTATAAACGCGAGGTTGGCCTCTATGCTAAATGGTGCGTAGCAAGATTTAACTAATATTAACGCACTTAGATTTACTTCAATAAGTAATAGAGTAACAGCGCTAAGGCTTAGAATTTAAATAGCTAGTCAGTCTAGCTAGTCAGGCGAACGTCGAACAGAGCAGCAGTGATCTGAGACTCAAAGCTCTCTCACACTGAGAAATTCCTCGCTAACCTTAAATACCAAAACTTGGCTCCACTTCAAATTAGCATAAAGCTGAAACGCGCGCTCATTCTAACGGGAAGTTGAAATACGAAATCATAGGAAAGGGAAATTAAAAATAAAACTTTGTTAGTTTAAACTAAAACCTTACAAGTTGAGCAGAAATTGTTCTAGAGGGACTCAGGAGCTCAAATTTCGATAATGCGTGAAGATTTAGTTAGGGAAGTATCCTAGAATGAAGAAGCGACGTATGAAATAATTTCGGCATTCGGAGGAAAAGAGCTAACCCCTTTGCAAATCATACAGAGGGCCCCTAATGATGAATTTCGTGGACTAATTCCAATAATATGCTCTTTTCAAAGAAATCTATAAGCGATCTGCTGTTGAACACAGCAGCATATGAAGGTGTTGTGAAAGATATGTAATTACACTGTCCTAGGGAAAAAATTGAGAAACATTGCGTAGATGAACAAAATGTATATGACCTGAAAAATTATGCAATAAAGAATCAAAAGGGAAAAAGTGCGATCTTGAAAGGCGAACATACAGTAGATACATTAGTTTCGTTCTGAGCTAAAATTAAGGCATGATCAGCCGGAAGTATCATTCCCTGAACTCCAGCAAATTGTTGACACTTTGAAAGAGGTGTGAAAAACGGCTAGGAAGCATCGAAATTCTTACACTCTAAACGAAGGTATCTTAACACTGTCGGAATACACATGTGGAAAGAATACAAAGGAAATGGAGCTTTCATCCTGTAAAAGGCATGAGTGTTTTTTGAATGGCCAATGAGATCCTTGTGTCTGATCACTCATGAAAACGAAAGAATAAACAACCAATCCAAGCGTTTCTTATTTGACTCGCTCACAAGCAAAATGGGAAGAAATTCTGTGAAAGCTATCATGTCTGTAGGAGGATTACATAATATCGAGATCGAATACTAATTCAACCTATTATAAAACTGGATACACCTTTCGAAGTGTGGCATGTGGACTATAACGTACCATTAGAACCAATATATAAACGTGGCCATCGTTGCATGGTGTATGCGATGGATTCATTCAACGGACTGAAGGTATCCGTGTCCGGAGCCAAAATTACTTACGGTGTAGGCATAAGAATATTTATGTAAACAGGATTTCTAAAGCAATATGTTCAGATAAGTAACAAATTTTACAGCAAAATTAACTGAAGAACTTTTAAGTATCGTGGAAGTATCTTCTCGATTTCCTACTCATAGCCACCCTGAAAACAGTGGTGCCAGAGAAATCTGGAAGAGAACGTTGATTAAAAATATTTAGGACGATGTTTCTGAATGGGATATTTTAGTTTCGTCATATCATGAATTTTCTCACAATACAACGAGAATGTGACCATTTCAAATAGTTTATTGCGGCATATTTCCTGAACTCATTTAGACCTCTGTCAACAGACCTTGTGGTTCAAAAGCAGAGAATGGGTTTTTGAAAATCGAATCGCTGGATTGATAAAAAAGTCGATTTTGTGACTTCCTAGTATGACCGTCCATTTCAACATTATACAGATGCCTCTATAACCACCATAGGTGCTTGCTTCGCCCAAAACGAAGACAATGGAAATAAAATGCCAGTGGCTTCATTATCTAGAAACTCAGTCCAAGCCAAATAAAATAGTTCGCAACTGAAAGCGAGAGTGTGAAAGTATACGCTCAACACTTTGAAAATATTCAACGCTCGAGTGTTAGGAGCTCAATTGCAAATCATTTCAGATAACGATTCCCTAGCATATTTAACCAGTAGTGTATCTTATGGAGCTATATTCTCATAAAGGCCCATGTTTTGCAAAGATATAACATCACTGTTTCATATTGTAAAGTTGCAAATTATGGAAATGCTGATGCTTTATCTACTATATTAACCAACGATGATCCAACATACTTTCCCCACGAGCATTGTTATAAGATTAATATTTAAATTATTATAGAGGAAGACAGTGTGATATTTATTATTTTTATCCTTTTATTATTTGCTCAGTAATTATGTTATTTTCTCTGAGTTTAGATGTTCCGTTATTTTCCATTTTATTGCGTAACGTGCGTTATTTCTTTGCGGTTTGGGGAGGTTCCACTTCCTTGAGCACTCACCAGGTTCTTCCTAAAGCTTCCTTTCGTGCATATAACATATTTCAGATCAGCAGCATCCTCACAGAAAGCGTCGCATGTGCTTCTAGAAAAGGTATATGTGTACAGATCTGTGAATTTCAAAAATAAATTACTTTTACAAATGTTAAAAAACGCGAATAAAAGAGAAAGAATTGTGCTTTGCCGATAATGGCAACATTAGGGTGATATTGATTTAAAAATTGTACTAACTGTACTAGCTTAAGATGGAGTAGCTTGTTTTTTGCATTGTATTTTATTTTTGAAGAAATGAGGTAAATTATTAACATTTAAAAATGGAGTTCTTTACCTTCGAAAAGCCTAACTATTATTTCAAGAAACGTTATAAAGTTATTTTTAATAAATAATAAAGTGCGGGAATTACAAACCTTCTCAACAATGAAGGAAGAAAGTTCCTTAAAAGTTTCAATAGAATATCTCAAATTTCATTGCTCTAATTTATAGAGCATTAAAAATCGGATAATGCTTGCTTTAAAGAGGCTTAAAAATCCAAAATATTCTTCTTTCTTTCTGGTTAATGAGCAATGAAAATGTAGTGCAATTATGTATATAGTGCGGGAAAACATTGAAAGATATCAGAGTAGCATGCAAGTGTTTAAAATTTCTGCATTAATATTGCGAAATGTTTTATTATTTAGTGAAGTTATCCTAAAATCGCTATTCACCGTACTGGAGTAGAATTTCTTAAATAAGTCAAGTTTAAAACTTTTATAATATTCGACATCGCATTTTTTACTTTCAGCTTACAGTATTTGTTCAGAGCAATACAATTCATATGTTATTCAAACGTGTCTTCAGTTTGATTTTACAGCTAGTAAGAGATTTAACGCGTTTACATAAAATTTGGGAATAAGATATTATTGGTTGAACTATAAAAACATCGCACAACATTCTCTTACGAATGAATGGAGTATTCTAAAAATAAGTAATTGATTTTCATACTTTCATTTTGCGTTAATCATGGAAAAATTATCAATGATTAGAATTACATTAGACTCTCTTTAATTGATTTGAATGACTTAATTGCATAAAGGTGATTCAGTGAAAGAAGAATATTATTCAGATGTTTAATCGGCGTATTTACTTAACAATGCATATACTGCTATTAAGCATTAAACTTTGCACTCCAAGTCATTTTCCCGAGCATGCATAATGTTTGTTTAAATCAGGATACACCAATCAGCAGTAACAGTAATTATTGGACCGTAAATAAATTTACTCTCTTTTCTAACATATTCATTCTATTCATTAAATATTTTCTTATAATGTTTTGTACGTCTATGAAACATTTCTTTAATAAGATTCATATCTTTTCACCTGTTTGCAATCAGCAACAAGAATCTTCAACGTTCTTATATTAATTAACTGGATCGTGCAAAAATATTGCATGCTTAAGAACTATCACTGGTATTTAGTTAGTATTTACATTTATAAATTGTTTAATGAACAATAAAATAGTACAGGTGGCCCTCAAGTTACAAATCACAATTTACGGCGTTTCGTATGAGTCACTTAGTTTCCCCATAAATACTACTTATTATTCAAAAATTAAATTAATAATTTGGAACTAGTTCTTTACACATGGATAAAGCGCTGATGAAATAAAGAAGAGAACATATCCTGAAGTTGCTATAACATAATCAAACAAAATTCTTTCTGCAGCAGTAGAAAAGACAGATAACCCTCATGTGGTTTTCATGTTCAAATAACAAAACCTAACCTGCTGCGGTAGAATCAAATCTTTATTCGTTAGCACTCAACTGTCTTCTGATTTCTAAGATCATCTTCTGATTAACAGTGTGCTAGGGTATTTGATTATGGCAAATCACTCGAGGGCTAGCTACCTAAGAGGAAGGGTGTCTTCGTGAAGGATATTCTAAAAGAAAGTGGCTCATATTCTCGTTACACGTGAGGGAAATCACGAAAACCAAACATGCAGCCATCCAGCTCCTCTGGGATTGAACAAACTCTCATTATTCAGCCGTTTTAACCACTGGTGGGGCCGTGATCAGCGTCAACCTATTTCTTTCATTAGCTGTCTCTCTATCAACGAACTCTATCATAAATGTTTCACCCAGTAAGATATTAGGTTAGCGTTACTCTTAATATCAGAAATTTCCAATTGTTTCAAAACTTCAAATTTCTGCCCAAGATCGAGTAATATTTTATCAAGAAATTGATTAACAATTTCATTCGCAATATAAGTAGATTATAATTTTTAAACATATTTTCTTTGCAGTTTGCGACATACAATATAAATATAGTTGGTTAGCGGTTTACGGCCAACACGACTTAGCGTGTGTCACATTTCCGTACGTGCTCTCATGCTAATTCATAAGGATAATTTAAATTCAACAATCCAATTAACAGCTTATAAACTTAGCTTATAAACTCTAAACAGTTTTCTTCTTATGCCGTAAGAAATGTGATTAAATTCTGAATTTTTACAAAATAATCTCATACATTTCGTCCTCGTGTAGAAACGAATTCTGGCTTTTCTGCACCTATCCTCTATACTACCATTTTTATTATTATTAGCCAATTAATCTTAAACTGCCTTCTTGTTCCAAATGCACTATATTTAATAAGCAAGACATGCATTAAGATGCAGCTTTAAGCTAGTGTTAATCTTTTATTTTATACATCTATATACGAGCGCAAGATCAAGCGCAATACAATATACGAGCGCAATATACGAGCGCAATACAATAACTTTAATTCCTAAAAGTGTCCTTTTATATTTGATTATTTCTTCTCTATTCCCCCAAATTAATAAAACGTTTGTGTCAAATCTTCCTAAAGTGCATCATTTTCAAATTAATCCTTCTCATATTATCCTTGTATAAATGTAATAATGCATGCATTTCTTTAACTTAGAAAGCGAAATTATACTCTTTTATCTAACAGTATTGAAAAATATTCATACCAAAACTTTTAATTAAGCAACAGTAGTAAGGCGATATCGCATCTCTTTGCTGAGAAACAATTTCATTATTTAATCTAAAAACCAGTATCATAATCTTGCTTTTCTCCTGCCTTACGCTGTCATAATAACACGTAGTTTGCTGCTTTTCTCTGTCTCCAATTGTTTCTAGCAAATATGTGAATGTATGCTTATAGATTATAGGGTGCGCCTCTTGCATCATTTCAGATATACATGCTTATGTCGATAATGCCTGAGGCATAAATAAAGAACTATATCAACTGACATTCCTCATTTTGGTCGCATTCAGTTTCTTAGTTTAGTGGCTCACTATTGCTATGACCGAAGAAGACATGCTCTATTTTCAGATGACACTCCGTTTTGAAAATATCAGTTTCGTCATAACAAAATAACTCACACTTCTGTAAATTGAAGATAAATTATAGCTTAGTTGTTGATCACTGTCGATAAGTATTGTTATAGGCACTTGTTTTAAATTTGCCTATATATTAATGTGCATTTGTTATTTGATATGCATGAAGCTAAAAATTTTTTATTTGATAAGGGAAAAAACTAGAGATTACAGTTAAAGAAAATTATAAACAGCATAATTAAACTGATTCCCAATAAAATTTTGACTGCAGCAGAAGATCATTAGTATAATTAAAAAATAACAAGTTAAAATGTTCCATTTAATTCCATCTAAGAGAAAAAAAGTGTTTTGGATATCATTAACCATAATAATGATACTTAGTACTTAAAATGCATAGTATTTTAATATTAGAAGTGCGGGGATTTAATGTTTTAATTCACTTCTTAAAGCATTATCAAGAAGTCATCGCACACTAAACGTTCGATATAATTGCGTTGTAAAGTACGCATGCATTTCTAAAAAGTGAATTAACATCGCAAGAAGGCGAAACATTTGTAAGATTTGGTGGGAATGCGAACTTACAACTGCGAATTTCTTTCTTTAAGGGAATAAAGCTGAACGTTGAATACATACCTGGGAGAAAAACGGAATCTGGGAGAATAACCATTCCGATATATTTATTGTGAAGGAAGATGGTTCTATCGAAAAACAAAAATAAAGCATTGCGATTTACGAAATTACTTCTAGTATTCTCAGCATTTTAAGTTAAGGAGACATGGAACAGCGGTTGAAGAAAAATAAAGACGACAAATACTGTAGGAGTTTTCCAGAACAAAACATTCTAATTCACTGACTTGGTACGAAACAGTAAACATCTGATAAAAAAGAAATAAGATGGAAATGGGGAAAAAAAGCAGAAAAACGAGGATTAATCACCGGAATATGTAGACTGGCTATTAAGATTAGCTTAAAACTCTTATCGCAAACTGAGGGTTCAACAAAATGTGTTAATGTTCAATGAAATCACAGGTTTACATAGCAGCATTCTGCCCACTCCTCGAAGAAAGAAAAAACGAAGGAGGAAAACGTGATGAAAAGGGGAACAATTACCATCAGGAAACTTCGGATTCCAATCTAATACTTCGAAGAAGCATATACCATTAAAAATTTTAATAAACGCTGTAGAGTCATTAGGATTTTTTTGAAGCAAGGGATGAACAATGAGCAAAGCCCTCGCCGGGACTCAAACCTCGGACGTCTCAAATACGCGCCGAGTACGCTGACCATTGCAACACGAAAGCGTGCTAAGAAGATGGGAGAAATACCTTGTAAAGCTTTAAATATAGAAGATGATACAAGTTTTAAAACATTGCAATCTTATTTTCGTATTCAGATTTAACTTCTGAAACACTTTTAGGTTATGCAGCTACCATAGGTCTATTAATTTAAAAAATTAATTCTCAGAAGTGAAAGATATAGAACATAAAATCATATTGTATTTAAAACGAGCTATTCAAAATAGCATTGTCAGACAACAGAAAAAGAAACTTGCTGTCTGTCATATATTCCACCAGGAATTAATGCCACGTCAATACTACGGTTTTTTAATTAAACAAAATCTTAATTATTCAAGTCCTAACTATATACTTTTCACTAGACGGTTTGTGATGAAGACTTTTAATAAATATTTCCTGCAAATGAATTGTAATATTCTTCGAATTCTTATAAAAGAGTTGGGCAGACAAAAGTGAAAAATCTATTTTAGTTTTATTACTATTTAATTATAATTAAATTCTATTTTCGATAGTATACTTCATATAGTTCTTTTAAAATCATTGTGATAAACAAGTTAACAGTTATGGTGTACTATATACTTTATTACATAACAAAGTTCACCTTCGGATTACATGTGTATATCCTTGTATTAATTAGCACACATAATCGGGAGTTTAGTGTACCAGTATTACATGAACATAAAAATTTGTAGATCTGGTTCTCTCTTCGCAGAGTTTCCATTACACATAATTTGTACTTTTTCTTCAATCAAGAGAATCGTTTGCTCGAAGAGAAACTGGTTCAACTCGATTTAATATGCTAAGCCACAGCATCACAACGACATTCTATTCTAATTTAAGGTGGTCTGAATGAAAAACCCTCAGGATGTGAGCCACTTCAACTTCCAAGCACGTCGATTTAGAGAGTCTTCGTTTTCCTTTTTCTTCTCGTAGACTTGATTCATATCTTTGGGCCAAAATATAAAGTTTTTGCTGATACCACAAAACCACTTCGGCCCCGGAAACGCCAGGAGGTTTCCGCCAAAAATCTGAAATAATGATGTTCAGTTTTGCTTTTGGCCGTGAGAAAAATACTTGCTCCTTTTTTGAGACAGAAATAAATTAGTTTTAATTCAATAAGCGTCGATTAACATTTTTAATTTAGGGACATTTTTCACATCTTGAAATCAGTGTAATTTGGATAGTTATAGCACTATCTGTCATAAATCTCGCATTTCATATAAGACTATAAAGTGTTTTCTCTAACATAATTAAAGAAATTTGAGTTAAATTTGGTGTGTTCCATTTCACAGATAAGACACGTTTTGAGATATAATCGAATGCTAAATTGAATATAGCAATATAAAATGACATGATCTAAAATAAAATAATAAATTTAAATCTATTATAAATAAAATAATAAATTTAAATCTTTTTAAATTTATGAATGTTAAATATGAATTTTTTAAAATCTAATCGGTGAATTAGATCTATTTTATAAATAAATAAAAAATATTATAAGAAATTTTCATTAGAAAGTTAGCAAACTTTAACACTCATCCATGTTCCAACTCTAAGCCATTATTAGAAGAATCGTTAATATCAAACCGGTGCTATTAGAAGAGAAGTGAATATTTATTATTTAGATTACGGTAACAACTCATACGCATTATTTTATGATAAATAATGTTATTTAAGAATTAAATATCTTAAGCGCTTTTTAATACTTTATTAATAGTAAAGGTGTTAAAACAGATCTTTCTCAATGAAATGTTAGCGGACGCATTCACACAACGTAGATTTGCAAAGTAATGGATTTTAACTGTATGAAAGTCTTATATTACATAAATGCTTATCAGTTACCGACAATCGGCACGGATGGTTCGCCCTCTCTCAAATTCCCGTGCAAAAGGGTGGCTGGAGTTCATGCGATTTTTTGCCATGTGTAAATGAATACGAGACACTTCGTCTTAGAAAGACATCCATGACGACATCCCTCCTCGCGTTCTCTGTCATAATCAAATAATAAATTCACCAACCTATACTGCCGCAAATAGTTACTAAATTGTAATGCATTGTTAACATAGTTTGCGAGTTTAACTCTTTGTGAAGGGCAGTGGTTACCTACAGTAACCACCCTTTCTATTGAACGTCTTACTCACTCGTGTGAGTGGTTATCAAGACTGACCGTTTCTAAACTTCCCTTGTAGCTCACTAGATGGCAATCAAGAAACATAAGCCAATAGCTGATGCAATGGGTCTTCAAGAAAATAAGCATCAGCCATCGAAGACAACATCACGATGATGTTCACTCTGCAGTACAAGGAAAAAGCCTATAAGAACAGTGTGGGAATGCAGCACATGCAAAGTTGCACTCTGCTTGAAAAACTGTTTTCATGAATACCATAGAGACTGATTTGTAGGAATGTGTTCTGTGAGCGGTGGTCACTGACACTAACCACCAGAAGTGGTCAATTTTTTTCCGAGTCTTGGACAAAATATGTGTAATTGTCGCAAATAATTTCACTGTAACGCCTGATATAGTAAATAAAACAAGAATTTTGCTGAAAAAGTTAATTGCCTTTTCCTGCCCCTCAAAGAGTTAATTCTTCTTCATTTTTATATGCAAGTAAAGAGTTTACATTAAAAAACATCAGCAAAAACATAGGTGTATGACAGTAAGCCTAATCTAATGACAACTGTGATGGGTCGTGTCCTTTTGCGAAGCAGAAACTTTGTCGGCATAATACAATACGGTCTCGGTTCAAGTCAGCTGGTACCAAATACGGGCTTTCCAGCGGACTGGCAACCAATAAAAAATTTTTGATGATAATAGAATCAGCATGATGAATAAGCATGATGAAGTCTTTTTTTCTCCAAGGCTAAATGTCAAGTCCGACATCTTAATACTTATTCTTTGCTGATCCATTTAGTGAAATTATAATGATTCCTGAAACTCAGACTCAGGACTTGCCACCCCTCTCAGTGGCCAAGTTTATTAAATTGCTGAATATTGTTAGTTCGACCAAGGTTCTGACCCAGGCGAAGGAACTGGCTGCATGGTTTGTTTCCGAGGATTTCTCCATATGTAACGTGAAAACGAACCAGCTTTCCTTAAAAGATCCTCCATGAAGGAAATTAACCGCTTAAAAGTCCTTGTATACTTTGCCATGTTCAAATAGCTTACCCTTCCCTTAGCAAACTCTTATCATAGGCTCATTATGATAGGCAGACAGTTCTATTGTGTTTCGTTACAATTATATAATCCAATGCGTATCCAAGGATTTAAAGTTGGACTTGTGCGGAACCTTGTAATGACTAAAGGTTTACGCCTCAATATATCAAGAAGTTCTAATGTGCATAAATTCCGCTCGTTTAGAAGCCATATCCTGTTATCTTTCCTGATGCTAGGGTAACTAGATTAATGCACCTGCACATGTAATAGGAATGCATTTTGCCTCAAGATGGCCATTCCAACAAGATGGCACGTTCCTTTACTAATAATCTAACACTTAGACTACTAAAAGAATACATGGTGTTAGCAAATTTTGATGCGTTCAGAGTAATTCATAATTTCTTTTGTGAAACTTCTAAATGGAACATCATATATTTATGCGCATGCGTCGAATAAAAAAATGTACTTTTTTTAATTGCCTTGTGCCGAATTAAGAAAATTGCTTTGATTTTAAATTCATTGTGTCAATAAAGAAAACGTCTGCTGAATTAAATCCCACGAAGTAAAACAAGGAAGTGTTTTTAAGCGAAAACAAAAATAATTCCAGGAATTTAAAAAGTATTCAGAAAATCTTTTCTTACGCGAAGGAGTAACTTAAAGAAACTATTCGTTTTATCGCTTTCAAACTAGCCTTCTTTCGATTCCTCTCGAAATACATTTTGTTGAAATGTATTGAAATACTTGCAACGATTCTAGAATGAAGAATACATTTTTAAAAAAGATATTTTTGTTAGGACGCTTTGACTGCATTTTAGCAGGAAATAGTTTTATATGGTAAAATATTTTGTAGAAAATTGGAAGCTGCAGTTTGTTACAGACAACTTTCCTGGGTATACATGGTCCCAGTGAGGATTCCTTCAGCAACTGCCATTCATGTTTGCTTATTCTTAGTAGGCAATACACTTTCTGTCTTATTTCGAAATCTCATAGTTCTCATTATTCAATAAAAGTAGATGTAAAAATTATCCATGTTGTATGATTTCGCTGAACAGATTCGAAACCGAAATCTTTGGGGTCGAAGAAATGTGATCGATTAACTTAATCCCAAACCCACCATTAAATTTTCTGTTACTCATAAAGAACGAAAAGTAATTCCTATAAAAATTCGAGATAAAAAAATGATGATAAAAAACGTTTCAAAACTAGGTAGTCTCGAAACATGTTATTGTTATTTTTAGCCGTGAAACCTAAAATCAAAATCTGAAATCAGATCTTATCAAGATTTTGGATATTTATTTTAAAGGGGGAAACGCTGGTCTGACAGTTAAATTATTTACGTTAACATGCACCGAAGTTCAAAATACACAATAGAATGAATCCTATCCCAGATCTAAAGTTATCATAGCCGATAAAATACAGGAAATTAGCAGTTTCCTGATATTTGACGACTTCAGTATAATAAATGCTTTATAAAAATAAAGAATGTAAAGAAATCAAAAATTTGAAATGGGAATTATGACTACAAGAAATTCAGAAGTGCTGCTGAGTAAGTTACTGAAACGAGCTTTAAAATTACAAATTTTAAAACTCTTATAGTTAATAAGCTAATTAATTTGACAAAAATGCCACAGCTCCGGGTTTGATTTATTAAATTACCACCAGCAGAATATTTACTTGTATTACTAGCTGGCTATATTGTGACGCGCTGCAAATTATAATTTTTACAAAAGTCGTACTTTGCAAAGGTGGGATTGCAGAAAATATTGTCAAGGTTAAATAAAACACCCCTCATTTCAAAAATAACTTGTGATTTTAATTACCAATGGGTGATGATAAACAAGTAATTGTGTAGTTATTTGTTTAAAAATGCTAAATTTCCTTCAATGAGTTCGTAGGTTACACATTAAAAAAATAAGTCAAACCTAAAAAATTCCAACTCAGAAATCTAACTATAGAGTTTATTTGTTCCTATAAAATAATTTTAAAACTTACATTACATTAATTGCATTATAAAATGAATATTTATCACGAACTGTCTAGAATAACCATGAATAGAAAATAAGTAAAAAGTGTTTAAACAATATATCCGGAAAGTGAGCAGGTAAGTGAGAGATGTAAAACTGATGATTAAGCAATTCTAGCATAAGTACTTTTAAGTGCTAATTCAGTAATAAAATATATCTCTGATTGAAATTTCTTTTTCAAAACTATTACTATATTCCTAGTTTAATTACTAATTATTTCTAGTCTTATTTTGACGGCAGAAACAAATCACATGAGGAAAAAAGGATTTGACGTAAGAATGTATTGAGAGAATAAAATTTCAGCTGTGCTATAATATTATATGAATGTTTCGAAGAATTCATAGTAAAATAAAACTTTATTTTCCATCTGTTTATGGATTAATTTCAGGTGCTACAGTTATTACCGTTAATGCTACAGTTAATCCTCGTGTTGAACTCCCTAATTGTTAATGATATTCTGCGTCTGCTAATTAACTCCGAAGCATGTTGCTAAAGCAAATTTTATTGATGAAGTACGGTAGATTTTTCGTCGTTCCCAAATTAAAGGTCTATCTGATCAAGAATAAACTTCTATTACTGGTATATTCAATGACACAATGATTAATGTCTGGTTCCTCAGAAAAGTAGGTTTAAAATCATTCGCAAAGTAAGATCATATTTAATTCATATATAGCAAATTTTAATAAGCTTATGTTTGATTCACGTATTATTTCAGCAAAAATGACTGTCGTATACATTAACGTTTGTTCTGAAAGGGACATATAATTTTTGCTTAATAGTGCTTTAATCGGATAAAATCTCCGGATTTAATCGGATTAAACTCAGAAATGAGCCACTCATATTGGAAGAACTCACTCATATTGGAATTAACCGTTAACATTTCTTGATAATATGATGTCCTGCAATTTAGCTAATGTGGTTAAACACTAGATATGGAAGATTATAGGAACACAAATGAAATAAATGAAGGAAAGAAAAAAGCAACAATTAATGCTTTCGAAATTTTAGAATCTGCTTACTTGAAAAAGTTTAAAATGTCAGTTCTTTAGTATGGTACAAAATCACTTGCGACTGTAAAGTAAAGTCACGATTTGAGTTAACTAGACCTATAACAAACTTATAAAACTTTATTCTGATATTTCTTAATGCCAAATGTACAGGAAATAAAAAAAGAAAATAAATATATACAGTCGTAATCTTTGTATTCATATCATTAAATGTTTCTTTTATCACTGACAGCCGTACCAGAACATGAACTCTCCTCCGGAAAATCGTAAGTACTATTTCTTAAACCAGCATCTTATCATGGAGCTCATAAATAGTCTGCCGGTTTAAAAATAGTTTCTTCTTTTTACTGATGAAGAGCTACAAAGTATAATTAGTTTTTATTCTGAAGTACATAAAATTACATAAAAGTGTTTCACATCTGCCATAATACCTTTTGTGTCTGAGGGGTCTAGATGTGTTCGCTATAAATAAGCGTCAGTACAAAATAATTTTCCGACTACTGTTTGATATATGTGTCTTTTTATTTATAAACAAAGGTAAATTTAGTTCACATAATTATTGTGTTAGTTGAATAACGTCACTGAACAAGACCAACTTCTTTTGCAGCATCCAGTTCACAATGGAATAAGTGTAGATAAAGCGATGCCACTGCAATGAATGAGACCTTTGCGAATGATAACTCTAAATTCAGACAACTTGTAGCATTGATAAGGGAATTTCTTGATGTCACGAGTCTCATTAAATGATCCATCCATTTAAACGAACAGGGTTTGGATATTAGTTGATTAATTCATGCATATTTCACTTCGATGACTATGTCTTTTGCTAAAATATGAAGAAAGAAAAACTTGCTGAGCAGGCAGCACTACTAACGATACTGCTTGCTCCTTGTTGAGGGTTTGGAGCCATGGGATAATACTTCAGTGTTCTCCGATATAGCATGGGCTGCTATGAAATTGCTTTGTTCTGTTTACGTCATGCAATATGTTTTGTAAAATTTTCACTACTTTTCTGATTAATTTATATCACTTAAGTTCTTATTTTTAATATAGTAAATCTTTGCGGAACGCGATTTTGAGCGCACGCGTTATCTTTATTGCCTCCATTCAATTTGTTCTGCGTAAGAATTTCAGTCACATGCGGTATGCTGTAGAGCATCGTTCGCGTTGCGATAATCCTCTTTAATGGCTGGTTTGAAGATGCATTCATTACCGAAACCAAATATTGCACACAACAATGAAACCCAAGCTTCAAATGTCTGCTGATTCTCGATAATGCTCCACAACACAGTGCTAAAGTCCTCATAGCATTGCATCCAAATGCAGAGGTTTTATTCATTCCACTGCAAATCACTTCCTTAATCAATGGATCAAGGAATCATAAAAAATATTCAAAGCTTATTATCCCAAGCATATTTACATTTTCCCAAATTAAGCACTAAGGGAAAGAAACCATTACACACTATTGGAAGTTTGGAAGCAATTCAATATAAGATACTGCACAGAAATGTTTAAACTTACACGGAAACAAGTACACTCATCAGCTAGAAATGTTCGCTTCTATCAGCTCTGGAAAGAAGCTCTCGACAATTTAAAAAGATTTCCATCAATTGAAAACGAAGTCAAGGAAATCCTACCTATTGCAAAAGCGATAGGCGACGAAGGATTTTCAGATATGGAACAAAGAGAAATCAAAGAATTAGTCAAGAATAATGATCGTGAAATGACGAACGAAGTCTTGGATAATCTTATAGTATTAGCTAAATTCATTCCAGTGAAGAAGTTTGAGAGACTTTAATGTACAAGAATTTAAATGAACCGCGGAAAAAGAAACTGTCGGATTATATAATGGAGATTGACCGAAATGAAGAAAGAAGCGAATACTTTATGAAAAATACTGAAACATTTTGCACCCCTTACGCGAAACGTTTTAATGAGTGATTTCAGGCATTGTTTCAAGCAAAAATCCAGCTGTTTAACAAATTAACCGTATCATTTAGCTACTTAATAAGTAGTAGTAGAAATCCTTTCAATTAACATTTGTTTCCCTTCCCCCTTTTAATTACACAAGTATTTAGATTTATATAAATGACGCATACTTTTTTAATCTGAACTATACCTAACCCATTATTTCCATAGAATGTTAACTCTGTGGAACGCGATTTTGCCTTACGCGCAATGTGTTAATGACATAACCCCTACATTCGGCAAGAGTTTACTGTACATTCAAATTTCTTAAAAGTTCCAGATATATAACTGCGAACAGATGTGACAAAACAATTGAGTAGTTTTAAATTCGAGGTACATTGTTCTCCAAATTTGCACTTCAGAGTAAAGAATTATTATTTTGAATAATTCTTTCCTTGAACAAAATTAAAAGATTCGTATAAAAATAGAAAGGCTGAGTGTTCAGATTTACTGGTTAAAGGTATACTACCGTTCTCCTATAAAATGAATAAATAGTAGTAAATATTCGCTTACCTTTACTTTTCACAGTCACAATTTCAGTAAAAGTTTCCTCCTCCTCAAAAGTATCTTCAACCTTTAATCCTTAAGAATTTCACAGAAAATTATATAAAATTCCCATAATGAAATATCGTTAAGACATTAAAAATCGCTTCACAGCTATAAAATTCATGCAAGAGGTACATGCACACTTCAGCTTTAATAACCAAATTCATAGTTTGTTTGATGTTAATTCATGCAGAGGTACATGCCAACTTTAATATTTTGTTTAGCAGAAATGCATGCAAGATATATATGCTATCTTTAATTATTTATGAAATTTCTATTCTGTTTGGCATTATTTCATGCAAGAGATGCAATCTAACTTTAAATTAAATAATGGTATTTCTGATTGGCCATAATTTCAAATGTAAAATATCAGTGCATTTTAAAAGACAAACACTGTGATCTGCCTTCTTCAGGAGGAAATTATTTTGAAGTTATTTAATTCAATCGATTCAAGTGTATAATGCGCAGCAATTAATTTCATCCTGTAGGAAATGATAGGGAAGGACGAATTTTAATTCACAAAAATTCCTTCCCATTTGCTTTCTTCAAAGGATATTGCTAATTGTTCACTTTATTACATATCTAAAGCAACTTAATTTATCCGCTTGCAAAAAATAATTAGTTCTTGAAAGAGGGAGACTTTGACATTTATTTGTTTCACGAAATGCACTGAATCTTAATCATTTAAAATTATGCCACTAAAAGGTTAAACAATGCCGATTTTTAAAATATAGTTTTTTACAAAAAAATATATCAAGACAAAAATACAATTATTAAATTATTAATCTAAAAAATACAAAGCAAAATAGCAAATAATTATCAAATAAGCAGTTTTTAATTGGGTTTTTGCAAGTGAAATGGCCGACGAAAGATGCGGCGATTTCTATGCACTGAGCGAAAAGCAGGAGCTGTCTTTTACGGAAATTTTTATGATGCACGACAAAGTAGCAAGCAAAGCATATGAGATTCAACAACAGCAGCAGTTAGCTTCAGTAAACATGCAATAACGAAAGTTTACAAAGCCAAGCGCAAAAACATGTGTTTAATGAAAGCAATTGTTCTTTATCAAATTAAATTGGGGATTTCAGTAACGACTCCAGGTACATTAATAAATCTTTTAATAGATAAGCAATTACTGAAGGTTCCATTTTGAAAAGTTGGAACCAGGAGGTAAGCGTCTGCAGAATGAAAGCTCTGATCAACCCTTTCCTCAAGCAATCCTCTTGAATTAAATGAATTAATTGGATTGAACCAACTCTAAACGATAACAAGAAACTTTGCATGTATTGAAAGTCCACTGTTTAATTGGTTCACTTCTTCTTACCGGAGTGCTGACAAACTAACCATTCATTTGGATTTGGAGTATGCTCTTTTCTCCTGAATAAGAACATTGAAAGCTTTCATCCTAATGGCTAGGCATAAAGGAACTAAAAGTGTTATCAAATCACCTTCACATTTAAAGAATTTGGTGATCTCCTTCAGATATCACCCACCATTAATTTCTCTCTCAAGGCCAAACAATGAAAGCAGATCGCTACTGTAAAGGATACATAGCCAGTTATGAAAGTTTTATGTCTTTAACTATTAGACAATAAACAAGTCTTGGTAATCTAATACAATGCAAGACCTTTATACCATGCAACAAAATCTTGCAGCGGATTGAGGTACAAAACTGTAGAACATTCTCTAGAACTCTTTATGTGTACCATCCCTTTTCTCTGTTGTCACTTTTCTCCATTACTTGGACATTTTTTTTCTGCAGAAATGCTTTATCAGCGACTCATACATCTATGGGTGGGAATAAGACTTCATTCCTCCCTTCACAGATATTGAAAATTTCAAACATGGCATAAAGACGCAATCCACCCACTGATAACTATATATTGATGATGATAGTGACTGGTTTGATTTAAAAAAGTGGTTGCTCCTTTTTTCTGTTTTTGCATTTCGAGGCATCCATAAATTCGGCTATTTCATTTGCAATAACTCAATAAACTCAATATCAAAAATATTTCTCCTTTACATTTGGAGGCTCAGATGCCCGTTCTCACTTTTAATAAAATAGTAGCGCAGTAACGTAGCAATGAATACTGATAATGTGTCAATAAAAGATGCAATCAATCTATCTGCACATGAATTAAAATCGTTAATCGATTAGCGCATAAAATTTAATTGCACATATTATTCAAAGCATTAGTGTTAAGCTTTAGTTGTATTTTGCTGCCAAGCTTTAATAGCATCTAGTTTTGTTAGAAATTTTTTTCTAGCGTCTGCGTTTTTTATTGAAAAAAAAATTAAATATGTTAGGTATGTATGTAAGAAGAGAAAGCACTTTACGTGCTATGAACGAGAAGAGATGAGGACAAACTTAGCATCACTAATTGCACTGTTCCTACACACGTTTTGTTACGTAAGTGAAAGTACCTAATCTTGACTAATTTGGGCATGTTGATCACGGAAATGACATTAAAAAAAGTTTAACTGGTTCTTATTTCGGCGTAACATAAGAAGAGGTAGTGTTTAGTTTTCACTGATCATAAATATTCGCAATGTTGAGCGTCTTATAATGTATCAGTAGAATGGCGACATTTGCTGTATATGCTATGTAATTATTCGATAAGATTAACAAAGGTAATTGTAATTGGGGTCGTAAATGGCATCTCTGCAACTTCGGGTGAGCGCAGCTACCGAAAGTTTTCAAAACTAGCACTGAAACATGGAAAATTACGGCACGGCACTTGATGCCTTCGTCGTACTTCAACTCATTTACATCACTGATTTTAATTGCAGTTAAAAATAAAAATACAATGGATAGTGAATTTTGATAACAGAAACTGAAACCACTGGTCCTCATGGTATAAAAGCTACTAACTCTTCAAAATACGAGAAAAAAAATTGCTTGTGGATTCATGACATAAACATATAGTATGTAATGAAAATTTTGCTCTAACTTCTAAACAAAATCAAATCTAAAAATATAAAGCGCATAATGAAACCCACTGTTTGAAACTTAGTAAAAATAAGCTTGCTTCAACTCTGTAATAGAAAAAAGTGAAAATCTACAGAACAGTGTACGCATAAAAAATATCACATAATGATATCTTATCATTTATCCGGATGCGACATAACATAAGGATCACACTCTTCTGTTGTCGAAGTAAACATTAACATCTTGCCTTCTCTTACCGAAAGATAGATTATCTGGAATGAAGACCTCTCTTATAGTATACATTCTATGAAATAATCTGAATGTTGTAGTATCCTTCTCAAATACCTTGTGACCAGGCAGCTTCGATTTTAAGCAAATCAGTGTCTACGGTTATGAATAATTCATTATAGAAACATCATTACACATTGATGTGCATTAAGTATTTTACAAAGCAGAGCATTTATTTTAAAATAGTTCATAAACTTTAGTTCGCTACGTTTCAACATTACTTTTATAAGGATTAAATTAAAATTATAAGATTTAATTCAGTTCTTGCTTAGGGATGTTAAGATTCGTAATCGGTACAGCGCCGTTTGCAATTTTCTGACATTTATTTTTCTAGTGTTGCATATTTTAGTACTGCAATTAAAATACCATTGAACCCCGCGCTGCGAGGGCTCTACGTATTGACATGTTTTCTCCAGAATTCGAATCCGGGCCCAATTACGTGGCAGCCGGCACCACTAACCACTGCAACGATCAAGGTGGCGGTTATAGTGTTGAAGGTTCATATATCACAGTGCACCTGTGAAGTTCCGGTGCCTCTGATAAACTAATGTAATGTAATGGCCTCAAAAGTTGTCTAAGGAGTCAGCTTGTATTTGCTCGTAATGGACCGACAAATATATGCGTCTGAAACTTTTCTGTGATAATTTTTGCGACATTTTGAGCTTAGCATTTTGAATTTCCGCCAGTCTTTCTCGAAATATTACTCTAAAATGTTGCTTGCGCTAAAATTAATGTAGTTAGTAGGACTTCAACGATAATATGCATTTCCCGGAGTAATGGCGCACTGCATTTTGAGACTGTTTTGCTAAGACATCCATGACTTTGAAAATCCCATTTTTCTTTAATTCACCCGCAATTTAGTTGCTGAGATATTCAGATATACGTATTTAGTTGCTCTAATATATACAAATATTTAGTGTGAGGAGCTAACTTGAGCCCCGTACTATAAGGAGTTCTAAACCCGTGTAGATTATAAATTAATGCGTTAATTCATTTTCGATTCATTCTTCTTTCTTAGCATTTATATAAAATAGATGATTCTTTTTAGAAATATTTTATAAAACAATTACAATTCACAGGTCTTTTTAAATCATCTGATATATTTTATTCTATCTACTCATTATTTAGTTCGCTCAGCAATTTTTCTTTTAAACATGCCTAGGAGCTAAACCTTTATTGAGATATTTACTGTTTTCGTTTCCCTGTAAAATTCTGCCCTTAACAAAATAAATACTATCGTCAATAAATGATAATTGAGATATTTCATTTCTCTTCAATATTATACAAGTTATATTATCAAATATACAATAAATTAACAACTATTTTGGAGCATTTGTTATTTTGTACCATTAATATCTTAAATAAAACAGATTTCTAACATCCTATAAGTGGTCGACTGAAACATTTCTGTGCTTCTTGTGAACACTATCTCCTGCAAACAGAATAAAAGCTAATAATTATCATCTTATAATGGTTACAGCCGAAAACATCGCTGCAAAAACATCGCGGACGAAAACATCGCAACGCAAGGCGAAAACGTCGTGGTACAAAACATCGTGGGAGAAAATAAAGCGAAGAGAAAACATCGCAGTTCTAAAACATCGTGGTACAAAATATCGCGGTCGAAATTAAAGTGATTCAAAAACTTCGCAGTTTAAAAAAATCGTCGTCGAAAATATCGCGTTAAAAAATAAAGCTCCTAAAATTATCGCATGACGATAACATCGCACACATGCGTTTTTCAGGCTTCAATAACTGTAAGTGGATATTCGCATAATGATTTATGAGCGCAAGATGGAAAGGAGGATAACTTTTACTTTCATATTTTTTATTAACGAATAAATTTTTAAAAGCAAAACCAGAAATAATTTTTGCTATAAGGTTATCAGATTAACAAAAGTGAAGAAAGTAATCTCATAATTAACTTATCAATTTTTTATAGATGACGTCATGCAGTTACTTATTTTCCGTTTTCTAACCTTTTTTAGATTATATTTTTCATGAAAAATTACCAGTAAAATTTTATAAAAAATAATTTATTAATAACCTTTGTTAGTTAACTACAACAGTTTAAAATTCTATTAAGTGCTATAAGTTGCATTAATTTTCTATGCTTATATTTCCATTTTTCATTTTCAGCAAATATTTATTAGTTAATAAAAAATATGAAAGTAAAAATTATCCTCCTTTCCATCTTGCGCTCATAAATCATTATGCGAATATCCATTTACAGTTATTAAAGCCTGAAAAACGCCTGTGTGCGATGTTATCGTAATGCGAGCTTTATTTTTTACTACGATATTTTCGACGATGTTTTTAAACTGCGAAGTTTTTGAACCGCTTTATTTTCGACGACGATATTTTGTACCACGATGTTTTCCCTTTGCTTTATTTTCTCTCACGATGTTTTGTACCACGACGTTTTCGCCTTGCGTTGTTTTTTTCACGATGTTTTCGTCCGTGGTGTTTTCGGCGGATAGTTCTTATAATATGCTTATCGGAAGCCTCTTTATATACAGCTACTTTTAGTAGCTTTGGTCATGCGATAATACAATTTACTTAATATTTTTACACTTATACTATTTTACATTACAAAGAAATGCAGAAAAAAGCCGAGAAAAGTGAAACATGTTTTAAGTTGAAATTAAATTTAATTCGACAGAAAAGATTTAATTTCAAAAGCTAGCAGCAGTAGATAGATTTTTTAAAGCAATGGAAAATATTTTTGTTTGTTTTGTTTGTTGTGTTTAAAAGTTTTTCATATTTTTTTCTCAATTTCATATTTCTAAAACATTTTAATTTCAATCTTTTTTTGGATGTATTAGACTGTAATTGAAATTTACAGATAAGAAGTCTGCCCCCCCAACCCCGTTATGATTAAACTACTCTCAACTCTTTTGCAAGTAAATAGCTACTGCATAAAAGCATAATTTACGAGAAATGATTAGGCAGCGAAAATTAATGGCGATATAGAATGATTATGAATATATTTTAGTTTTGCAGCAATAAAAAGATATGGAAGACTATGCATTGTCGTATAAATCCTATTTCAGCCGGTAGTAGAATTTCAAAATTCTAGTTCTCTAACTAAATATATATGTTACGGCCAATACGATTAATCGGTTAATATTAATAACAACCGAATAAACCGGTTAAAGTGAATAAATTATTAGAATTTATAACATAAACTAGTTGTTATTAATTATTTCCAACAATGAACGGTAATAGTTTTCAACGCTTTCAACTTGAAATTTGCCATTATGCATACGTATTATTTTTTTCCAACACCTGAGCCTCGCTGTTGTGCAAACGTGTGATAGTTGTTGCGAGCACATGGGTTTCTTTTTGCCTGTTACCTATAGGGAGGCAAAATCAGTTGACAATATATTTTAGATGAAGGATCTTGCATTTCTCAAGAAAGTGATAAATACGTTCCAGAATTTCGGTTGTTCTTCATGCTGCTTAGTGTCAATATGATATTACATTCATATTCAGTTATTAGCGTGTGCGCAGTTGATCATGTACGACAAAACACAAATTTGACAGGGGTTAAGAACAATTATAGTCGAAACTGTAATGATATATTTGAATGTCTGAAGCTAATCAAATTTGAGTTGCAATAACACTTCGAACAACAAACAAACAGTCACTGTTCTGCCTATATTTAAACCTTTGTGAACTTTTTCAAAAGAAACAAAACATTCCAAGAAAAGGCCTAGTTGTTAAACCAGTTAAAAGCAATGGCTTAAATTCGAGGTATCAAGTTGTTCTCATCGGCATGCAATCACAAGCATTGGACATCTTAAGTTTATAATGGTCTATCAAGATCATTTAACGAAATTTATGCAGTTAGGAGCTTTAAAAACAAAACGAGCCAGCGAAATTGATTGTGACCTTGTTGAACATATTCACAATATTTGAGGCACCGTGCATCTTGCTGT
This sequence comes from Stegodyphus mimosarum, assembly GCA_000611955.2. Classification (NCBI taxonomy): domain Eukaryota; kingdom Metazoa; phylum Arthropoda; class Arachnida; order Araneae; family Eresidae; genus Stegodyphus; species Stegodyphus mimosarum. The sequence goes on along the minus strand of KK117965.1, from coordinate 106,885 downwards.
GCTCCAAATATTATGATAAATCCCAAATAAGGCACAATGACTGAAAATTTGCTAATAAATTTACTGAAAAATGATTGTAGAATGAGGAACAAACTCAAAATTATCCATGGAAAGCCAAAACGTAGTCAATTGCAACACTCAGTCGAAAAAGCAAATCAACACACTGAATGGATATTATCTCTTCGCTTGAAACAAGCAATACAATGAAGAGGTTATAAGAAACAAAAGTCATTCACTTTATAAAAACGGAGCACATCATTCTGACATAGATCTCAGTCCATATGAAGCTATATTTGGCTGTTAAGCTAAAGCACGTTTTAAAATATATTTTCTAAATACTTAGTCAGGAATTATGTAATGCATGATGACAATATGAAAGTGGCGGTTGGAAGTAATAACCGTTGCAGGTCCAGTCAAAAACATAAGTAAGAGTGTTGGGAAAAAAGAAAAGGAACAACATAATTATGAAAGAGAAAAGATCAATTATGGAGGAAAAAAGCAAAACGTTTGTTGATGTTGAAAGGAAAAATTGTGCAGAAAACAAGGAAGTATCTTAATTATCCGAAAATAGTCAAGAAGCTCGACACTGTGTTAAGCAGTCTTTAAAGAAGCAAGCGGAGAAAATATATTACGACTTTCGAAGCTAAAATTTCCGAACTGCGAATATTTTAAAAACTCTCCGGAGGAAAACAACAGGGGTAGAGGGTTCTGATAACCGGAATATTATAGTTATAATTTCGAATGAAAATGAAAATTTATATAAACTAGGGACAAAACATGGCATTTTGAACCAGCTTTGAGCAAGGAATGGTTTTACTGTCTACAAGGAAGTTTATATTTAAATCGATGAAGTTTCAGCTATTGAAGTTTAAGAGAATGTGTTCGTAAGAATTCTAATTTAGGTAGTAAATAATTTTAATACTTTGTAACCTTCTACCTTCCTGCTGTTGTGTAGAACCTTGAGAGATAGTGATTGCACTCACGAAGGGTTAAACTGCCCTTTATTAAACTTTTTAATTTATTTACAATGCGTCAACTTGACGCTAACATACTACGCCTCAACTTGGGCGGTAACTAAAACAGTAGAATCAAAATTAAAATAAAAGATATTCACAATAGTAGAATTACACTTCAGGCTCATATAATCCTGTAGCCTACAGCGCGTAGAAGAGTCTAATGGCCGCAAGATACAAGCGCTTAAGCCACGTCAAAACCAGCAGTACTGCTAAACAGAAGTTTGCGTATAAGCACGCGCGGCACTATCCCGAACTCTGTCTTTCTCTACTGGAGCGTCGATATTTAATTGATTCTTCTACTGGTAGAATTTGCATTTCTTGCGCGCGCTACTAAATTTGAATATTCTGGCACTGACAATTAGGGGAATGAAGACTTATAGGAAAGTAACTTAAAATTAAAATTAACTGGTTATTTAAAATGAATATAAATCCCTACAACGTCAATTCTTTTTTTTTCCGAATGGCGGGTACTATTTTGTCTTTTTTCGAAATTCGCCACTTTGAAGTCCGGAAGTGGTTGCCATTTTATTGTGGAGGCACCTAATAGGCGGCCACCGTTACCTCCTGGACAGACAGTTAATCCATGCCTTCTCCGGCCTCTCGGGATGCCTTCCCGAGCTCTTCGGTATCGTATTTGGCTACCCTATCCACTGCACCATCTGGGCTGATAATAATTCAATTCTAGAAGCAATAGTAACTCAATTGCAGCTAAGCTACATTCAAGAAACCCCCATTATTCCAAATGCCAGACAAGCTCTTCTTGCTAAAATTAATAATTTGTTGAAAATGGTAAAAAATTGGATGTGTAACGTAATTTTTTATAATTTTTGCCGCCTTAAGGTGTTTGCGTGTAATGTACTTTATTTGATAATGAATGAATACATCCTAATAAATAACAGTAACCATTCTTACAAAACGTTTTTTGCGTTGACCAAATTTCATTGGTAATAAAGATTTTAATATAGGTAATTCCATGCACTTCATATCGCATGACATTAAAATTGTGTTAGGGTTCGGGATTTCAATCTATTATGCTTATTAATAAGATTGACCAAACTTTAAGATAATTGTTAATATTTACCAGTAAATATGATTATTATGTATTATTTTCCACATGCATAAAAATATAGTTATTATTAACAAAAACCGGTATTATTAATACTAAGTGGATTTTTTACTTTAACCGTAATTAAGTATTCATAAATTCTACATAACACCTACAGAATAGCTTTCTTATAATTTCTTTCTGCTCATAATTAACCAGTTTGTAAGTATGCTGATTAAATAATAATTGATAACTGTTGTCTAAACTGATCTATTGCAGAAACCTTGAAGCAATGGTTACACAGCAGAACTTGTATGGTCTTGATTCCAAATATCCAAAACTGGGGGCTTCATGTTTCTTTCTCTACGCGAAATATAATGAATTACCTTTAGGAGTTTCTAAAAAAAGGGGACTCATAAGTGGTCGAATGGTATAAAGCTGAACACTAGCAGTTCATCCTGGGTTCTATTCCAGGCGAAATGGCTGGCTTGTATGAAAGTTTCGTAGTGTTCCATTGTATAACGTGGATATGAGTCTATCTCCCTTAGAAAGTCCACCATGAAGGTATCTCTCCCTTTAGGCAGATTGTCTTCGCATACTTTGCCATATCCAAAAAATCAAATCTAAGCATCTCGAAGGGCACCTCCTTCTAGGCATTTATTGTTTTCAGTTGAGATTTTGTGCCTCGGCAAAATAGAAGGTATTGTTGCTTGAGAGAAATATTTATTGAAAGGTTTGTGCACAAACAATTCAGAAAAACAAATGTACATCTATGTTTTGAATAATTAAAACTTTTCTTTGCTAAAAAAGAGCACACTTCAGAATGTAGCAACAATTTATGATGAACTAAAATGAACTATAACTCATATGAACGTTTTTCTTCTTACCATTCGGGTTTCCCGTTTTGAACAGGTCATTTGAGATATAGGGCTTTATGCTGTGTACCTTGCAGTTATGGGAGCTGATTCTTAAACTAACAAGCCTATTAATTGCTTAGCTTAAAAATATTTCGAGTATTAAACGAAAATCCGCATAAAAAATAGCAGATTCCGATTTTTTTACTTTTTATTTTTTAATTTTCTGAAACTTTTACTAAACGTTAGTCTCTGATATTTGCAGATTTGATTTTTCGATTTAAATAGTTTTTTCATTAAAATCATAAATGCCTTCTGAATTAAATGTGTGCAAAAGCGTAATAATGATAGGTAATGTCTTTGGTATTAGAAAAGGTCTTTCTTTAATTTTAGGAAATACATCACATAGAAAAAAGAAACTTGTTATCCGATTTTTTGCGAATATCTGGATGGATTCAGTTTCCAACTAGTTCAAATGTTTGGAGTTCTACTACCCGGTACTCTAATTAAGAAATCAATATTCCTCGAAAGCCGTAAAATGATTACTTTGTAAGTTACTTATTTCTGTTCTTTAGTCGACAGTCTAGAAAAGCTGTGCTTGAATTATGAAATTTAAATAAGAATTGAATCAATAAATCTGTTCATTACTTTTGGGGGAAGTTTTCTCTTATCGCAATTTGAGTTCAGAAAAATTCTCAGCATTTATCTTGTTTTCGGAATTGCATTTTCAAGAATTAAAAGCGATCTGTTTTATTATTCCATTTCCGTAAAAAGAAAACAAAATAAAAAAAAACCGAATTATCATGTCCAATTTTGATTTCAAATGGAATTCTAAATTGAATCTGGTGCAGTTTAATTTCGGAATGTAAGGTAAAGTTAAAGAACTTTAATTCTTCATAAATTTAAATCAGTAAGAGACATATTCTATATTTTTCACCTTAGATATTTCGTTTTATGAAAATCTTGAACATTCCCTTTCCTTTCAGGTTTTCGTACGCCTTTTTATCAATTCGTTTAGCTAAGAGTTTGGATTTTAATTAAAAAACCAGCAAAACTTTAAGCTATATTCCGAAATATCATTGATGCAATTATGTACAAAGCCTGGCTTTTTGGTATTTAAGCCATTAACCATTTTGCTTCCCAGTACTTCTGTGTATACATATTATGCCAAAATCACGCTTCTACAAAGCTATTGCTCCGATTTTTTTTTTTTATTTAATATATATATATATATATATATATATATATATATTGCTTAAAATAATGTGTTTGGTTTTGAGAAAAATCGAGCTATGAAATGCTGTTACGTTCGATTAATATCCTGGTGAGCAAGCTATTCAGAAACGGATAATTAGACTAGCCAGCTCTATCACTAGATCATAATCCGATCGAATACGTGTGGGATAACATCTAAAGACAATTACTGTAGTACCCCAGAATCTACAGGTAATACGAATCCAGGACATACAGTGGAAACATGAAACCGAGGTAATAAAGGACCCTGATATGAAATATTTGGTTCGTGTAACATACATAACTGAGGTTAATTTTAAATTGAAAATTATAAAAGTAACACATTACTAATCATAAATAATCTAATAATGAAGCATTTTATACACCGCAATACATTATATACTGTAATATAAAATATATAGCCGGACTAAAGTATACTTTTTCTCGTACCTATGGAAATAAAGAATTCTGATCTATTAACTAGAAAACGCAAAAAACAAACAATAAACGAAGAAATTCGGTTTTTATATTGAATGCCATAATAAACATGTTCAACACTAATAGCACACTAGCGATTTTCATGCATTTGTAGCATCATTAGCTTTACGTTTAGAGGCCATTAGTTTGGTAAACAGAACTTTAAAGAGTAAAAGAGCTGAGATCACAGTCAAATAACTATTTGACCAGTGATATCCAAGATTGCTTGTATACTATGACAAAAAATTTGGAATATGTGCTCAGAATTTGAGCGATTTTCTCTAATCTCAATTACGTTAACATAACCTGAATTCTGTAAACAGGTTAGAGCAGGGGTCGCCAAACTTTTTTGATCATCGCCCCCTATATAATTTTTTGAAATCTCCATAGACCCCCACAAAGGTAATTTTCAGGTAATTAAAATAAAACTATACATTAGTCTAAATATTTAATAAATCAGAAACAGTAAGTAAAGTAGCTACAGATTTTTTACTTCTTAATGAGATGAGTGTGCCTGGTGTTTCTTGGCAAGGTTCGCTATATTGGGTTCGAAATTAGTCAATTTTAACCGTAAATCTCCTCGAAGCTCCACATTTAATTTATTTCTGTTTTTAGTTAAAATTGAATTAATGTGACTGAAACCGGCTTCAACCATATACGAACTTGGAAACGCCAGCATAAATGGCTGAACCATTTCGTAAAGTTTCACATATTTTTGCTTTATATTTATATTAGTTCAAAATTTATGTATTGTCAAATTTTTAATAAGCGTTTTTGCTTCAAGATCGGACAATAGTTCAGCAAGCTCATCTTGTATGTTGGTGTCGACGTTATCAATTTGCGCCGAAAATGGCGCAATAATCCAATCAGGGATGTCGATGTTTTCTAAATCAACAAAGCACAGTTTAAAATCGTCGCTTAATTTACGTATTTAGAACTGTTTCTCCTTCGAGTCCCAATAGACCCCCATTCGACCCCTTGGGTCAGATAGACCCCTACTGTTGTTAAATAGACCCCTAGGGGTCTATATAGACCACTTTGGCGACCCCTGGGTTAGAGGAATCTATAATCTGAATTTCTCTAACCTGTTTACTCTAACCTTAACAGTTCTAAAGTTACGCAGTGAGCATTGCCATTCTCTTTATTCAGTAACATCTACATTAAACTACGGTGTAAATACGTGAGAAGACAGTAATGAGTATTTTGAATTGCTGGATTTCAGTTGCTGTAATGACAGTAATGAATATTTTGGATTGCTGGATTCCTGGATTTCTTACAGATTGTTGTCACTTCATTTTAACGATTTACGAAATTTACCATATCCCTTCTTTCTCTTTGCGTCTCTGAACCGTGGATATTAAGCCAGTGAATCGAGAGGGGAGGCAATTGCAGTTGCTTCGCCTATAGTATCCTTAAATGAGCTTCAGCGAAGGTGTAACATGAGCGGTCTTTTTTCCGCACTGAAGAACTTCACAATTAAATTTACAGCATGGACAGAAAGTAGCAAGACCAATTCACGTCAGAGGAAGACATATCTTTCATTAAAATTCTTCTTCTCATTTGTTTGAGCAAAAAACTTCTTTCTCCATTTCTCAAAACTCCATTTTCTGATAATTGCTCTTTATATTCTATACAGCAGTACAAGCTTTTCAGCCTTTGTATATATATATATAAGATATAATAAAATACCATGGCTTTTCTAAAAAAATGATTGGCGACCTCAAAATTAACTGTTCTACATTTGGTGCCCCTCCCCCAAGTTCATCTGTTCTCCCAAATTCGAGATCCTTCCACGTTACATAACAACCTGAAATTAACCAATAGCAGTAGTATAAATACTGCTCACAAGTAATTACGTCATTCCTTTTCTTAACTTCTGCCCTGAGAACATATCCACGCTGCTTATGCTTTCCTCTCTAAGATGCTTACGTCGTACTTTAAAACCGGTCTACATAAAAACTATCGTATTTAACTATGATTCGATAAATGTCTGCCAAGATGATTTGATATTTGTAAAAATAAAGTTTGGTGATTCCTCAAAATCCAATTTTGCTATCTTCGTCATCTTGCCTTCAACCTCAGTCGACCTACGACTGTCGAATGCTAAATGTACCAGTACTGTTTTGCACTTAACATATCTCTCTCTCTCTCTCTCTCACACACACACACACACACACGCACGCACGCACGCACGCACGCACGCACGCACGCACACACACACACACACACACACAATAAGACATCGCATGATAATACGCATCGTATCCACAGAAATCATTATACGGCCTTTATTTTTATTATTTATGTTTCTAATTACAAAAATTGCTTCAAATAATCCTATTATGATACTTTTTTTTTAAAAAAAATCAGTTTTGTAAAAAAAAAGAAATCTAATTTTGAATACGGTCTTCTGACCACTGTACTTCCAAAATTTGAGATTTTTACCATCTTTTCGGCTTTTCTTGGGTAATTGGTTACAAAATAAATTTGAATCATTCTAGGAGTCTTTTCTTTCCATTTTATCATTTAGTGTTTAGAAGTGAGTAACATTTCTTAATTTATAATTTCACTATAGTTGTATGACGAAAGAATTTTCACACAAGTAACAGATTCTCTATCAGTTTTTTCATGAAGTTTTATTACTTTAAATCTTTATCTAATAAACAGTAAAAAAATTAATCAAACCAGTAATAGTTTTCATTTTTAATTTATGCAAAAGAAGGTACCTGTTGAATGCCATTATCGAAGGCTGACGCTGTTTTCTCGAATATGAATGCTATGAGGTTTCGGGAATAACATCTCATTTCAGAAAAATCTCATATTAATCGATACTTTTCACGACTGTTTGCATAGCGGTGCCCATCCCTTAATCTATTACTATCATTTTTTTTTCTGAATTGGTACTTCATTTTTAGCAACGTAGAATTGCAAATAATCATTTATTCAATTTATGTACGAACCCTGATCATGATCTCAAAATTTAAAATTAAATATCTCGAACAATTTTTGGCGTACGGGAATCAAATATTTTGTGTTTTATTTTCTATCATGAGTATAAACTTTCATTAAATATAACTATAGGGACCGGGGAACAATACGACATTTACTTTTGTCAGTAAGGTGTATGTTCGTGCCCATTTTCTTACCTATATTTTGTTTACTTTAAAATTTCAGCCATACAAACTATTTATTCCATAATTTTCGGAGGTTAGTGTAGATGAACATAGTAAATAAAAAAGATTTTTACGCAGTGGAACTAGTTAATTTCTTTATTTTAATTAAGAAACTGGTATTAGATATAAAAAACAAATATACCATTCATATATACTGTTAAAAATAAAACATCTACGCTATTTTATCTAGCACAAACTCTATGTGCATAAATTTCGAAGTTAAAAAAAATCAAGAAACGCTCTTTAATAAAGAATATTGTTAAAAAGAGAGACAATGAAAGAAAAAAAAAGAAATATTTTCACCTGTTAGTGTTACTGTGTTCACTCATACCTAACTTGAAACACTTTTTACATTACAGAATGCCTTAA
>KK117965.1:32481-98632 GCA_000611955.2 Stegodyphus mimosarum | reverse complement strand
AAACACTTTTATTGCTTTCAATTGTAATTTATTTTAACAACAATTGCAGTTCTAGGATTTAACCATTGAGTAAATAATGATTACAGCGGTTAACAATTTATACCTGTGTTGCTTTGGTTCTCTTTAATTGTAAAGCATAAATTTAAACTGCGTTCATGATAATTAGAATAAAGAAGACCAAAATTCTGCATTAACAAATGAAGTAATCTTTCCTCCCCACTGCTGAAATTACTTCTTCTTATTAAAGTAATACCACCAATAATATTTTTATAACATACAAGTAGATACCCTTTTGTTTATTTGTTTATTTTTTTTTTTTATATTTCTTCGGCGCCGGTGTCGTGAATTTGATTTGTCATCTTCCCTGATGATATTTGCGTTTATAAATATCCCTCGCACAACTACGTTTATCATTTAATCTTTCTCCACCAATCTGTTTAATTTCAGTGGATTCTAAGATATGGCTTTCTTGTTCCTTCAACAAAAAAGGCTGAGTTCGAATAACCAGCTCATGGAATTAATATGCGACTCGAAGACGAAATCTTCACGTAGGCTACGTTCATGCTGAGGAGGTTTTGTTTGGTTAATTTGAATATGGCAAAGCATTTGAAGTCTATCTACCTAAAGGGAAGGATGCCTTCGTAAAGGAATTTCTGTGGAAAATTGACTCGTATACACGTTACACATGAGGAAAAGCACGAAACGGCCTATAAAGCTCGTTCGTCGGGATTCGAACTACCAGTTTTCAGCTACTTTATCGCTCGGCCGCTAGTGGGCCTACGCTGGGAAGGAAAATTGTGTAACATAAACATAGTTTTAGGGATAACAGAAACATTTCATTACTGCCGGACTATTTATTCATTTATGGTTTTAAGAGTTAACGCCTATTAATTTTTGTGACTCAAAATTTGTTTCATATGAATCACAATGCAACGATTGATTAGAATAATCACATAAGAAAGGTGTATTCTAGTTTCTTTTGATTTCATCTTAATGTTAAAATCAATCGAGACATCCAAACTATTAAAACTGGATGAAAAAAAATTGTAAATCTCCTTCACTCCCCCACAATGGGTTTTTGAAGGATTTGTTGTAAGAGAAAATGTGTGGGAGATGAAATAAGCCAAACTGAGCCAACATGACGCCAAAAACACAGTAGCGCTTTAACAGAAAAGTAATGAATTTTATCACAAAGATGAACGTGGAAGCCAGGAAATCTTTATACTGAAGTACGAAAATCAACTGAATGGGTTTACTCGATGAGTAACCGTTTGTCAACTAAACTACTGAGGTTTATGGAGTTTCCTCTATGAACGTCAGTACAGAATTCATATAATTAAAACTGTGAATTAAACTCAGCCGTGTGAAGGTCAACACTACTTCATTGCCCTAATGATTTCACAGCCAGAGGTTTTTAACAACAATTTCTTGAAACTTTTCAGTCTAGAATTTACGCAAATATTTCGAGGAGATATATACCAGAAAAAAAAAACAATCACGCAAATAAATCATATGTAGTTAAATGAACATTGTACTACACATTTTTATTTAAAATATACATTTATATATAAACCAATTAAATTCTGGAAAAGGAATCAACACTATTACTTTAATTCAAGTTTATTTTTTAATTGAAAGGCATATTTATGCATTGCATTACACGAAAACAGATTTTCTTAAAGAGCATTTTTCTAGAAAAGAATCATTTAGCACTGAAATTGTTTGTCGGCATTGACAGGCAACGGAGAGTGACTTTGTAACTTCAAGGATCGACCTTTTTCTCGTACACCAGATTTTCAAATCTTAAAGTAATTCAAATTTCTGATTAATAAAAATTCAAATTAATAAAAAATAACCGAGAAAAATGCGAAATTTCCAGATTTATTCGACATTCAGAAAAAACTCGATAGTTGCGAAAGCTTAGAAAATCCCTTAAAATTCACGAAAGTAATCTCAGAAATCTGGGCCGAAATAAAACTGGTGTCCTAATCGTAAATCATACGGCCTCCGCGAATTTTGCTATCAACAAATGTCGCAACCTAAGTCATCATTTTAATGATATAGCATGTTTTCTGCACACTGAATTTCATATTCTAACATGGCAAAGTCTGACGTTAATGGAAACTGTAGCAAAGCAAAGACCGAAAACTTATTAGCTTAACACAAAATACATGCTTTCATTCAGTTTACATGCTATCAATTAATTTAATCCTTGAACTTACATTAAAAACTACCCGCAAAGCGAAAAATCATTTCTAAATGAAAATGACTTCTAAAAGCTAGTAAATAATGGACTTCTTATTAAGCTGGAGAGGTAGTTACCATCTGGATATCCTATAAGCGGTTTGAATACAGCCTGGATATTCAATATCTGAGACACATAGGAACATGTGTGTATCTGAGACAAATAGGAATATGTGTATGGCTAGGACTTTATCCTAACCATACTTAACTTTTTAAATTTTTACACATAGGATATTGGCAAAAAATAAAACCGTGGATCTTTAGGACTTGTCTAAAATTCCTTCCATAACGGTACACAAACAAGCAAATATTTCATTTAACCCTGGCTTGGATAAAATGTTTGTTTCTTGGTTTAAAAAAATGCCGCAAATACTTCGTTTTTTAATCAATAAAATTTCAGTATTTAGTCAATTATTTGAAATATATTAATTTCATAATGTAATGTCCAGTTACTGGGCCAAATGGAACTTCAACCGATTACAGAGAAAAACATCATGGCAAAAGCATCATGAACGAAGACGTGGCGAATAAGACAACACAATGCAAATCGCCGCTGTACAAATCATCGCGGGGAGAAAGGAGGTTAAACATTGCAGTTCTAAGTCATCCTGATATGAAACGTCGTGACAGAAAATAAAGCGCTTCAAAAACTGTTGAATGCTGTTTTTAAATATACTGCTGGCCACCCAAATTGCAACACCAAGAAAGACGAGAGATATCACAACAAAATTTATTTAGTAGATAACATGTTGACCAAGTATCAAATGAGTAAATTTATAGACTTCTGTGACGTGTGGTTCCTTCCAGAATCACTAACCAGAGAAGCCGCCATTGTTGGAGATCATCGCTGCCACACGCCTCGGCATTGATTCAGAGAGACTTTGGATGTGTTCTTGGGGTACAGCAGACCAAGCAGCTTCCACACTTTGCCAAAGTTGATCTGGTGTGGCAGCTTGGGATGTAATCCGGGTCAATAGTTCAGCAACCATGGACCACATGTTTTCTATCGGCGAAAGATCCGGACAGCGAGCCGGCCAGGCAAGCAATTCAATCTGGCGATTGACGAAGAACCACTGGACATTGCGTGTCACATGCGGTCGCGCATTATCCTGTTGAAATATGACTGTGGGCAAGCCCTGAAGATGGATGACGGAGATGTAGCGCTGGCTGCAATGCGTACTAGAGGAGTGCAAAAGTGATATCCAATAAAGCCCCATACCATAATACCCGGTGCAGGACCAGTGTGGCGTTGCATAACGTAGCTGTTCAGCATCCTCTCTCCCCGGTGTCTCCAGACTCGAATCCGACCATCGTGGTGTTGCAGACAGAAGCGTGACTCGTCAGTAAAGACAATTTCCTTCCATTCTGCCGTCCACATCCTTCTTTCATCGCACCATTGGCGGCGGAGACGTCTGTGGTTCTGCGTCAAGGGTACACGAAGCAATGGACGTCTTGCGGACAAACCACTCTGCTGTAAACGGCGTCGAATTGTACGCGCAGACACTGGATGATGTGTTACAGACTGAATGGGCTTTGCTGTCGTTCGTGATGTGGCTGAGCGATCCGTCACTGCCATGCGCACAATGTTCCTGTCATCACGTGAAGTGGTGCACTGAGGTGGATGCGATTGAACACGTCGGTCCGTCGTACCCTCCTCCAATCAACGGTCACATATCCGCATTACAGTTGTTTGGTTTCGTCCAACACGACTACCGATTTCCCTGAAAGATAATCCACACTCTCGGTAGGCCACTATCCTTGCTCTGTTGAACACGGCCACTTGATCAAACGATGATCGCTGTTTACTGCGAGGCATAATTGATCGTTTTTTTTTTAAAAACCACAAGAAAAACACAGCTGCCGAACTTGAAATCGTCGAAAACTCCAAGCCTTAAATAGCGCTTTGAAGTGGCGCCACAGGCACGCGTGATGTGCGTCAGCGCTAAACTTCTAATAATTTGCATATCTCACCTCCGCTAATTTCATGTTATTTGCATACTTCCTCCAGGATGTTGCATTTACGGTGGCCAGCAGTGTATTTTGTAATTTTCTTGTTGAATTTAATTTTATGCACCGTGAGAAGAACATGATATTTAATAAATAACGTTAACACACAAAACGGTAATAATAAAAAGACAAAAAAAATTTCGCAAGCCATCTTATTAAGAAACCTGAACATTGATATAAACTGAGAAAAGACTAAAAAAAGTGGGAAAATTTATGTCAACACTTCAGAGTGCATCGTGAATTCTCAAGATATGCTGCTATGTTGCTTTTAAAATGTCTGATTTTGCTGTTGAATTGTATGTAGCGTAAGTGCGAAGAAAACTATGCTTAATAACAAAGCTGAAAAGACAAAAAAAAATGCATTAGCAGGAGTGAGTGCAACAGTAGACTGGGAGATGGCGAACTGAGCCAGCGTGTAAGAAATCTTAACAAACCCTTTTGGACGACCATTAAAAGCTGAAACCTGTCAGATACATTTTTATACAAATACTTTTTTATAATAGAGATTAATAAAATAATAACTTTAATAGTTAACTATTTAAGTTTACAGTTCTATTAACTTTTACGCGTTAGCATTATTTTCTACATATTTTTTTGAACGCTTAAGTTTCCGTCTGGATTTTGCGTCAAAAATTTGTCAGTTAAATGAATTATATGAAATATAGAGGTAAAATATCTGCGATGTAATCATTACGCGATGATTTATAGGTGCTTTATTTTTGCAAGATATTTTGTACGATCATGTTTTGAAGCTAGGAAGTTTTTAAACAGCTTTGTTTTCTGCGACGATACTTAATACCAAGATGTTTGAGAACTGTGATGTTTTATCCTTAATTTCTTTCCTTCCACGATGATGCGAAAGATGATGTTTTGGCCTTGTGTTGTTTTCCTCGCGACGTTTACGTTCAAGATGTTTCTTCCGCGATGTTTTCAGCTGAGACCCTATATTCTATCCGGATATCTAGATTGTCTTTTCTTCATAGGCCTTAATGTAATGCAAATGAGATAATAATTTTACATTTTCGTTCACCTTCTTTGTTCCAATAATGGTTATATAGTTAAAATCTATATTATATTTTGAAATGCAAAAATTGGCATTTATGTCAAGTGCAATAAAATGCTAATAGAAATGAAATTATTCTATTTATGCTGCATTATCAAGAAACTGTATCGTGCAAAAGCATATATCTAACATAACCACAATTGTTTGTTTATTTTAAAAAAAAAGTAGCATTTTGCTAAGAGTAAGATATGGGTTTGCAGAGTAAACTTACATAGACCACGCATTTTTTTTTCTATTTTTATGACATGCATGCTTGACAGATGATATGAAATGGCATTAAATGAGATGAAGATGTTTGCAAACTAGCACGTTCGTGAAGAATCTAGGGTGGAAGAATGTTTCCACCTGATATCGTAGGCAGATGGGAGGAATCAAAAATGCCTTACTAAAAAATTCTTCTCACTTAGTTTTACAAAACCAGAGAAAATTTCATATTATATATTTAATTTCTAGTGATAAACTGAATTTTTGACGACACAAAGAAGGACTTTATCAGCATCAAATACATTTGTGAATGAGCTATCGGATGGAAATACGAACAGACAATGTTGAAGTATATGCACCACTTCTGCAAGTATTCTCTTATCTTCTGCAAGTATGTCGTATCAAAGTGAAAGGTAATATTCTCAGATAAGAACAACCAGCAGTCAAACAGAACACTTACTACAGAAGCTTCATCTTTGCCTTGCTTGAAATGTTAGAAAGAATGTCATAAAGGTCATGAAGGTCCATAAACTTGCGAGTCAAGCATGAAGTAGCATGCAAAGACTTGCTGAATAACGGTGCCTAGCCATGAAGGTAATATTTTCAGTTAAGAGCAACCAACCCAGAATCAACTAGAAAATGCAGGAAGTGAACTTTTAACTTGGTCACACATGAAATACTGGAAAAAATGTCATTAAAGATCATGAAAAAAAATAATCTCAGCGTTGAATCTGAAGAAGCACATATGGATACTGCTGCGACCCGTTATAAAAATTCTGGTAACAGACATTTATGCTTGCGAAGGTAGAAAATTTTACAACGACGTTTCAGTACAAAAGTCCGTCTTTTATACAGATTAGTTTTTTATTTTTAATTAAAAAAAAGAAGACGAAGAAGTTTCGTAAAAATGCCGGCATATTTTTATGTAAGCATAGGAATATCAGTAACATATATAATATTTTTATATATATTAACATATATGCAGAAGTTTGCCTCATGAAACCACCCTTAATAAAGGTTTCTTTCTTTCCATTTAAAATCTAACCTTCATAAAGGTGTCGAAACTTATAAATATCCAGGATACTGCCGTAACTATTTCTACCTTTTGCCGACAGACAGATCTCTTTAAAAATGTTCGAAACTTTATGGAGAACAGTTACGCAAACATCCTTGTTTATGCAGCCAGTTCGGTTACTCAGTGGTAGCCTTAATTTAATATTGTATAATAACTCAGTATTAGAGTTGTTATACAATATTAAATTATACAGAACTATGGTAGAGATATATAGACTTCTCGAAAGCGCTGCAGAATTTTCTCTAGATATCTAACCAAACGCAGACGGGAAAAAATGCTAAATGATCATTTGATTCTCAAGATTTTGAGACTGTAATTTTGGCAAGAAATTAAAGACAAGAAATTCATGTAGGTATTAGAAAAAAATTGTTGTTACACTGATTTCATTTGTTTAATACTATGCTAGGTTAATTTTGTTTTTCCTATATATATATATATAAATATGACACGAAATTTAATTATTTTTGAACTGCTGGAATTCAAATAAAAATAAAGAAATTGAACATTAGATAAACATCCAAGTGTTTTGCAAATGATTATGACAATGATGATATTCACTTACCCAGGCTAGTATTAATCGTGATTCCTAATCGATCGTTATACTTAAAACAGTCAGTGATACCGAACATATGATGATTGAATCAAGTTTTCACATTAAGTTGTAAATTTAATGACACATTATGTACTCATAGTTCTGGAATAAAACTGAAATTACGTGTTTCATGAGATAAGGTATATTTTAATTTTATAACAGTTACTAACAGTTACTTATTTTTTATTAAGTGCTTTCCTATCAATTCTTGCTTCCACTTACAATTCCCTACCAGAATGAGATTTTAGAATCGCGTTGATTGCAAATGAGTTAGAAGGCGTATTTAAGGAAAGTTTAACTTACCTCGTGAGAGAGAGTTAGGCATCCTGAGTAGCGCATGTTTGTCTTCGGGATAAGTCTCTCTTGAAGCTGTTACGTTCGGCCGTATATTCTGTGCCTTTTGATATTGGCCGGCTAGTTTAAATTAAGGGCCAACTACGTTAGATATCTGTGTTAGCTTCGGCTAAGTCTCTTTTAGTTAATTATTATTTAGTTCTTATTTTTTATTTTGAGTTTAAACTCAAGTGGAGGCTTTGTTGTAAGCCCGAAAAAGGGGCCAACTATTCATCTTATTTTGAGTGAAATAAAGGATATTTTAACCCTTCTCGAGTCTACATATTAGTTGTTTGAACTTAGCGATAAGTCGCTTACTAAGTTCCTCGACATTTACTTTAGACAAAAAGAGTGAGGAATCCTACAACTTCTTTGTTCGATGTATTGATTCACAGCTCAACAATGGAATGACAGTAATGCAATGAGAAGAAGTTCAATGAATGAAGTCACGAAACATTCTTAGCTAAATTCTGAACTAGATTCGGATTGTAGAACCATTTGTCTACATCGATATTGAATTCCTCTAGAAATAATGTAAATAAGAACCAGGTTTCGCTTTCCGTAAAGGTTCCTTCCTAACTCGAAAATCTCTGTATACATTACAATGAAAATTATCGACCTATCTATTCATTAGCTTGGCACTAAATGAATAAACTTCTTTATGTTAGGCGATTTATGATAAGTTAAAAAAAACAGTTTATAGTGAAAGACTTTGGAAACTTTAACTTTTTAATTCGTTGGAGAATTTATTGAATTATCAACAAACTGTTGAAACAACACGTGAAATTTTCACCGCATGAGAATTCCCGCACGGAATGCGCTCAGACGTAAGAATTTCCATCACTTACTTCATTTTAAAAATAACGTTTCACATTCTTCGCAGACACAATGAAACGGAACTATTTAATTTGAATAACGAAACAACTCAAAATTAACATTCAAGATTAAACATAGGTCTTTAAAAAATAAACCATAATAACGTCTGTTTGAATGCGCTAGATTTAATACTCGTTCCGAACAATTTGCTAATGGCACAGCACTCTTAAACAAATCTTTCTGCCCGCTTTCGCAGAAAGGCACTTTTATTAAATGTCTTTCTCCGTATTAAAGAAAGAAGTCATTCCACTTCTGTGCGTGGAACACAAATTCCTTTAGCCGGAGAAGTTAAGCCTCCGCCTTCAGGGACAAAATGGGGGAAGTTTTAATGGCGGTAGTCCATCAGTTTTATTAATAGCTGTAAAAATGGCAGGCCAGCAGAAGCGGGGGAAACAGGTGATAAATGGGCTTAAATTTTTTAAATATATTTTTATATTAGACCTGATTTCGTGAATATTTGAATTACTACTTCAAATATTATTCTTAAATATGAAAGTGAACGTTCTTCAAAATAAAATAAATAAGAAAATTATATATTCTCTTATAAATTATGTTAATGTGCAAATTAAATTCCATTTTTTTACTTTTCTATTAAGTTCTAATTTATCAAAAGTAAACATTTAATAAAAGACTTTCAAATTGCATTGTTTTACATTTGCGAAGAAATCCTGTAAATCAGAAACTTATTGACCTTCACCGTGGAGTAAATTTTTCATTTGTAGTGGGTCACATTGATTTTCGGACACTTATGTTTTTCAATTTTATTATATTTTACCAGTTATTAAATATTAAAGAAGTGTACATTTTGTTCATATATACTATGAGTCATCTTTTCTGCTTATTTTGAATGCCCCAATACCCGCCAGTTTAGTGTGGCAGCTAACTCGGATGCAGAACCGAAGCCGCACGGACTACGACTACAACATCTAAGAGTAATATCCACAGTCTGGCCGACTTATTATGCATAGGCGTAAAACAGCTACTGCATCAGAAGATGTTATTATTTAGGTGTTATAAATTCGGGGTATGTACTCTATACCTTAAAATTACCCAAAATTTCTATTATTTTACCTTTCCATTACAATGCATTTGTAAAATCAATACGATTCTGCAATGTTTCCTTTGCAGAGTTAAGGCCCAGCAGGGTAGTTCATTAAAACATCGTAAAAATAATATTCCTCTTTTACGTAGCTCATTTAATTTAAACTCTCATCTGAGTTTAAAAAACAAACATCCCCCTAAAAGAGAGAAAAATAAAAAAAAAAAAAGAGAAAAGGGGGGAGAAAGCCAGTTAAATCAACTAAAATCACTGCCTCTTTCATTCCATTGGCCATTCTTTTGACCCTGAAATTACGCGGCCTTCACTCGTTTATCATTTTGCTTCCTTTACAGATCTGATTACCCACAGTGCAACTGGTTTTGATTAAAATTAAGGACGATAGCTATTTAGCTCAACGTGCTTTCGAATGTAACTAACTATCTGTTCTTATACGGTGATGTAAGCTAAGTTAAATTATTAGCGTACAGTAATTAGAATTGCAGTTTCTAAAGATAATGTCCCTTTCGTAACATATTTTTCAAAGATAAGTATTAAAATTCCAATAAGGTCATTCCTGTACAATCCTAGTTTATAAATGAGAGTGAAAACGTTTTACTTAAACCTCATTAAGCATACTTATGAATACAAAACAATAAATTCCTTATAAAAACAGCTCGT
Organism: Stegodyphus mimosarum; assembly: GCA_000611955.2. Classification (NCBI taxonomy): domain Eukaryota; kingdom Metazoa; phylum Arthropoda; class Arachnida; order Araneae; family Eresidae; genus Stegodyphus; species Stegodyphus mimosarum. The sequence goes on along the minus strand of KK117965.1, from coordinate 88,521 downwards.
GTGTTTGCGTTATTCTGACAAGTAATCAGTTATAAATGTCAAAAATAAATAACTATAATGAACGGTGCAGCAAAAAATAAGGAATTTGCTTTTAAAGTGAGATAATAAGGATAATAAAAATAAGGAATTTGCTTTTAAAGTGAGATATGAAAAATACACGAGCTTATTTTAATTTAATTAAAATTAAACTAACACATTAGACTTTAGTTGTAATATATAATGCTAATGCAGAATTTAAAATTAGCCCTTCATCCCCCTCCCAAAAAATGGCACTTTAGATTAACATAGATTTGGAATAAAATTCCGTCGAATTTATCGAGGTGGGATGAAAACCTTGCTCCTGAAGAAGGGGGAATTGTATGTGATGCAATCGAAATCGATAGATCAAAATCTCATGCCAAGTTAAGATTGTTTTTGTCTAATTCTAAAAGTATTATTAATTTTTGACATTAGTTAACAATAAATTTATGAATTTAAAGAGAAAGTAAAAAGAAAAGTCGTCTGCTTGGAAGCGTGTTTCATTCGAAATTAATTCAGAACGCTTTAAAAACATATACTGCAAACTATTATCTTTTACAATATTTAAATCAATTAAAGCATTAATAAATTAATAAGATTAATTTTCCTTGCTTTAGAGAGAATAAAAAAACGATATGAATAATTACAGCGCAGTATAATTGGGTCCAGATTGTCGCAATTTTTCTCCTCCAGAATTTCTATATATTTGAGAAAATTAGACACGAAAAAAGTTACGATTATGCAGAATGTACAGAAAAATAGAAATTATTCATTGAGAAGCAAAACACCGTTGCTTTAAAAAAAGTGGCAACCAACTCCAAAAGAGAAAGCTGATGACGAAAGCTGAAGACTGAATAATTACAAATAGAACGAAAATATTATTACAGATTTTCCTTTAAGCTGCAGATCAAATCAATCTCGTTATTCCAGAAATCTGCGGAAAAAGAGGGAAGAAAAAATAATAAATAAATATCCAAAAAGCAAGTCAAGTGATAACTTTTATACAAAATTAGCTTATATTTTTAAGGAAATCTCAAAATGATCGTCATTCTTAGATTAAATTGTATCTAACTTTATAAGAGAACGTAAATTCTACACCAGAAAATGCAACTTAAGTAACAATTGATCTTTTACATGGTTCTAAAGAACGACATAACAACGTTTTAATATTGTTGAAGTTAAAAAAAATGTTATAAATGTTATGAAACGTTAAAAAGTTTACAGAAAGTGTTCTTGAATGCAATTTCTTAGAATGAATAAGAAAACATTTTTTTTCAGGGTCATCCCCTTGCCGAAACAATGAACCGTATTGCATGCAAAAAAGGAGAAAACAGACAGCTGAGTTATTGATCCCATTTATCTCTTTCTCCGGCTGAATAGAACAGCAGACAAGAATAAAAATTCATTTGAATTTTATCTTCGATACAGGATGCTATTTCATGCTTAACAGAAGATGCATTGATGGCATGTTTACCATAAATGATGTATGCAACATTAATACATTAATTTATAATATTTAATATTTTTATTTATAAGTAACACAAAATGTCTCTGGAAAATGCATTACTGGAATTTTTAAGATCTCAAATAAGCTTTATCTTTAACGGTACTTTAAAATTTTGATCTTAAAATTTAAGAAACGTATACAGGTAAATCCCGCTTATCGAGAATTCTCTATTGGAGGTAACTGATTTACACGATTGATTAGTCAGTAGATGTATTTTTTTTAATATGAACATCGAAAACTGATCTACAACGTAATTGCTGTTTTGTTTTAATCCGCAGCGAAAAATCATTATAAATTGTTCACCTACAGCAAAAAATTATTATAAACAGGAGAAAAACGGTAAAAGTAAAAGAGATAATTATCCCTTTAAAGAAACATTGTATATTTCGTGCAGTAATTTCAATAACAGTTGCTAAGTTATAATCCGTACTTTAAAAACTCTCCCCCAGGGAAAAGGTAAGTAGATAAAATTTCTGAATACTGGTAGTTCTTCGAAAAAGATATCTTTTCCTTAGGCATGACGCTGTTATTTCCTTATGGTAAGGATGCTTTTGTGGAGGACATTTTAAAGGAAATTAGTCTATACTTGCGTTATAGACGGAGATAGTTTTCAGAGATGTTAATCCATTCGGCCACTTGTGATCATCATGCTATGAAATGAATATATTTTCCAGTTTTCTCTTTCGGAGGCGGAAAGCAGTCTATCCAAAATTCTATCGATTTCACATTTTAGTCGATTTTAGATACATCTTTTTTCGTAAGGTGCAAAAATAAATTTTATTATTTACATTGGCGTGTTTCTTTTATAATTTGATGAATGTGCAACGCTACTTTTGAGCAAAACTGACTTTTTGAATCTCGTTTTAATTAAAAATAAGTAGCGTTTGAGGGGGAAGCCAACGCAGAACAGGAAATGAGGCATCTATATCCGGTAAGATAGAAAGATTTCAAAAGATGAGCAATGAATAAAAGTTTATCGGCAGTATTAATTGTTATTCATGTATTCAACGAGATGAGTTTTCAAAATATGCACTTATTTAATACATGTTATATTATTTTTTTCTTGAGCTAGGTATACGTTTCTCCCACATTTTTCATTTTAACCAACCTAATCGCGTCATATGCGCACGGTTAGGGAAGCCTTTACTTTTACTTAGCGCGTCATGGGAAAATTCTGATATAATAGAAATGTAGCGAATTAAAATGTTTGCGAATGAACCAGTGATGTCGCGATTGTCCCCATGTGTTACGGAAATACCAAGCAGTTATCCTTAGAAACTTCTCTACAGGTTACAGGTTAAGGAGGACGGGGACGCCTGCTGTCTACTAACATAGCTAAACAGGCGTATGTCCCACGCCCTCCCCTATCTAACGGCAACAAGTTCCTGAAGCCCCAAGAGTTTATTGAAACATGAAAAAGGCTGTACGTGGCCAGACAAGGGTGCTCGTGTTTTGTTTTACAGATTTAGAGTGAGACTTAACAGATATAGCAAGGAAACAAAAATGTTGCAAAATCAGAATATTAAAAAAGCAAAAATTAAAACATACAGTTCACAGTTGGCAGTAGCACAGTTCACATAGTTACAGTATACATAGTTTGTAGTAGTTGTAATAGTGGAGTGCAGGCATTACATCCTATGACAAATGCATGGAATTTTGTCGTCGATGTTTGCAGTCGATGCCTTTGGTTGCTCATATATATCGTGTGGTGGCCTGTTACTGGGAAGCTGGCGAGGGTTTAGTATGGCTGGCACACTTCTTGGCCCATGGAAGTTAATGTGTCGATGGTTTTGCAGATTTGTGTTATTGTTGGCTTAGTGCTGATAACGTAGCGCTGCAGGGCCTCAGTTATTGTTATGGGATGCTTAATATGAGTTAAGGTTGTCAATGGGCAATGGAAGATGTAATGATCGGGTGCTCCTTCTCGGCGGCAGATGCAGATGTCCGTGTTGGAGATGATGTGTCTGAAGTAATATGATGGGAAGAGACCGTGTCCAGTCATATATCTTGTGAGTTGTCGGGTTGCAATCAGACGATTCGTTGACACTTTTGGAAGGAAGATATAGGTATCTGCTATAGCAAGGAAGATATAGGTATCTGGTATAGGCGACTTGTTTCACTTGTGTTCCATTCATGTTGCCACTCTCTGAGGACTACTTGATGCAATATTGATTTTAGATGAGACGGCGGAGCTGGGATGTTCTCTGGATGGGCATCGGTTCCGTTGGCAGCTCCCTTTGCCAGGACTTCTGCAGCCTCCTTGCCTTCTGTGCCCTTGTGCGCCTTGGCCCAGGTTAGTTGAATGCTGTTGTATCTGCTGTGCTAAAGTTGACTTTGTATGCGCGTAATTACTGGTGATGTGTGGCGGTGATTCAGGATGGCATAGAGAGATGATTGTCTGTCGGAGCAGATGTAAATGGGATGCTGTGTGATTCTTGCAGCTTGTTTTAGTGCTTTGTGGATGGCTAGTGCTTCGGCTTGGAAGACACTATTATGTTGGTGGAGTTGGCCTTTCCAGCTGGAAATCTGTTGGTTGTGGTGATACAGTACATAAGCGCTGCCGTCCCTGTTTTCTGTTTTGGATCCATTTGCGTAATATGTGTAGACATTTGCGAGGAGCATGAGAGGCTGGCTGGTGGAGACAGTGATGTATATGCCGATTCTTTTGCAACTAGGATGTAGGAGATGAGCTGTGCTGGGACGTTCATACGTCGCAGGTCTTAAGTGGTACCATGAAAATTGGCATCCTTGCGGAGTTGCAGAATTCTTGTAAGCGTGCTCTCTTGCTCCGCTCGTAGGTGTAGAGGCGGAATGCCCGCCAAGACAATAGCAGCATTTGTGGCTCTAGTGCGGTAGCTCTTGCACATCATAAGGGCGAAAGGACGTTGTATGATCTAAAGTTGCTTTTGTTTGCATCCTTGCGTGGATGTGGACCAGATGCTACAACGTAAGGACGATGCGTTCAACTTCTGTTTGATAAAAGATTTTGTTAATATACGGGTTTTGTTCCCAGTTGGTGGATTCAAACTGCCTTGATTTGAGAGCTATTGCATTTGTTTTGCTGCGTAGATGTTGAAGATGGGTATCTAAATTAAGCCACGGTCCCAGATGACGCCGAGATGTTTGAGGGTGTCATTGAATTTGAGATTACGGCCTTGGAGTCTGACGCAGGGCCGGCGAATGGGATTGGTGCTGGGCTTTGGTATAAGTAGAGCTGAAGACTTTTCTGCAGATGTGGTGATTTTGAAAGCTTGGTAGAGAGAACTGAATTGATAACAGATCTCTGTGCCTCTTTGTTCAATTTCATGTCTGGTTTCCCTTGAACCAGGAATGCAACGTCGTCGGCGTATGCGATCAGTTGGGTGTGTTGGGCCAGTTAGCTGCTAGGATGCTGTTAAAGGCAAGGTTCCACAGAACAGACCTGGCGCACGAGCCTTGAGGGCAACCTCTCCCTTGCGCCTTTATTGTGGTGCCGCTGTCATGTGGAACGGTGAGGAATCTGTCTTGGAAGTAGCTGCAAAATGTAAGGTAAATATTCTGGGGACAACGTGTGGTCCTAACAGCTTGTCTGATCGCTAGCCACCAGAGCATGTCAAATGCGCTCTGGAGGTCCAGAGAGATGAACGCCGTGTGGAGGTGGTGCATCCTGTTGTGATGGATGACTTAACGAATTTCATCGAGTGCATGAAGAGTTGATAGGCAGGGACGGAGTCCATATTGTTTATTGCTTATGATGTTCTCTACTTAGAGCATCCCTTCAGACAGCCCTGGCATGCTTTGCTGTAATCATAAATCAAACAGACTGGTCATAGCCAAATCTTATAAGGACTGTGCATTGTTTGGACATTAACGAATCCTCCGTAAATGCTAAGCTTTTACAAACGTGTTTCATCGATGAATTTTAAATTTCCGTTTATGTTATCATTATAAGTGTTTTCACATATATAAAAAGGACATTGTAATCAAAAAATTACTTGTTACCATATGGAATACTGTATTTTTAAGCAACGAAAGAAAAATTTTTAGCCCAAAGGTCGTTAGCCCAAAAGTGCTATTAATTTCGTTTCGGCATTTTGCGTCGATTCACTTTTCAAACTTTTGCCACCAAATATTACAGCCTTGTATTATATTTAAAGCAATTAAATAATGAAGAATCTGTATGAATATATGTATGTTTCTCGCATTGTGATAAAACAACGACATCTAGAGCCATTCAATTTTAAATAACGTAATCCTCTACCGAATATGGGCATCTGGAAGCTCTAATATGGAATTTGGGATTTGTTTTATTATCGATTGCATATTTTGTCAGATATTAAAGAATGTTTGATTAACATACTCAATGATTTCAAAGCGAAGAATGGCAGCACTGTACAGGGAAATAAAAAAAATTATCTCCAGCGCGCGAGACTGTGTATCGGATATCCTAAAGATATGCACATTTTAAAATTATTTTGCGATACTGCTGTTGACTTGAATTTTATGGTTCAAGTGCGAAAAACATCATGATATTTAATAAATAAAGGTAACACACAATACGTTAAAAAAACGCCCCTTTGGGCGTAATGTAAAATTTGAAAGCTTTCATATATTTTTTAATGCTGTTACCGAGTTAATTATTTGGAATGATCTTTAGAAGGCATTTACTCAATCATAGGCTCTAGTTATTTGATACTAACTGATACGACCACGACGTGACCAATAATTCTCGTCACACAGTTGTTCAAGAAAACGGAATAAAGTTGAGTAAAAAGTTGTAGAACAACGAAATCACACGATGAAATTGAGATTACGGATGTTTTGAATGCCAGAAATACACAATGGTAGAAAGACCTCGCCGGCTAGAAAAGTGTTAAGCGCCGTGTTAGACGTGACTGAGAAACAAAAAAAAAAATCTTTCGCTTGAGGATGTTACCAGTGTCATTACTAAAGAACTTACAGAAAGCAAAAGAAATAAGCACTGTTGCAAAATCAGTTAGCCCTGAGTTGGTCTCTTCCACGATCTATCTATAATTTTGAATTCCTGCTACGTTCACTGAAAAACACTGCAAGGATTCCAATTCTCTATAACGTACACTCCATGACGTAACTCCATGATGTACACTCCATGACGTATTTCATTCTGCGTAGCATCTCTTGAAATTCCACATCACATGAATGGGAGGAAAAGGCAATTTTGTGTTATGAATATTTGTTCTGTATTATTGCTCCTGCAACATAACGCTAACATATCATAAAACAATACTTCGTGATAATACTTAATAATAACAGCATCTTAAACGTTTGCATTAATGAAAGGAGATATATTTTCCTTTAAAAACACATATGTCACAAAAATGTTAAATTAATGATAAGCAGTAATAATATATATGACTTAAAAGTGTCTTTTCTTAGAAAAGGGTATAAAATAGCCATCACTGATCACATATGCTTTCAGTTTCTTTCTGATTAGCGAAGCATGAAAACGCGATAATAGATGATTTTTGTCCTCAGCACTAAAGAGCATTTGAAGACTTCAATTCTTTTTAAAATTTTATTCTGGGACGAAAGTTGAGAGGCAGCCAAATGCAAACAAAAATGGTACATAAATTTCGAAGTCGTTACCGTCGTTAAACTTTGACTGTCATTAATTACGAAATTAACGACTTCCTCTCGGTAAACATTCATTACATTGTAAGTTAGGTATACTTTTCTCCATGAAAATGTTTCTAGATTGAGTTTACGAGAAGAAAAATGGTTTACGCGAAGATTAAGTCAAGTACTGACGAAGTATAAAAATTTGTTAAATTAATAATTGTTAAACGTGCTAAAATTTTAAAGAAACTCTTCTATAATCGCAATATAATCATAAAAGAGACTAAAACTACTTTACATGAAATGCGTTACTTACTAGTTAGTTAAATAATTACATATTTTACGTAATGCTGAAAATCCAGCACTTCAGAAAATGCACGAAAATGGTTGCTAATTTTATCTAAATACACGCAACTGTCACTATGCGGTCTAGGAATCATCGTCAAGCATTCAGTCTACTAGAAGCGCTCACAGGAGTACCAACCACATTATATGACCGCTGGGGAGCAGCTTGCACACTATTGCAAGGTAATTGCAACATAACAGCGATAAATTGGAGTATGCAGTCTATGAAATGCCTTGGCTTCAGTCTGACTTTAGTTTTGACGACCTTAAGTCACATTATCTCCAACTGTTTTTGAAAGAATTTGAGTTTAAAATTTTGTTCTTAGTGATGTCAAATCACGTTTATTTTTTCACTCCCCTAATTGAGCGTCGTTAAATATAATGCAGTCCATTAAAAATAAATAAAAAATGTATTACCATTGTGAGAAACTGCGCACCATCATCTGTCTACGAAAAAAAAATCAACATTCGTATTGTTTACACATTTCGCAGCTGTAATAAGCTTTGACAAACAAAAATACGGAAACAGAAGGGAAAAATGTTAATAGTATAGAGACTAAAGAAAATCTTCTCTCGAGGAATTATATCTGTTGCCAATAAAAGTCAGGAGCAAGACAGGAAATCATTACCTTTTGAAGAGGCTTTAAGATCTTTCATTTTTCTACCATATTAAAAAAAAACATTGTTTACCAGCTTAAAAAAGTGAGTCATTAAAAAATAATCTATAATTCTTAATAACATTTGCGAATATTTTATGCCATCAGCGTAATAAATACTAAAGCATATTTCTAACACATATAACATGCCAGCTGCGAAATTTCTTGCTGTATTTAGGGTACAATATCATCTTCATCAGTAATAGAATCTAAAGGTACTTTTCCTTCATACTAAAACAGAATATTAATGATGAAATTTTGTAGTAACATGTCGAATATAATCATATATATATATAGAGAGAGAGAGAAAGAGAGTTATAATGAAATATTAATTAATATATTTTCTTCGTTATGTTATATTTTGGGCGCTTTTATAATTATAATAATGTCTCATTAAATACAAATTTATAAAATTGGCAAAAAATGAGTTTGCATTATGCAGTTTCTAAATTTTTAGCGATGATGTCTATTTATTGTATGCCGAGGCTACTATTTACTTTATGCCGCTACTAAGATTTCTACTTTTCTTCCAAAACTTTCCTTAAAAAAGAGCAATAAAAGGCTTTAAAAAAATTAAACAATGATTTTTTTTTCTTTTAAATAAATTAAGCTTCTGTGAAACGACTGGAAAGGAAACTTAGATAAATGGAAAATAATCTCGGAAAGCTTAGAGCGCGAAATCTCATTACTTACTAATCTTATCAATTCATATTTCTGTTCGTTATACAAAAGATAATTCTCTATTTTCACCAGAAAAAGGCCTTCATAATTTTCTTTAAAAATGCCCATTTAAAGAAGGCTACTTATTCATTTCTGAGGGAATGCTGTTTTCTTTCTTGTTAAGATATGTAAACGTAAAATATGCTGAAGATAATATTTTTTCCCAGAAAGAATTCAAGAATTACTTTTAACAGTTAGCAGACTTAATTAACGGATTCCAACGCAGTTTTTCGACTTCATTTCGTCTACGTTATTTAGGAAAGAATCTGCTGTTCAGCAATTTCTTCTTCGCCCAAAATTTTATCTAAATTTAATTTAAAACACAGATATGAACAACATATTTTGATGACTGTGATAAATACGTTAATCTTACCAGAGCCATTAGTTAAACCCAACTCAAAATGTGCATATCAAATTCAATAAAAAAATTTCCACCTTTGTCAAAAGGATTATTTATTGCCCTTTCTTCCAGACGTATACTTGGTGTAACTATATGATTTTCCAAAACAATTTTAGGATTCTTTTAACAAAAAGAAGCATATCTTTAAATAAAAAAAAATTTTAAAAAGACTAAAAAAAAAACTGTTTGAAAATTAATAGCAAATGGACGAAAAAAAAAGCAGTGTAAACCAAAAAATATATGAAAAACACACAAAGACGTTCCCAGATGAAAGATTTTAGAAACAACTAAAGGCAGCATAGTTTGCTTACCTTTTCCGTACAGAACAATATACATAAAGCAGGGGTTTAGGAGCAGCTTTTTCGACTAATCATAAAGCTGTTGAACGACAATTTGTAGCAATGACCACATGTAATCTTGCATCTCAATTTGCTTGCAATGGAAAAGGTTAATGGAATTTTTTATTTTACTTTATTTTATACAGTCAATTTTGTTTGTAATGATTTTAAAAATCAAATAATGAGAAATAAGTGAATTTTCTTCGCGTAATTCGACTGTCATTCAGTAGTTCATTTCGAAAGAATTATGTAGCCATTCCTCTTAATCCCGAAATCCAGTCCAGCTCCTCCGGATTATTTTCTGTTTACTAAAATACATTCTTGCTTTAAAAAAACAACATTTTGAAAACATTTAAGGAATTCGAAAAAAACGTGACAGATAAATCAAAAACTATTTCAACAATTGTTTCTATTATAAATATAACCAGAAATTGCATAAATCTGTACAATGTTAGAAAGCGTTTAAAGTTGATTTCTGCGAGCTTCTTTTATTTATATATTTATTTTTATAAATTCCTAAATTTGTTGAAGCATTTAATGTGCGTATTATACTGCTAGGTAAAACCCATCGCTTTCATTAAAATTTCATAGATTGTCATGTCAGTTATAACCACAGTTTTCACAGCTTCAGCAGAAACTCATGAAATGTCCATATTATAATTGAAATTCATTTATGACTAAAAGGAAGGTAATAAATAAATCCGAATGGTATCAGTACTAGACGGAAGCACTACTAACACTCAAATAATGAAAATTTTAACTCTTAAAATTATTAGGAAAATTCATTTGAAAGTAATTACAAACAATAAACGCGTACCATTTTTCATTCACTATATGATAATCTATAAACATGAAATGCTCTTATAAACATGATTTAATTTCTAAAAATTATAAAGGAATCATATTTAAATGGCTCTACAAAAAGTGCTTAACTTTGTTGCTAAGTCACTGTAACTCTTAGAGTTACAGTATAATTATTTACTTGATTTAATGTAAGACAGCTATTTTTTCTTTAACTGGCACGTGCACTGTCTTTATCGAAAATTCTCTTATTACGCGTAAACTGCTTATTTTAATATTAATGGAATAATTTATCGCAACTACATTATGATGACTGCATCCATTATCACATTATCTATCTTCACATGTATTTATAATGTATCGTAATGTATTTATCACATACTTTTCGATGCGTTATGACAGCAACATAACTAATAACAAAATAAAGAAATTTCTTATCTTAATTTTATAAACATTTATGATATTCATTTTATCAAATCTATGGAAACAATATTTGAAAACGGTGTGCAACTTCTAATAAATTATGATTTCAAAAACTCTACTCGCTATTTAAACTAACTTTTACTAACTTTAAGTACTAACTGGTAGTCATTCAGCTAATAATTTATCACAGTATTTATATCCATGAAAATTTACGTAAGAGAAATCTTCACATACCTGTATTAGAGTTGGCTTGGACTGATATGCACATGTCGTTGTCGATAGGAAATTTGTCACATCGTACCATGTCCGGCCAGGGAAAACCGTAGGCTCTCATTCGGCCCTCACAACCTTTCTGTACGGCCTCACATAATGAACGACAAGGGTAGATAGGCCTATCCAGGCACACAGGAGAGAAGAGAGAACACAAAAACAACTGCGTGTCCGAATGACATTTAAGATTGAATAGTGGCACCCATGAGGCAGATTGCTGGGATACTTCAGCCATGGTGTCATGATCGAGCAAGTTGGGCAAACGCATCTTCGTGTACCCAATACCATGGCAAAGGGTCAAATTCTCAGGTATGTCCACACATGAAGGCTGAGTTAGACGACTGCTGATACCCCATTCAGAAATGTATTGATTGGGAACCAAATTCCCAGAAACACCGGCAATGATGGTAAACAAAATGATGTGGTACATGATGTACTTTGGAAATTAATTGGCTTCGTAAATTGCCAGAAGGAAGTAAGTGATCGCACCAAGCGCAAAGTGCCTTTTAAAATTAGATGATATTCCTGCGAATGCAAGCTGGATTCAGAAGTCCGGAAAAAATAGGTTATTCACAATTATATCAAAGTTTCCAGTATGAGGGTTTCATAAATGAATTAATTATGAAGACTTCGAAGCTTCCAAGTAAGACAGTACGAGTAAATCTTGAATTCTCATAAATTATTTACTGAATAAAAATGTGTTTTATTTAACACAGGCTACGAATCTAATATATATATAATTATTTTAGGGATTCAATTTTTTTAAAGTTTTCTGTTACGGCTATTTCTCAATATTATTTAACGCAGATCGTGTAACGAAGTAATTTTTAATCAAGTCACTTCTGTACTGAAATTTAAATCCAGAATCTTTGAAATTAAAAAAACAGAATAATTGGCAGTTTAAATTTGTAAAGATCACACTGCATAAAATCAGAATTTTATTTTACGGATAAATTAGTCAAATCAGCGCAATGCCATATGACAGAAGAGACTAGCAAGTCACTAAGAATATGTCAAAATCCATTTAAATCCGCCCGGACAGATCGCGCTTATCCACGTGCTCCGACAACTCCAGCTATTCCGTGGTGGATGCCGGTGCGCGCAATTCGAATATCAACTTCCTTCTGACGGCTCCGCTAGATCACGGTGATGCCACTTTCGACCCGCGAGTCACGTGGGCGCGAGATCGGGGACGCTCCAATGGAGTGGGGGTTCGACAGGTGGAATCAGTCGCAGCGCCATCTCTCGAGGGAGTTCGCAGACAGCACACTGACCCATGTGGACCCCCAGGCGTTTAGAAATTCTGGGAATATTTTGGACTCGTTGGCCGATAGGCAAAGTGAGATAACAGACAGGCTGCTGCTGTATTCACACCTTGCAGAAATGTGTCCTTGAGACGTGGAATTGTTGATAAAGATGTAGAGAAGAGAGAGTCTTTTTTTTTTTTTTTTTCGCTGGACAGGAAATAGCGTCAAAATATTCACTGCATGCGATACCGATCATACTGGAATGTTTTCAACGGAACGGAAAAGAAGACTGCAGTGAACAGCTACAGCATATTATTCTCGAGAATAAAACGACAATTATATATTGGATACATTAATGAAACTGATCTAATTTAGCAAATCTTGCTCTAGAAATACGGACTGAAGAATTAATTTTTTTTTGTACACTATTACATATTTTAATCATATACTGGTTTATTAATAAGATTACCTTTTTTTGAGGGGGCATGGTTATTTTATTTTTGTATAACCGGTAAACTTACTTCTGATACGTTATATATATTTACTTGTTTGCAATAATATTTTGCATTAGTATTTGTAAATTTTATTTTTCTTATTATAGTAATCCTTTCATTATATTTTTGTAATGCTGCATATTGTCTGGTTTCATGTACGGTAAACATATATTTCTATAAAATTCTTAAGCATGCAATCTAAATATTATATATGTAAGATAAAAAATACGTAAATGAAATTATAATTTAAACTATCAATAGCCTTTTAATTCCTCCTCTCTACTCTAAAAATAATAATGCCTTTTTCTACCCGCCGTAATGCTACTGACGTAACTAATAACGTACACCGAAACTTTGACGTAATTAATCCGAACTTAACTCAAAATTTTGGGTGCACATTTGCTTCAGGCTCTCTTACCATTAAGATGCTACTTCATTCGATGACGCTTCGCTTAGCCACTGCTAGCTATTGTCCATTGTTTTAAGAATATATTCTCTATAAAACTGTGGGGTTGCACAGCGCATCCACAATAATGATGTGCAATGAAAAAGAATATGTCTCCCAAGAATTAATTAGCAAGGAATACAATTGTGCGGGGAATTTACATCTACGTCTGACACCGAGGATCATCTTTCTAACTACGCAATAAACCCAAGTTATTACAACGTAAAGAACCATCCCCAGTACGTTGCAGCTTTCTTCAAGTTATACTATTATATATATCTTCTATAAATACATATATATATATAAATCTTCCAATTAAAGTTAAAAGCTAGAATAGGTTAGGTTAGGTTAGGTTATTCAATTATGGCAAAGCACACGAGGGCTATCTGCCTAAAGGGATGGATGCCTTCGTGGAGGACTTTCTAAGGGAAACTGGCTCGTATACACGTTACACATGGGGAAAACCACGAAAATGCCCATGCAGCCAGCCTGTTCGTGGGATTCGAACCTCGGACCGAACTACCAGTATTCAGCGTCTTTACCACTCGGCCGCTGGTGGGCTAAAAGCTAGAATAATTTATACTTTAAAAATTTTTTTAATTTAAAAAAATAAAAACTAGGGAGTATAAGAATCATAATATGAAAAAAAAATTAAAAAGAAAGATATGCAGATTTAAATTTAATAATTGCAATAATTTTATGCTAAGCAGTTACGTTAGGTCTAGTTTAAGAAACAGTTTTCCAAAAATTAAAGATATAAAACGTAAAATCAACATATTTGCTTTGAAAATACTGAAGTCAGATGGTAAAGGAAACGTTCATGTTATTTTATTGTAAATCAATGCCACATGAAGTTTCGTGCTCTTATTTAATGAAGAAAAACAAATTTGATAAAAAAAAAAAAAACTCTTTTATTGAATCCTTTTTTTATGTGTGTGTTACCTTTATTTATTAAATATCCTATTTCTCGCACTTAAACCATAAAATTTAATCCAACAGCAATATCGCAAAATATTTAAAAGAGCATAGCTTTAGAAATTCCGATACACAGTGTCGCACGCTCGCAATATTTTTTTTTACCGTCCCACAGTGTTGCCATTGCTCGCTTTGAAATCGTTGAGTTTCTTAATAAAAAAACTCATAAATGCTTTACAAAATATGAAATAGATAATAAAATGATGATGAATGTGAGATAGATAATTCCGAAGTTCAAATTTGGGCTTCCAGATGTCCATATTCGGGTGGAGATATGCGTTATTCAAAATTCGATGGCTCTAGGTACCGTTGTTTTATCACAATGCGAGAAGCATACATACATTTATGCAGATTCTTCATTATTTAATTTCTTTAAATATAATACAGAGCGATAATACTTGGTGGCAACAATTTCAAAGTGATTTGCCGTTTATAGTGAATCGACGCAAAATGCCAAAACGAAGTTAATAGCCCTTCTGAGCTAACGCTCCTTTGGGCTAAAAATATTGCATATATTTCTACTTATTAAAATTATAATAAAATGCGTTATTAATTACTAAACTATAATAAAATGCGTTATTAATTACTAAACTATAATAAAATAAATTATAATAAAATGCGTTACTCTTAATTAGCAATTTCTGTTGCACATGAAATGTACAATACTGATTAGTCTTAAGATTCATGAAATGAATACTATACCGTAATTCTTGCTTGTTTGTTTTCTACTATTATTTAATCTTACATAAATTTTTAACCCATCACACATACGAAATAACTGAATATAAAAAATCTGAAAGCTTTCAGATTTTACATTACGTCCAAAGGGACTGTTTTTTAACCTTTTCTGTGTTACCTTTATTTATTAAATTTTCTTTACACTTAAAGTATAAAATTTAATTCAACAGCAATATCGCAAAATAATTTTAAAATGACCATATCTTTAGAATTTCCGATACACAGTCTGGCGGGCTGGAGATAAAAATGTTTTTGTACAGTTCTTACATTGTTCGCTTTGAAATCGTTGAGTCTGTTAATAAAAAATTCGTACAAATTCGAAGTGTTACAAAATATGAAATCGATAACAAAACAAATTTCAAATTTCAAATTAGGGCTTCCAGATGCTCCTATTCGGTGGAAGATTACGTTATTTAAAATTTGATGGCTCTAGGTACCGTTGTTTTACAACAATGCGATAAACATACATACATTTATACAGATTCTTCATTATTTAATTTCTTTAAATATAACACAGGGCGATAATATTTGGTGGCAAAAATTAATATTGTAAGTTATAGTATTATGAAATTACCATCTTCGATTCATCATTTGAAGAAGCCTACGGAATACAGACAATGATGAAGCTTTTTCGTTTTCCGCTAAAAATGTTTTGCTCAGTAAACTCTTAATTATCGATGTATATTGATTGATAGTTTGGCGTTTGATAATTGTAATCAAATAATGATAATTTGACACATTGTGTTAATAGACAGACAATGAATTTTATATCCTGTCTTTGTAAAAGTGTTCTTCGTGCTATGAAGATAATTATTAAAAACATTTTAAAATGATATGTGAATATAGCGATACGAAATAAGCTAGAAATATGAACTAGAGGTATTATTTTGTTATTGTAATATGATTGTATTTTTATATTTTTGTAAGAATTGATGATTATATTTTTGTAAGAATAATAATTACAAGTGAAATGTTACCTTATTACTTTACTTAAAAGTAATACGATAACAAAGTACTTACTTTCCCAGTAAGAACTTTGCATTACTTTTCTTCTTTATTAAAGATTTCAGATAGAAAATATTTAAAATTAGGCAAAAAAGAAAGCAACCTCTTCGATTGGTGCAGATTTCGAAAAACTAATATCAACTTCGAAGGCAAGCATACATGGGTGTCGAAGCTTCAGGTGAAAAAAAAATTTTGCGCAGTTGTTTTTCAGATTTAACTTCCCCCCCCTTTTTTTCAGAACGAAAAATTGATTTAACTCTGAAGGAAACCCTAATATCTAAACTTTCTCGAAATTGATAAAATTTTATTCAAATTAATTGTGTTCTAATCTAAGATCACTTTCTGCCCAATTTAAAATTTTACATTGGTACGATTTTCTTTCAAATCGAATTGTCAGTAAGCAATAAAATATCTTTTTAACGTTATCATTTCATTGGTTTTGTTCGGTAAATGAAAAGATAAATAGCATTTTACTGTAGAAATTATGTACAGTTAAACCCCTCATAGCAAAGTCTTCTCTCAGACGACCACTCTGAAAATGACCAATATTTCTGAGAATATCGGTTTTGATACTCACCTCTATATGACAACAGAAGATTAAAATAATGTAAAATCGTGGGCGCTCGCCTTAGAGAAGATAATCTGTTATTTGATTATTTTGCCTTTTCGAAACTGGATTTAAAATAATTTTTATCATGTACCTCGCAAGTGTTTCTATCACGGACACAGGTAGTCCACCACCACACGAAACAAGATTCTAGAATATAATAAATCAAATATTGAGATGAAACAAGGAGGGAGGGAAGTGAAATTCCTGTTTCGCATATAACTTTCGCATATCTTACTAACTGGCATTTCCTTTAGATATACCAATACTGTCAACAAACTAAAACTTTGAATCTGGAATCTAAATTTTGTAATTTAATTTGCAAATTCAAGTTGAAACAAAATAAAAGTTATGTTTCTGCCAGCCGGTTAATTGTGCTGCTAAATTTCACGAAATTTAAAGAAATTGATATCGTTCGAAAGTTTAAATGCTCAGTGCGAAATATGCATTCTGTTGCACATTTATGCGGTAAACCTTTTTTGTGGGTTTGGTACTTCAAACGGATCTTGTTTTCCCCTTCGATTTCTTTTGTCGGCGAATAAATACTTGAATCTCAAGATCTGCCAGCGCGCCTTGTTGCGTCTTCTATCAATTTTATTTTCCTTCTTTGCTGATAGTAAGAGTGTATCTCGTTGAAGGCGCAAAGGTCACTAACAAAAGAAAACTTTGCTGAATTATATGAAATAATAAAAAGGGCGCGTCAGCATTTTTTGATGATCGCATCCTCACCCCTCCCCAATGCGCGCATGTGTAGGGACAAATGCATGACATAGTTTCTCTCTTGTCATATAACAGTCATGAAATATTTTGCGATTCTGATATATCATTGACACAAAATCACAAATCTGCGTTTCCTGGTATTTTAAATTACATGAATATTTTAGATCTTCTTTCTGTGTTTCATACTAAATTAAATCAATTACATGTATTAAATACATATAAAAGAATTTTATCTGAAAATCGTAATTCTATTTTTCTAAAAATTCAGCACGTTTTCTGAATATAAAAATTTAGAAAACTCGTAGCTTTGGTACGATGTCGACTTCAATCATTTTCAATATTATTTTGTTTGATTTATAAGGTATTTCTCCCGCCTTCCTAGCATGCCTTCATGGTGTAATGGCCAGCACACTCGGCGCGTATTTGAGAGGTCTGAGGTTCGAGACCCGACGAGGGAATTACTTATTTTTCACGTTTCTCAGCATCAAAAAATCCTAATGTCTCTACAGTGGCGCCGAACTAAACAAGTGGGAGGAGGGTGATTCTCCACCACCAGAATTTGGCGATTGAGTCCCCTAATCCCCAGTCGCCCTTTAAAAGGGAGGTATACAAGGTATTTCTCCCGCCCTCTTAGCGTGTCTTCGTGGCATAATGGTCAGCACACTCGGAGCGTATTCGAGAGGTCCGAGGTTCGAGTCTCAGAGAGGGCATTGCTCATTTTCCACGTTTCTCAGCATCAAAAAATCATAATGTGTCTATATATTTACTTGATAACAAACACTAAAGATGCACAGTACCCTTGGCATTTTATCTGCTAAAAATTAAAACACATAAAATTAGTGTCTATCGAATAATCTTAACGCCTAACTTCATTGCCAAAAGAAAAAAAAAATTATACGTAATCTCATGGTTAAGAACAAATCTGTATAAATAAAGAAGAGTGTCCGTGCGTTGGTCTTTCACATAAACCTATAGTTTTATTTCAATCTTAATGAAGTTTGGTACACTTGACCTTGGAAACAAGAGGCAGATCTAGTCTATATAAGATTTCTCAAAACCCACCTGTAAGATTCAAAAACGTTGGCAGCACTCTAGCGAAGAGAAAAAAACAGACGATTTTTTTATAATGTTACTGGACTTATGTAAAGAACAAGCAGATGAGTGTTACGGATAAAGAATACGTTTTGTTTCATAAAAAGTAAAAGATGAGCTTTTGATTTCTATAAAACTGTAAGATTTCAATAGAACTTAATGAAACTTTATTGGCGCAGCCTTCGTAGGATCAAGAAATCATTAGATACCTGCGGAAATCCAAGAGGTGAGAAATCAAATTCTTAGTATTCCTGCAAACGATAATTTCAGTTATTGTGTCATTTTGTAAATTCTGATTTAGATTCTAAATAAAATATATTTACTTTTGGTTTATGTAATACAAGTAAATATAATTGCAAATTATATCAAATGGTGTGAAAATTGATATTTTAGCAAAATGTTATTTAATTTAAAATATCGTTAAGGTTTGCCATTTCATTTTACTCATTCAGAATTGTAATAAGTTGCAAGTTATAGCGTTGAGATATGTTCTAAATGAATGGTTTGAAATATTGTTAAAGTTAGCTATTGTATTCATTAAAATTGTTATAAAACATAGGTATTATTTCTGAGATTAATTAAAATAATCTAGTTATTCTTATTACTTCTCAGAATGTTTTAGGGTATTTACTTCTGAAGTAAAATATAAAATATACGAGTTATTTTCGATTTGTATGGATAAATAATTAATGAATGTGAAAATAGATATTTTTAGAAAAGTGTTGGATAATTTGGAATATTGCTTAAGTTTTCCATTTATTTATTTAGAATTATTGACGATTATAGTATTATTATTAAGAATGCTTTAATTGTATAAATGAAATATTGTCATGGTAAAATTAAAATATTAACTAAAAGGTTTGTAAAGCTAGCAATATTGTAAAGGATATCATTTTTTAAGACAGTAGATAAGAAAAGTTAAAGGTAAAACTTTTAAATGTATTTTAGTATCTGATTGTGTTTTATTATCAGTTGGTAAAACGCTACACACACTTTAGTTCAGTCAGTGATTATAATTTTGGTTATTAGTAAGAAACTCGTTATAAAGTGTTAAGAATGGCTTTCCTGGGTATAGCTAAACAGGAAGATTTAAAAATCTCAGCTCAGGAATTTGGCAGAAGGTACTTCCGGAATATAAAGTAGTAGATTTAAAAAGGATAATTATAACTAGCAAGGCGTATGAAGAGAATTTTGTAATGGAATTATTGAACACCATTAAAAACGAAAGAAGAGTTAGAAGCAAGGAAAATGTATTTTGAACTTGAGAAATTACAGATAGAAACAGCTATTAAGAGTGCAGAAGCAACGGTCAATTTCGGACAGTTCGATGAGAACATGAGATCGCGTTATGAGCTTCGGAAGTTAATGCAAAATTCGATCCAAAAGAGGGAGACACTAGCCTTTATTTAACTTTATTTGAAAGGCACATATTCACATATCTTAAGCCTTATGAAATAGGACAATTAATAGCACGCGAACCTGTCGATACAGCTGAGGACTACAAGCACGTAAAAGATCTTCTCCTTAAAAGATTTAAGTCCTGAAAAATTCGGCAAAAATGTTTTCATCATCAGAAATCACATGATAAAACATGGAAGGATTTTTCATTTGAAATAGAGAGCTAATTCGAAGAATGGATTACAGGTTTAAAAATTACGACCTTTGAGAAATTAAAGAACCTTATGATAACAGATCAAATAAACGGCAGAATATCGGGAAGTAAAACGTCATTTTATAGACGACTGGGCTAAAATCGTAGTCCCATAAAATTTAACCGATTAGTTAGATGAATATGAGAATATGAGAGAGAATGATAGGAGTTATGCTTATTGTAGTAAATTAAAGGGGAATGTCCGACATGACAACTGGACCAGTAAACTTTCAGAACAGAAAAGCTGTGGATTCAATCGAAATATAGTAGGCCCTTCAAATCCTGAAACAGCAAAGGCCAAATCAGCAACATCCTTCACATCGGAATGACAATACATATAACCCACAAAAATCACAAATTCGAAGGGACATTTCAGTTAATACAAAACCGAAATTCATTTCAAAACCTAAATGTTTTGTGGTGAAGAAAGGCACTTTGCAAAAGCCTGTCCGTCCCATAAGGAACAACATTACCAATTCTAAGGTAGAAAAATCACCAGAGGGATTAGTACAAACTACAACAACGAGCAAAGAAAATGATGTAGGGTTACTCTCTGCTCGTGTTACTGTTCCAATGTGACCTTTGGCTGAAACGAATGTTACCGAATTCGATAAATTAAAGAGGGTAGAAATAAAGTGTAGAAAGATAAGCTTTTAAGGAGTAGTCAACTTCGGTGCTCAAATATCTGTGATTCGGAGTGACTTGATTCCTGACGGCTGTGACGATGGAGAGGGAAAAATTAAAATCATTTCTGCATTTGGGGAAGCTGAAACTGCAACATTAAGAGTGATTCCTATGAAAATGAAGGATAGCTATCATGACGAGGTACCGATAACCTGCGCAGTGTCTAAAAAATTAGTGAGTGATATGTTGATATGTAGCACCGCGAATCAAGCATTGTCTGAAAATATAAATTTAAGTGAGACCATGGAAGACACCCGAGATATAGTTCGACTGTCTCAAACGCAACCTTGGCTGGCATTCGTCCAAAAAGGGCGTTATTAGTTGCTGCGACGTGAAAAGTCACACGAAAGTCTTCTCTTCTCCGGAAAACGATATGTTGGAGGGAAAGAAAGTCCCCATCCTTCCACACTATTTTGAGAACAATTCGGTCCGAATGGCGCATGCGTGTTTGCGCTCATGATCGCCGATGAGGCGGTCGAACTATAACACTGCTCAACAAGTGACGTATGAGAAATACTCTGAGACCAGGAAATCATTTATAAAGTTGCAACGGGAAGATGAATCATTGAAAAATCTTTGGTCTTTAGCCGAGAATAATCAAAACTTATATACTTTAGAGGGCGAACTGCTATTGCATTCTGAAGTGGTTTATGGAGAAAGAGTGAAACAAGTAGCGTTACCCTTACGTAAACGAGAATACGTTTTGAAAATAGCACATGATATTCCACTAGCAGGCCACTTAAGTGAACAGAAGACGAAACAATGCATCAAATATTCGTTTTACTGGCCAACGATTAAAAGCGATGTACAAAAATACTGCAAGAGCTGCAGATAGTGTCAGCTACGAAGAACGGTTACCTAAAGAGAGAGAGAATTCCTATTCAGCCAATTGTAAGACCTGAGCACCCATTTGAAATATGGAGTGTAGACTGTATTGGTCCACTAGAACCATTCTCGCATAGGGGACACAAATTTATTATTTGTGCCGTAGATTTGTGTACACGGTGGGCAGAAGCCGTGCCAGTACGAAACATACGAGCAAAAACGACTTGTGATGTTCTCATGAAAATTTTTACCCAAGCAGGTTTTCCCAAAATAATCTGCACTGACCAAGGAACTAATTTTACCTCGCTGCTAACGAAGGCCTTTTTAGATGTTTTGGGGATAGCTCCCAGATTTTCTGCGCCAGGTCATCCAGAAAGTATAGGTGCAGTAGAAGGATGGAATAGGACACTGAAAGAAATGTTGAATAAAAACATTCAAGACCATTACCGTGATTGGTATTTGCATCTTCGGTATTTGTTATTCGCGTACCATGAAATTCTTCACAGCAGCACTGGTATTTCTCTATACCAAATGGTATATGGTCATCTTCCAAGAAAACCGTTAACAGGGATTAAGGACTTTTGGACTGGTAAGAGAGATATACCAATCACACGACTGAATCCTATTTAGATTATTTACGACTGAATCCTATTTAGATGATTTACAAGATAAACTACGAAGTTCTCACGCAGTCTCCTCACGCATCTCATACGATCTTGCGAGGAACTTAGATTTTGACTGTGCGTATGGTCTCTAAGGAGACGTATCCGCTTCCTAAGGAGGGACGTGTAAGATTCAAAAAACGTTGACAGCACTCTAGTGAAGAGAAAAAAACAGACGATATTTTTATAATATTATTGGACTTACTTAAAGAATAAGCAGATGAGCGTTACGGATAAAGAATCAGTTTTGTTTTGTAAATAAAAGATGAGTTTTTGATTTCTATAAGATTGTAAGATTTCAATAAAACTCAACTTCATTCCATTCCACGTTATCCACACTCTTCATACACATGTATTTTATGTTAATTTAATAAACGTGTGATTAAAAGCAAAGAAATTTAAAAGCTTTCATTTGCCATCCTGCTAAGGGTGAGATATTTATATTTCTAATTTAATCGGAAAACTCGGAGATATAAAAGAAGTGTGCTGTCACTCTGGAAAATGCAATATATTAATTCCTTTTCCGAATTTAATAAACAAACTCAGGGATTTCATAGAATGTTGCCACTGCCAAAATTAAAATGTTTTAAAATTTGTTATCGTTCACCAAAGCGTAAGATAGATATTTAATTTTTCTTTCAAATTTATTCTGCTATTAATTAATAGCTAAGTGATATAAAATCAAGAAATGCAGATTAAGTTCACTTATTATCAATTACTAGCTGGAATCGTGAAATTACGCTATCTAGATTCATTAAATATTTCTATTTAGAAGAATTACGTGCGATATTATTAGGTAACAGTGGAGTTTTGAGCTTTAATAAAGTTTGCAGCCGTTAATATTATGAAAAGAGTAAATTTCATTCGTGAACTAGCTCTGAATCATAGAGAATTAATTTCATTATCTTCAGATAAGTATTTTTGAAAACATTCCTTATAGTGTTACTTCAGTTAACCATTTTTAACTGCTTTCAGTTTCTGTTTACTCTTCTTGGTAACCTCCATTTGTTATAAGGATTTTTCAGTATTATTATTCAAATTTTAATATGCTAATAACTCATTTGTATTTACACATACTGGATCAGCTGCTTCTGACTAAAAAATATATTACCCGAAATTATCCATCTGAGCCTCAAATTTATCTCGAATGGAAGATTTGGGTCACGTTTGACAATTTCTCCCGTTATCAAATGCAGAAATACATTTATACCAAATGAATTGTCAGTTGATTGTGACTTGTAAAATAATGGATCCGCTAACTTTAGATCACTGAAGTTTTCGAAAATGATTGATGGTAAAAATATATAGGGAATATTATCTGTCAACCTTATCCAGTACAAATACTGATGCTGATACTCGTATATCAGTTTTAAACTGAGAAGGGAATAATAAAGTCGACTTCTCCCTTACTTAACAGCATTAAATTTTCTGAAATATAACACAGAAATGGAATTATCTTTCACTCGTAATCCTAATTCCTTCATACAGTCTCTTGAATTAAATGATGCCTGAAACCAGAGTCGCATAAATACCTACATTTCACAAAATATTGTTCAAACGTTTGAACTTTTATTAATTCAGTAAACAGCAAAATAAGCCTGGTTTGAATCTGGCTTGTGTTCGAATCATAATGAGAGGCAGAATCTGTAGACAACTGCACAACTTAGCATTCGCTGACTCATCCCATTTAAGAGAGAAATTTTGTACTCGGAGACAAAGGGCAATGCAACAGTTATTTATACCAAAACTTCTATCAACTATCTAACATTAATATACAATAACATTAATATTCTATTTAACATTAATATACAATAACATTAATATTCTATCTAACATTAATATACAATAACATTAATATTCTATCTAACATTAATATACAATTTGTAACAACGACAACTGTTGTAGAACCACTGTTGTTGAAGTTTATAAGGTATTTCAAACGCCTTCTTGGCATGCCTTCGTGGTGTAGTGGTCAGTACGCTCGATGCGTATTCTAGAGGCCGTGGTTCGATTCCCGACGACGGCATTGCTCGTTTTTCAAGTCTCCTGCTTTTCATAAAATACTTAATGTCTCTACAGTGGCGGCCTAACTAAACAAGTTTGAGGATGATGATTCTTCACCACCAGGATTTGGCGATTGGGTGTCTTAATCCCCAGTCGCTCTTTAAAAGGGGGAGTATATAAAGTATTTCTCCCGCCTTCTTAGCATGCCTTCGTGGTGTAGTGGGCAGCACGCTCAAAGCGTATTCGAGAAGTCTGTGGTTCAAGTCCCGGCGAGGGCAATGCTAATTTTTCACATATCTTGCTTCAAAATAACCTAATGTCTCTAAAGTGGCGGCCGAACTAAACAACGTGTGGACGATGATTCTCCACCACCAGGAGTTGGCGATTGGGTCCCCTAATCTCCAGTGGCTCTTTAAAAGGGGTAGTATATAAAGTATTTTCCCCGTCTTCTTGGCATACCTTCGTGATGCAGTGGTCAGCACGCTCGGCGCGTATTGGAGAGGTCCGTGGTTCGAGTCCCGGCGAAGGAATTGCTCATTTTTCACGTCTACTGCTTCGAAATAACCTAATGTCTCTACAAGTTTATCAGGATATTCCAAGCCTGGAATTATGTGCAACAGTATTGCTGGCAAGCTTGATTCAGACATCAGAGCTGCATTAGTTATAAAACTTGATTCAGTGCAAGCATGAAGGGATTCACAAATCTTGTTATCATAGCTAAGGTCAAATCCCAAAAGGTGGCAAGTATTCGTATCCAACAAAGTTTCCGAAATTCAATCATCTTACCAGCTGAGAACTGGAGTCACATTGACGGGAAAAAAATCTGCTGATTGTGCTTGACGTGAGTTTACTTCCTGCAAAATTACTGTTTCATGAATTGTGGTGGAACGTGCCTCCTTGATTAAAGTGCAATGGAGTTCCCCTTGTTTAAACATATTACTATAGATGAACAGGCAGTACCAGAAACACGTAAAACGGTATCATTTGCAGTTTCTGAAGCTATGCAGGAATTTACTGTTACATCAAAAATATCCTCATTTTCGAAAATACAACACATATTTGCTTGGATATTAAAATTCAAATCAAATTTAAAGGTTAGAAAAAGGTCAAAGATCATTTATAAAGAAATATGCCCTTTTTAATCTAGTAATGAATTTCGAGCTGAAATACTCTAGCTGAAATACTAATTCGAGCAGTACAAAGATTGAACTTCAGCAAAGAAATTCAATGTTTAGAGATGGGAAAAGTTTTATCCAAAAACATCAGTCTACTTAGCTGTGGTCCATTTTTTGACGATAAGAAGTGTTAAGAGTAGGAAGAAGACTGAAAAACTCGCAGCTATCACAGAAAGAAAGATATCCCTTCTTATAATTTTCAAAGTAAAATCTGATAAAAGTTTTAGGCACTTTCATGAGAAATATCTGCATGCAGGACCAGAACTACTTCTTTCTTTAATCAGACAACAATTTTGGATCATAGCTGCTAAATCTGCTATTCCAAAATTGGTAAGAACTTGGGTTACGTGTGGCAAACATAGAGCTGAAACTATAAATCAAATAATGACCGATCTGCCAGCATTTAGAATAACAAAATTACGACTATTTCATTGAGTAAGCAGGTTTGGTTTATTTACCGTTTTTTGTGCTTTGCCTAGTTTGGGCAGCTGTACAATAGCGCTTAGAAACAAATGCAGGTCCTTTAAAATGACGCTATATGAATCATGACTAATGTAAGCTCATCACAAATGTGATTCACCAAAAACTCAGTTCTTTGGAAATATCCAAGCTGTACTTGTGTTAACAATGACATACTCAGTAAAATACGCTGAGATTTCATAGGAATTGAAAAATCATGAATTTGTATCAGATCATATTTGTTGTTAAGATTATCCAAACATGCAGACCTATAAGTGGTCACAGATTATCTTTCGCTACACAGACTGGGAATGGGAATTGTTTGCTTGGATTTGGATTAATACTTTGATCACTAAACAAGATACTGTTGCGTGCGTACGTGTTCGTAATGGATTGAATGCACAAGTCGTTAAAAATTTAATGAACTTTATTCTTTTCACAAGAAATAAAACAAAATGCTGATATATTTCTTCAGAGATATTCGTACAATATCGCAATATCTCACAGTAGTTATATTTTAAACTACTACAGCGTTAAATAAAACTCAAATTCAAAATATAGAGAAACTAATTCGATATCACAGCGAATACATTTTAGAAATCAATAACAGCATTAAGTAAACAATACATTTCGCTTAAAACAACAGCAACTGAGCTGAGGTGTTTTAATTCGGGTTTTATAAGCTGTTTAATTATTCACGAGAACATTCAGGTAAAACCTATTTTCTCGATTTTTCTGGACGGCAACAGCAATTACGAGATATTTATTTATTAAATATTAGATGCATGCGCTCTCGTATTTTTACTTTTCCGACGTAGCTTTCTCTTCAAATTCGTCTGCGTTTCTCGGGAAAATAAAACAGTTTTAATTAAATAGCTGAATAAATTCAAAATCCGTAACAATACTTTAAGAAAACCCAAGTCTAGGTCTTTAGCATCAGCACTAGGTTCTGCTAAATGGTTGCGATTGAGATGTAAACAGATAATTTAGTGACTATGGGACTAAGTGACAGGAACGGCTAGTAGTAATTTTTTCATTTGGATTATGTAGAGGTATGAAAAGTTATCTGATAAGAGAAGGGATGCCTTTAAAGAGGATATTTTAAGGAAAACTGGATTGTATCTACATTACACATGGGGAACGCCACGAGACATGAGGTCTCGTGACGTTCCCCACTTTTCATATATTTCATGAACTGCTATCATTCATTCATAGAGACAATGTGCACTATTAGAGCTAGGAAAACAACATATTTAAATTAAGTTTTAGCACATTAGCACCTCATTAAAGAGTCCCCGGGGACCACCCATAAAGTCAATTTATTAAGCATAAGTTATTAATTAACACATTATCAAATTGTATATTAGGGCACATAGTGACTTAAAAAACATATATGAATTTATGTAACTGCAATTAAAAAAGATAGGTACTTGTGACTCGAAGAATCTGAAGACAGAAAAGGATTTTTAATTTTCACCAGATTCTCCTAAAGACAGAACTCAAAATTATGATAAGATGAACAAAATGAAATCTATTTTGCGTATTATTAAAACACTGTTTTGTTTCCCACATTTACAGAAAATGGAAATGAAACGCTAGAGATCTTCATTCCATTTGTTTAATTATTATTTAAAAATATATATTGTTTCTGTGCTTTAAATCGAACAGACGATCTTTACTGAAATGTTAAGTTGCAGCCAGGATTTTTAAGTAAACGTTCTTTTTGCTTTCAGTTTTTTATAGGATTCCTTAAATTCTTTCTCCATCGTTAAAAGACACATGCTGTTCTCGAACGCTTTAATCAAATAGACCATTGTAATGTTTCTGGTCTTTAATCGATTGCGTAGTGTTCAGTTAATGATCTTTCTGACAAGAAATATGGTATTTTTCTCTTTATTGCAATGCATACTTTCTCGAGAAGAATCGTATGGAAAAGAAAGGCCATGAAAGCCCATGAAGTCATGAAATAGCCATGGTGAGAAGAGATTTCAGGAGTAGATAGAATAAAATAGAGAACTGTGATGGTTTGCTTGTGGTTAATCGACCGAAAGAAGATAATTCGGACACTGAAAAGGACATAAATGGTATTTATAAGTACTGGTAGACTCAGTAATGAAGGAATGAGGAAATCTGATGGGATCCAAAGAAATGCAATATCGAAAAATGTATTTACTGCAGAGATCACAGATATTTTGGAACAAGTAAGATGATAAATCATACTGAACTGAAATATTAATTTAATTGAATCTAAATTACTTATTAGATTAGCAAACGATCATCTCCTTTAATAATAATAGCAAACGATTTCCCAAATTAATAACATTTTGTCTAATTTTAAATAAAATTAACTAAAATAACTGGTAAAATTATTAACGAAATTCTTAAGGTTTTATGTTTCAAACTGATATTATAAAATTAAAAAAATGTTCTAAAGGCTCTAAATGTTTAGATATAAAAACTTTGAGAAAAATGCTGAAATATGATTGTAAAATATATAAATGAACTAAATAGAGAACTTAGACCACAAGTCCTTTTTGGAAATAAAGTAACTATACGGAAGTTTCGCCCAATGCAATTTAATTATATAGAAGACGATTGTAGAGTTATATAATTTTGCTAATAATTAGCCTTTCGTCTTTCTAATCTTTACTTTCATTTCATTTGCTTATTCCCGAAATGTATAAATGCCAGGATTAAATATAAGAGCAATGTCAAAGAATCTGTGCCTGATTAATAGGACAACAACGAGTTTATTTATATTTGCCTGTCAACATTAAGTGTCTTGTTACGGTAACTACTGTTTTGTGCGGAGAAGTTTTAACTTAATATGTGGTAAGCTGTTTGAAATAAATTAATTTCAGACCACGAATGGGAGCCAAAATTTACACAGAATCAAGTCAAACTCTATTGTTTCTGTTAGCACTGTACGACTAGCAGTTGTTTATCTGTTAATACGAGCTTTAAATTATCAAATGAAGTTCTGGCCTTAGTAAATTTTAAATGTTATATCTTAAGACTTCGCATTCATTTAAAGCTTTGAATTTAAATCTTTAAGGTTCTGGAAAGACACAAAAACCCTGAGTGATTTTATTACCAGATCGTACAGTTTTTATACAATTTTCTCAGGAGGAAACTTCTGTTTTTAATCTCAGTGACAAATTTCCTGATGTGAAACTGTTCTCATTATAGGCTAAACTTTCGATAAAATACTGTAAAAAGAAATTAAAACACAGTCCACTTAAAACTGGAATATAAATTAGATAGACTAATAAAACGTCTTGGTATTTTCCTAAAGGTTTCTTATAAACTCAATGTGGATGCGTCAAAGCCATATTAAGTTTTATAGTGAATTGGTAAACAGAAGCAGATGGCAAGCGTCGTAATTGCTATTAAACCTCTTACACTGTGGGGCTTCTTATTAAACACATTCATGTGTGCGATTTGTTATAAATTCACTAGTAAATGAGATCGCATCTTCTTTTCATACTTCACATTTGATTTATTTATATTAATAGAATTCCAACGGAAATAAAGTTAATGTCTACATTATATTTTTTCAAGGAATTTCAATATTTCAATTTCAATTTTTTCAAGGAATTAAAATGTTCTGGGAGAGTCAACGAATTAGGAATTCTATATTAAGTGAGAATTTTGTAGGGTTATTATTATTTTAATTAACCAGTTGTTCATAATTTCACCTTTATTGTTACTTCTTCTTTCCGTTTCTCACCAGAATGCAAATCAGTTTGAGCGAATTTCAGTCGAGGGTTTTTGGATTGTAAGACATAGCATGTTTCTGCTTCTCAAGGCCATATTCTATAGTCCATAACACATGAGAGGCGTACGACCGATGAGGCCTTTACCAATACAAATTTTTATCATTTCCCTTGGACTTAAAAAAGAAAAGAGAAGAAAAATCAGGGTAACTGTATTGCTATAACCTACTGGCAAAATTTCGTCCATTTTTGGATGGGACCAAAAATGGCGGACGTGAGTTGGGCTACGCCCGACCACGCGGTGTGAAGGCCTGAAGTTTAAGACTTTGTCCGCTCGGCTATGACTTCCTGATGTTAATTTTCCTCTTCTGCGAACTGGAGTATACTCTTCACTGCTTCAAAAAAACTGTAAGCATCTTTTCTGTGATGGATTTTGTTTGTTTAATTTTCCTTGTTATTTCTGTCTTGCATTTGCTGCGAATAAAATTGACGACATTTGGATTATTAAATATTTCAAAAATGTCCGTTATTTCCTTTCCTGGAGTTAAGTTCTTCTTGAATGTATTGCTGTAGGATAAATTATTCGTAGGTCTGAAGTTTTCTTTAGGGGCACTTGATTTTAGAGGTGGTAATTCTTCTTTGCTGGAAATAGGAGTTTTGTTTCCTTAGGTTTCCAAAATCTTTTTTGATAGACTGAGCACCCTCTGTATGAACTTACGTGTTTCCCTTGGCAAAAATAACAGATTGGACTTTCTTCAGGTTTTAGTGTACATGTGTTTGATCGATGATGTTTTGAGCATTTGTAACATATTTCTTTTTAAAACAATTTATTTGGGAATGACCGTAAGCTTGACATTTGTAAAATTGAATAGGTCTTCAAGTTTTGGGTGCATGCTTCTCAATGGTGATATTAAAGTTAAAAATATTACTGATCTTATGAATTGCTTAGCCTGCTGGATTTCTTTGTAATTCAATAAAACAGATGGGCAGTAGGATGTAATTGTCTTCTTGTATTTTCGTAAATTGCTTAACTTTTAAAACTGGAAAGTTCCTTCTGAGTAGGTCACCATAGATAGTTTGTTCTGGGATTGTATTGGGCATATCTTTTAAAATACCTTTCACTGCAGACTGTGAGTTTAATTGGTAAGTGTGGAATTAAATTTGGGATTTTTGAAGAAAAATTTTAGTTTTTTGTTAGTTTTCAAAAGTACTAGTGAGAATATGAACTTGGCGTGCTTTCATCTGAGCTTCGTATTCGGATTTCAGAACTGTAAAACTTTATGTTCTTCTAGCCAGTCGAGATTTTCTTGAGTGATAACGATTGGTGAAATTTTTTATTAGTGCTAGTTAAGTTTTCAGAGTTAATTTTAGATAATTTTCATCATCTTTTAGTGTTTCGAATCGGTAGTATTGATTTTGATAAGGTTTGCAAGTTTACTTGAAGTTTGATCCAAAGCTTTAAATACTGCCAGCTATTTACTATGCATTATATTGGTCACGCCCTTCCATCATCTTCTATCCTCTTCTCCTGGATCCACTGTTCGGTACTCATTCTACTTGAAGCGTCCTTCTATGGCACTCGAAGTTCTGACAGCCGCAACATAGCATGAACTGCTCATACTAATCTCGGCATACAGTCTGCATAACCCGCATATTCTGCTCAACAGTATTTTCTATTGTTCTAAAACGTAATGGCGTTTTGTATAAAATAATGGGGTTCAGACTGAACCCATTGTGCTACGTCATGACCACAGAATGTAGTTCCAAAGAACTGGTTATGTGTTGAAAATAAAATGTTCACTATCAAGCTAGTTGTGCTTTGTAAAAATCCAGTCATCTAGGCAGCAGTGTTTTCAGCCATCGTTAAAAAGTGAATTGGTGCCTTCTCTAGTCAAGCTGTCATCTAATATCATTTATCCATAAGTGGATAAATCATCGCAGCTATATATGCAAATTTAAGACAGAAAAGGTGAATTCCTCGTAGAGTCTCAATAACAGTTATGTTCAATTAAGAAAATTTATTAATGATTATCTTTCATAGTAAACTATTACCGATCATTGAACTTAAGTTTATTTATCCTAAATGATGATAAGTTATTCGTGCATTTAGTTTATAGAAATGATTTCTAAGGGCCCGAACTTTCTGTTTCTATTATGTTAAGTGACATTTTATTGCAAAGATGAAATTGTAATGAGTTCCCAGTCGTTTCATTTATTTATTTTCATAATCATAGCTTCAGTTCTCTTGTTTGAGTATGCCTAATGACTCTAATAAGAATTTAAAAAAATTGCTAGGAATGAATTGAAAAGCAGTCAAATTATTATTCTGTATTCATTTTCCTCATTACCGATTAAGACTATGAAATATGCATTCAGCTTATAATAATTAGATTAATGACAGAAAGATTCCTACCATCTCCAGTCATTATTTAGAAAGAGACAGAATAATCCATTTAGGTTTATCTTCGCTAACAACAGTGAAATTTCTGTCTTCTCGGTTATTGTGATATTTAACATATAAAATCATCAACACGACTTCTGAGATTATTTCACACTGTAAACGGACCACATACAACCCTGATTGACTGATACGATCCTTATCATTGCTGGAAGCAATTATCAATTTTGTATCATTGAAGTGGGATCACTATATGTTTACTGATCTATTTTCTTGTGTGCCCACACAGCAACCGGAAATATTACAAGTTCTACAGAAGAGTAGTGCCGGATTATCCGGATTTATCCGGATTAGCTAAAACTAATCCACTTCAGATTATTTTTTTTTTCTTCGAATAGCCATGGTGTGTAACATAACACTGAACCTCATTTACGAAAACCTGGTTAAAGACATTTGAGAAACTTTTTTTGGTTAGCCTATAGTCTGTAATATTTCGGTTCATCCAAATTGCGGCGGGGGCATCTGGGATATTCCTTTTTAGTGAAGGCGCGGACAACACACGGTTGAGTTAGTTACCATAAAAAAAAAGGGGAAGAAAGAAAATAAACTATCTTTCAACACAGAATTTTCGAAATTCATATTATTTTGAATGCCATTTTAAAAAATCTGATGTATATACCACATGCCTTCCTTGTACGTAATATTAAATTATACATATTTTTTCCTGCATTTCATTTAAACTTATTGAATTGAATTAAATCTACTTCGTCGATAGCGCATAAATCACAATAGAATAAATGTGCTTTTTTAAAATTCACTCTTTATTTACCATAGCAAAACTCTGGAGCTAGGTTCCTTAATAGAGTTACATTTCATTCATTTTATAACTCAGAATGCACAAAAATTATATCATCTGAAGAATTACCTATCGTTGTCACATATTCTAAACAAATACTATAATAAATCTAAAACTTTGTATAAAAGAAATTAAACAAATAAAAAAGAAACAGTTTTTCACAAGACGATTCAGCGCCGCTTACTTAAACAGCTTGAGCTACTCTTAAACGTTTTCCTCTATCCGAAACAGACTGGCAACAGTATTTTCTGTTACTAAGAAACACTTATTTCCTCGAATTTTATTAGACATGTATTTCTCATTCAATTAATTCAGTTGTCACTTCGCGGTAAGGCAAAAATATAGAAAAAACAAAACATCTTCATTAAAAATTTAAAGATATAGAAAAACATGAAACACCAAATACAGTTAAAAAGTTTTAAAAAAAAATTATAATTTAAATTACAGTTCCTACGCAAAAACAAGCAGTTCGACCAGCAGGCAAGAAGACAAACTTTCGGTGTGCACAACTGAAAGTTTACTTTTGTTCCCACTCGGCAAAAAGACATTGAAGGCGTAGAAACTGACTGAATTTGTTGTGAACGATATGCTGAGTCAATATGTAGGGTAATTTAATAGCTTAAATGATAATTCCAGAATCGGTTAAGCATAATTTAATTCGAATAATAAAAGAAGACGTTACTTTGTTGCTGCAAAGCTTAGTTTCTCTAGATTGGCAACAAATCCACTATTCTGCTAAGCTTCAAATGTAAACAAATACGGCTGCTATGGTAAAAATAATTAGACTTAGCCGCGCTTAAACAACTCTTAAATTGTTGATAATTCTATAACATTGCATGCACTAAAGGCATAAAAACCTTAACCGGAAGATAAGAACAACATAATTCAATCATCTTTTAAAGCAAAACATGCGCAATTTTCAATCATATATGAATGAAGAAAGTTATATATATACTTTTGGTGCGGCTTACTGCAACCGAAATAGAAGTGCACATCTATATTAGCGGTCCCATATACGAATTTCAACGTTCTGAGGCCAGTCGTTCTTCAGTTATGCGAGATACTACATACATACATACGTGCGTACGTACAGACACCATGAAAAAATTTGTTCTGAATCCATTTTAAATCAGTTTTATAATTTACTTGGGGAAACAGAGTCCATTATTCTGTCCTTACGTACAGATGCCAAGCAAAAGCATCGTTAAATTGCCTTCGATAGCGTCAAAATGGATATTTTTGTTGAAATATGGTACCCAGAATTTTTCGTGATTACAATACTTCCTTTGCTTACAAGGAAGTAAAAATGAAAATTTAAAAAATTCTGATTTAATGTTTCATTCTTATTTCAATTAATTAAAGGAAAGATTATATGCAACTGTAATTTCGATGGATGCCAGAAATGAGTGAGAAAAGTTTTAAACTTTGTAATTCAAATCTTAGAACATTTTCAAAACACATTACGAGTATATAAAAAGTAAGAAATAAAGAAATCATAATAAATCATGAATAACCTGAGTTCCCACCTTTCAGAAATGCTTTTCTGGAATAATCGGTATCATCACTGGTACCTCCTCATACAACTGGTGAGAAATTCACCTGAAATGCAAAACAAAACCATGTAACAATTTATTGAAATATTTATCTCTTCTCTTGCTTATACTTGTTCGAGGAAATCTTTTTTTTTTGTATCGCACAAATTTTATTCGATTTAATAACGTACGTTTGAAAATCGTTTCTCGTACAAAAATTTTGGTTTATTGATTACATTTTCCCTTTTAATTATCCTTTTTAATGTTTACATTGCAAATTTATTCAAGATTGAATTTTTTAATATCCTAATGAGTTACTTAATTTCATTAGAATTCTAACTACTTTTGCCAAAGCAGATAATGTACTAAATAATCTATTAAAAAACAAATTATTATTTTATTACTTTGCAGCTTTTGCTCAAGTATTAGGCAATTTATTGCGCTTAATTAAATTGCTTACTAATAGATATATGTATATAAATGTAAGATATAACAAAATACGGTGGCTGCTCTAAGAAGTAATTATTCTAGATTTTTATTAATTCTAAAAAAAAAGAAGATTCTATGCTAAGAAATTCTTCTAAGAAGATTCCATTCTAAGAAAAAAAAACTAAAAAGATTCTATTATAAGGGAAAAAAAACTATTCTAAGAAGAAATTATTCTAGATTTCTATTAATTCTTTATCTAATTCAAAGTTAACTATTCTAAATTTGGTGTTCTTCCCCCTAACTTCCTTTGTTCTCCCAAATTCTAGATCTTTCCATGTTACATAACAACCTGAAATTAACCAATAGCAGCATAGCTATACATTATGCACCTACCTAGTATAAATAGCTACTAACCGCGTAGTCTCTCTCTCTTTCGCCTCTTCGCCTGCCTGCTGACAGCATGTCGCTCCCCCTCTATGTGTAAGATATAACAAAGATAAGCGTGTAAGATATGTGTAAGATATAACAAAATACGATGGCTGCTCTAAGAAATAACTAGCAACCTCAAAATTAACTATTCTAAATTTGGTGTTCTTTCCCCTAAGTTCATTTGTTCTCCCAAATTCGATATCTTTCCACATTACATTGTAGAGACATTAAGTTATTTCGGAGCAGGAGATACGAAAAAAAGAGCAACGCCTTCGCCGGGAATAGAACCACGGGCCTCTCGATTACGCGACGAACGTGCTGACCACTACACCACGAGATGGGAGAAATAAAATAAAAATTATAATAAAACATATCTTTTATAAACAAAAACCTAAAATTAACGAATAGCAGCTTAGCTATACTTTATGCAAGTACTTAGTATAAATACTGCAATTGCTTCGCCTACAGTATCCTTAAATGAGCTTCAGTGGAGGTGTAACATGAGCGGTTTTTTTTCCGCACTGAAGAACTTCACAATTAAATTTACAGCATGGACAGAAAGTAGCAAGACCAATTCACGTCAGAGGAAGACATATCTTTGATTAAAATTCTTCTTCTCATTTGTTTGAGCAAAAAACTTCTTTCTCCATTTCTCAAAAATCCATTTTCTGATAATTGCTGTTTATATTCTATACAGCAGTACAAGCTTTTCAGCCTTTGTATATATATATATAAGATATAATAAAATACCATGGCTCTTCTAAAAAAATTATTGGCGACCTCAAAATTAACTGTTCTACATTTGGTGTCCCCCCCCCCAAGTTCACCTGTTCTCCCAAATTCGAGATCCTTCCACGTTACATAACAACCTGAAATTAACCAATAGCAGTAGTATAAATACTGCTTGCAAGCAATTACGTCACTTATTCCTATTCCTAACTTCTGCCATGCAACAACTCTACATCGTTTATGGTTTTCTATCTAAGATGCTTACGTTGTACTTTTAAAATCAGTGTACATAAAATTTATCGTTTTTAACTACGATTGGATAAATGCCTACCGAAAAGATCTGATGTGAATTACCATGGAATGTAATTATATTTCGAAAACGCCATGTCTGGACGTTGGTTTATGCA
Source organism: Stegodyphus mimosarum (assembly GCA_000611955.2). NCBI lineage: Eukaryota > Metazoa > Arthropoda > Arachnida > Araneae > Eresidae > Stegodyphus > Stegodyphus mimosarum. Next base: position 52,190 of record KK117965.1, on the reverse strand, counting down.
TCCATCTATCTAATTACGCAGTAAAACATGACACATATATACTCAAGCTTTTCACTTGAGCAATTTCTTTAATTTTGCAAGACAATTAAGTTTTTGTATTATTTCAAAGCAAGAACATCTATTAGATCATCAAAGAAAACAAAGCAAAGAAAACAAAGTTCAAAGCAAGAACATCTATTAGAAGTATCTATTAGATCCACGGATATTATTAGAGTGATTATACTGAAATAAAAAGCTCTGAAAATATTTTAATATTCTACTTTTGTTCTATTCTCCCCCTTCCTTGATTTTATTAGAACTGCTTGTTGTCAATATCTAAAGAAAAACTTTAATATGTTATTGGTTAGTACTTGAAGTTTACTGATGCTTCAAGAAGATGTTAATATTTTTCATTTTTTGTCCTATAAAAATAAAAATTATTGTATTTTTTTTAGGAAATATTTATTTAAACTTCGAGAGTGAATCATCCGGGGGAGGGGAAGGTCATAGCATAAATAAATTGTCCCTTTATTAAATATACATAAAATTTTCCATGTGGCATTAATTTACCTCAGATATTTAACTTAAAACTCATAGTACATTACATATCTTTTGTTCCACACTGCTACTTTGAACAGCCTCGTTTTAAACATACGATTTCATATTCTGAATCTCGACTTAATTCTTAAAATAGCAGGTCTGTCTAAACTGTTCAGAGTGTTCAGCTGTAATTTGAACACACATACTACAGTATTCCTTTGTTAATTTATGATTCTTTTATTTTTTACTTTTAAAACTTATTTTATCAATTTATGTCTTCATTTGGTTTTGAAAGTTTAAATGATAAAATGTACTTCGGGATTTAGAGTTCAATATAAAGCTCAGAGATGCACTTTAAAAATAAATTACGCTAGCTATATTCGATTTTAATTTTAACTCGGCCCATTTCACTCTCAACTCACCATACGTCATTTCCGGAGGAATGAGAGATTACTCAAATTATCACTGTAGATAAATACAACTCGTGAAATCTTCGCGGCATGACAAACTGAATTCATTTAACTTGCATTTCGTCTCCGTTAGTGCTTGATTTTCTCAATTTAAGGTGTAGATGATTTTGAAAGTTTTAAATTTTAAAATAAAAGCTGCGTTCAGCACTGCAGCTAGCTTTACTGCGCTCAGCTGCATCTCTCTAATATCCGTGTTTAATTTACAATTATCATTCATTCTAAAGAAATTCCTTTTTAATCTAACTATTGTAAGTGTATTATTCATTTGAATTTGAAAAATCTCCGTTCATCCTTCGTATTATAGACAAATGTGAATTCTTTAGCTCATGTCTAGTTATAATGAATTACAGATAAATGCTTCAAAATTCTGAGCCTATTCTATTTTATTCCTTAACAATGACTGAGTAAATTTCAGGTAATTTAATTAATATTAGGAGAAACGTTTTGCAAATAAACGTTTAAACTAAAAGTGAATGAGTTTTAAGAAGTTTTGCAAAAATAAATGAGTTAGATTCTGAAAAGGACAATTTTCAGACCTCATACAAAATTCTCGTAATCTCTTTTTTTTAACCTTACACGTGCCTTTTAAGCAATATACATATAACATACAGAAAAATAATCAAAAATATTTTAGAGATATTAACACTAGCTAAACTTTGGCCAATAATTAAGAAAATGATAAAGAGTTCATGCAGTGCATGTTACAAAAATATATTTGTACATAAAATAAGAGTAAATAAATCAGAAAAACAATGATTTCTGAAAACATTTACTTTTATTGATTTTCTTTTATTATTTATTTATAATAATATTATGTTTTAAACATATGTAAGCTCTTAAAATATCCAATGTAATTTTGTTAAAATTTTATTGGCCCACTAATTGTCGAATAGGTAAGACCACAATACTTGAGCTCGTTCCCAACGGATAAGCAGGCTGGTGTCATAGTGCTTTCTCGATGCATAATGTTAATACAATCCAATCTTCCTAAAATGTTATTCAAAAAGATAACTCTCATGAAACACATAACACTCTCGTGCTTACAATAAAATAACTCATCAAACAAATATTTCAGATTTCTCATCTTACACTGGAATGAATTGCAGGAACTAAACAAGATGCTATATCGTCTTCCTCTTTTCTAATTAATATTTTAGTCTGTATTATGCTTGGAGTTCTATTAAAAAGCTTTCTAAGATCAGGTTTAGCTTTCATGGTTCAGCCGGAACAATTAAGATTCGGCCTGCTTCATCTTAAGAACTGCAGTTGCTCCTAATTCTTCTTCATTTTCTCCTAATCCTGAGCTGGGCATTCGTCACACAAAAGAACCCATCAATCCTTGCTACTTTAGGAAGATTAAAGGCTTAACCACATCCCTTACTTTCATTTGTTCTTAAATGTTAAAGGAAGAAGAGTAATTACATAAGAAATCAAGTCAGTCAGCTTTCGAGGAGCAAATAAATCAAATAAATCAACTGTTGGGTTCTAAAGAAGGCCTGTTCCGATAACGTTGAAACGTTTTGTAAAATGTAAACATAAATTAGATTCTATCTTCATATACGAATTAACATGTATATTTACATCCAATATAAATAGAATTTAAAATATGCTCAGGAATATTGGCATTACAGTAATCATATTAAGATAATTTTTAAAGATGAGTAATTTTAGATAATAAATAATAAAGATGAACTGCCAAGTTTTGTAAAAATCGCACGAGTACTTTTTTAAAAATTAGCTCTCAAAATTTTAGCTTCTCCATGTTAATTGGATTTGATATATATTTATTAATATCTCTTTTTTTATTAAGCTTACTTGATTCTTTCTTGCAGAATTCGAAATTTAGACTTAATCTAAACATAAATCGCACATTCTTTATTATTTATTTTAAAAATTTGTATTTTTAAATATTTTTTTATAAATTTTTCGAAAATATATTTTGTATTATAACCTATGAAAATTTAAACATCATTTTAAACTAGATGTATTTGTAAGCATGTCTGCAAAAAAAATAGAGTTTTTTATTCAAAATTTCCTAAGAAATTCGTGAATTTATTTTTTGGCGCGTTTTGAAATTTCGCGTATTTAATGTAAGCAATAATAACGAAAATGGGGTTTACGCACTTTGTTGAAATTATTTGAAAGAATGAACGATGGACCTTTTTACTTCCTTGTACGAAGTAAAAAAGAAGTATCGCAATCTCGAAAAATTTCGGGTACCATATTTCAACGAAAATATCTATTTTGATCGTTATCGAATGCAATTTAACGATGCTTTTGATTGAGATCCTTACGTAAGGATAGTATAAAGAACTCTTTTCACCCCAAAAAAATAGAAAACTGGTTTAAAATAGATTCTGAGGAGATTTTTCCGTAGCGTCTGTGCGTGCGTACGTATGTATGTATGTAAGTATTTTGCATAACTCAAAAACGAGTACCTTCAGAATGTTGAAATATTCTATACAGGGCTGCTATAGCATGCAGATGTGCACCTCGCAGTTTGGTTGCAATCTGCCATACTAAAAGTATGTGTATACTAAAAGTATGTATATATATATATATATATATATATATATATACACACTCTATTACTCAGCTCAGTCAGCTTAGTTTCTTTATTTTTATAAGTTTGCAAATCGTGCATTTTTTGCTTTAAAAATGATTATATTATGTTGTTCTTATTTTTCGGTTAAGATTTTTATGCCCTTGGTTAACCTGCATGCAATAATTGTGAAATTATGAACAATGTAAAAGTTTTTTAACTGCGTCTAAGCGTAATTCCTGGTTATGATTGCGGCCATATTTGTTTACGTTGGAAATTTAGCAGAATAGTGGATTTGTTGCCAATCTAAAGAAACTAAGCTTCGCAACAACAAAGCAACGTCTTCTTTCATTATTGCAAATTAAATTATGCTTGATTCATTCTGTAATTATCATTTAAGTTATTAGCTGGTTTTTGCGTACAATTTGTAATTTTAATTGTAAAAATTGTTTTTAAATTGTTTTAACTGTACTTCATGTTTTATATTTTTCTATATCTTTCAATTTTTAATGAAAATATTTTGAATTTTTATGTATTTTTGACTTACCGCGAAGTGAGAACTGAATCAATTAGTAGCGCATGGGCATTAGGTAAGCGGCACTGAATTGTCTGTGAAAAACTGTTTCTTTCTTATGTGTTTAATTTCTATGTACATAGTTTTAGATTTATTATAGTATTTGAATAGAACTTGTGGTAATTCTTCAGATGCTATAATTTTTGCGCCTGTGAGTTATAAAATGAATGAGATGTAACGCTGTTAAGTGAATTAGGGCCGAAGTGTGGCTATGGTAAACAAATATAGTGGACGCTTAAGAGTGCATTTATTCTATTGTGGTTTATGCTTATCGACGTAATTCAAAATTCATTCAAAATTTTAATTCAAAATTCGCTAACATTTAATTCAAAATGTTTAAATGAAATGCAGGTACGTTGCGTATAATTTAATATTCCGTACAAGGAAGTCATGTAGTGTACAGAACAGATTTTTTCCTCTAGTGCATCAATGAAAAAAAAGGAAAGTAAGTAAGTTACTATAAATTAAGATTTCGGCCAAGTGAATTATTCTTAGCGGAAACTGAAAAAAAATTTGACAAGATAAATTTTTAAATTTCTCTATAAATTGCTCACCAAATTTTACAAAATTCAATATTTAAGCATAATTTGAGTCGTAGAATCGAAATATGGAAACAAATTGGCATGTCATTTCAGAAGAAGTCCGATTTTGTGTCAAACTACCTATATTACAGCAATGCTATATGTAAATTTAATATATATCCTAAGTCGCGCTTTCGAGACATGAAAAACGCAATTTGAATTTCGTCAATCGACCCAGGAGAACGAGAGATACAGAACTTTTTTTTTTGCGCAGTGTACCTGTAGATAATATCCTTAGAATGTCGTCTTAAATCGGATTATAAAGAGACAAATATCCCTTAAGGTAATTAAATAAAGATTAGAGCACTGAGGTTATATATATCAAATGGTAATAATAGTGGATGACTTCTGAAGGAAATTTATCTTATGTTTATACTTTAGGCTGGGAAACTACAAAAAAGCATCAAATCAATATTATCAGTTTACGAATAACTAACTCCAAGTTAACTATCAGTATTTCGAATTTCAGCAATTGATTACATTATAGAATTATGAACAGGCATCATAAACAAATAGGTCTTTTTTTCCATAGGATATTTTTTCGGCGATATTTACCCTGCCAGTATTTTTCACGTTAACATTTACAAAAGGGTGTTTTTTTGGGGGGGGGCGTCATACTACATTCGCGTGGTCATACTTTATACGCACATTTATTTTACTACACAAAAACTGAGCATGATGAGATAATAAATATACAAAATGGAACACTTCTTGATGTAAAAATCTAAATAGTATTGTTAACAGCCGATAGATGGCATTGTAAAACAAAAGCCGCCGATAGGGGGCGTACGATAGCAATCGAGAATCGGGAAGCGAGAGAATGTAACGGAGATTAAGAATGTTCCGTAATGATATGTATATATGTATATATTTACTGCAATAAAAAAGAAATTATAAAATGCAAGAGGTATCCCGATTGAATGAAAAGTGAAAGCTCAACTTACCCTAGCCATCCTGGGATTAATAACGGAGATTAAAGTTAACATTTCAGAAGTGGGATTATTAATGCAAGCACGCATTGAATAATGACCTCGCGTACCATGAGCGTGGAAGAAGGGGTAAGTTTCGTTTCTTTAAAAAAATTTGAATGCATGTGAACTTGTAGAATAATTCTAACAGAGTATAGAATTTAGAAGTATAGAATTATATTATTAGTTAATATTATGGATGAGAATACAAAGAAAGCTTTAGATAAAGCAAAAACGAAACGTAAAACTCTAAGAAGGTTAACAACACAAGTAATTAAGAGAATATCGGAATTATTGGAACAGGACATTGTCGATACAAAATCATTAGAAGAATGTGAGATGAATCTACAAGAAAAAGCAGATCAGATATTTAAGTTAGATCTAGAAATTGAAAATTTAATTCCTGAAGTATCTGATCTCGAAACAGAAGTCGAGAATAATCAGGAATACAGAGAACGTATCATCTACGCGAAATCGAAAGTCAAGAATTATCTCCAGAATTCAGATAGAAATAAGGCAGATTTGTCGTTGAAGAATAATTCTTCACTTATTTCGAGTAGTGAACCAGACAAACCGAGAATAAATTTGCCGAAACTTCATATAGAACCGTTTGAGGGTAATTTAGAGAAGTTTCAGGAATTTTGGTCACAGTTTGATAATGCGATTCACAGTAACGAACGCTTATCTAAAGTAGATAAATATAATTATCTTAAAGCTTTCTTGAAAGGACCAGCCTTAACCAGTATTCAAGGACTATTAATATCGGAAAATAATTATGATTTAGCAGTTGAGTTGCTTAAAGAAAGGTACGGAAAAAAAGAAATTATTGTAAGAGCTCATATTAACAATTTGTTAAATTTAAGTGCAGTAAAATCGGCATCGTATTTGAAACAGTTAAGGGAATTATACGATACGATAGAAATCCAAGTACGGGGTTTACAAACTCTTGGTGTCGAACTGAATTCATATGGAAGTTTGTTGTTTCCATTACTAACCAAACTTATTCCAGATTCCATTGTGCTAGAGTTTTATAGACAGCATGAAAACGATGATTCTTGGAATGTAACAGAATTATTAAAGTTTCTTAGAAGAGAAATAGAAACGCGAGAACGAACATTTTTGTTTCGTCAAACAAGGGAAAATAATGAATCAGTTAAAAGCATAGACTATAAACTGTCAACTAATAAATTTTCGGAAAAGGGGAATAGATTCCAGAAGTTTAAAGGAAAGCAACAGGATTCGTTTCCTAACGCAACCGCACTGAGCACATTCCAGAAAGTTTGCATTTTTTGCGATAATTCTGAACACAGTTCTGAAAATTGTGATAAGGAACGCGAACAGAAATTAGAAAGTCTAAAACGAAATGCAAGATGTTTTTTATGCCTGCGAAAAAACCACATGGCCCGTTTATGTAAATTAAAAGAGCGCTGCTTGACATGTAATCGTAAACATTCTAGCTTGATTTGTGACGCCAAATGCCTCCCGCGTCAGACAGAGAGTCGCGAAGGAATGACGTATGACAAAATGAAAGATCAAAATAGTGTTGCAATGAATCATGATGGATTATCTGACGTTTCAACATATTTGAAGAAAGCAATAATTAACGACAGTGAACCGATTGAATGTTTGGTGGATACTGGAAGCGCTGTTAGTCTATTAAGATTTTCGGTATTTTCGAAATTACGATTGCCATTGCAACCGGAAACAAAAAAATTGTTTGGAATCGGGAGTGTAAATCACGCATGTACAACAACGTTGGGAAAAGTTCATGTTTCAATTCGAATCGACGAAATCCAAACAACCGCGAATTTGTTTATCGTACATGATGAAGTTCAGCCGTATGACCTAATTATTGGGAGAGATATTTTAAACGATCAAATGTTGGCTTATGGGAAAATAGGGGATTCGTTTAACATATGGTATGCTAGTAAAATTCCATTCGCACAATTGATGAACGAAACGGAGCGTAAGCACATTAAGTTATATTCTGAGGAACCAATAGAAATAAAAAGTAACACGATAAACTTTGTACGTTCTGTAACCCCAGATATAAATAATGGATTAATCTTATTTCAAAACAAGCATGGAAGTCCGGATTCAGTAATGGAGGTTACAAATGGTAGGGTAACAGTCCCAGTTATGAACATAGGACACAATAACATCAGATTAAAAGGAAATCAGTGTATCAGCAGGGTAATAGATATAACAGAAGATTTTGAATTAAAGAAAACAGACAATCCTAACATAAACAAAGATGAAGTACAAAACCATGTATTTTCCATTTCTCAAAATATTCGCCGAATAAAAATAGATGATATAAAATTTGACGAGGCAACTACAGATAGTGAAAGAACTGATATCTTAAAATTAGTAAATGAATTTAGGGATTGCTTTGCTCTTAATCTAAATGAATTAGGTTGCACGGACGTAATAAAAATGGACATCAAAGAAATTGACGGGAGTAAGCCTGTGTCTTCTCGCCCGTACAAAACGAATGCAGCTGAACGTAACGCAATAAAAGAAATTGTTAAGGAATGGAAAGACAATGGGATAGTTTCTGAAACTAGATCGCCTTACGCTAGTCCAGTGTTACTAGTAAAGAAGAAAACAGGGGAATATAGACTAGTAATTGATTACCGCAGACTTAATAATCAGACGATAAAGGATAAGTTCCCTTTGCCTCGAATAGATGATCTTTTAGAATGTTTAGGAGGATGTAAAATTTTCACTACTCTGGATTTAGCCCATGGCTATTTGCAAATACCGTTAAGTGAAGAAGCCAAATTAAAGACGGCGTTCATTACTCCAGATGAAACAGGACAGTTCGAAAGGATGACATTTGGGTTAGTAAATGCTCCTGCTGAGTTTCAGCGACTAATGTCGTATGTCCTAGGCCCCTTGTTGAATACTAAGGTGTTGTGTTATATGGATGATATACTTATTCCTGCAAAATCTTGGGAAGAGATGATTTTCAAATTAAAGGAGGTATTAGATTGCCTAAGAAAAGCAAATTTAACCCTGAAATTATCTAAATGTGAATTTGGGAAGAGAGAAGTAGATTTCTTGGGTTTTATTATAAACGAAGATGGTATCAGACCGGGCTCTAGAAAAATAAAAGCCATAACAGAATTTCCAGAACCAAAGAATGTACACGAAGTGAGAAGATTTTTGGGCCTGACTGGATTTTTCAGACGATTTGTGCCGAAGTACGCATTAAAAAGCGAACCATTGACCAGATTGACAAAGAAGAATCGATACTTTGAGTGGAAGCAAGAACAAAAGAAGTCGTTCGAACTATTGAAGAAACAACTGACTGATAAGCCCATATTAGCTCACTATCAACCGCATGCCGATACTGAAGTCCATTGTGATGCGAGTGCAGAAGGTTTGAGTGGAATCCTAATCCAACGTGATGAAGATGGAAAATGGCATCTTGTTTATTGCGTCAGTAAGAAAACAACAGAAGCAGAGAGAAAGTATCATTCCAGCAAATTGGAGTTAATGGCCATCGTGTGGACGTTGGACAGGTTAAGACAATTCTTAATCGGTATAAGATTTACAATTATTACTGATTGCCAAGCTCTTATATATATGAATGCGAAGAAGACTACAAATCCACAGATAGCCCGTTGGTGTAGTTTGATTCAAGAATACGATTTTGAGATAAAGCATAGGCCAGGAAAAAGACTGTCCCATATTGATGCTTTGAGCAGAGGTCCGGTAGCGGAAGCTGATGACACGATGACGAGGATAGCTGAAAATTTTGAAGTTTGCCAGTCCCTAACCGAAGAAGAGCAAATACTAATGATACAACATGCTGACAAAGACCTGAAAAGAATTATCGAAATTATCAAGAAGAAACAAGAAGAACGAACTGCTGAGGAGAAGCAAGTAATTAGAAATTACGTGTTCAAAAAGAATAGACTGTTTTGGAAAACCATAGTGGATGGAAAGGAAAGACTGCTGTATGTGATTCCTAAAAGCATGAGGAAGAGTGTAGTGGTGAAATTCCATGATTTATTTGGTCACTTTTCTGTGGATAGAACAGTTAGCAAAATTAAGGAATTATATTGGTTCCCAAGCATGAAACGATACGTACGAAGACACATATCAGCATGTATTGAGTGCCTTATGAATAAAGCGACAGGTGGCAAGCAACAAGGACTGTTACATCCCATAAAACCTGGTAAAAGACCGTTTGCTATTGTCCACATGGATCACTTGGGTCCTTTCGTAAAAAGTTCGAGAGGTAATCAAGAAGTATTAGTGATAATTGATAACATGACTAGGTTCGTGAGAATTTTTGCAGTTAAGAGTACTAGTGCTAAAAATGTTTTACAGTCTTTGAAGAATTTTGTTAATGATTTTGGACTACCGGAAAGAATAATAAGTGATAGAGGATCTTGTTTTACTTCTCACCATTTTAAGCAGTATTGTACAGATAACGGAATACATCATACTTTGAATTCTACCAAACACCCCCAAGCCAATGGTATGGTAGAGCGCGTCAACAGAACAATTTTAGGAACGATAATGACAAGTTTGGCTGACAAACAGCATAGAGATTGGGATTCGAAAATAAAAGAGACGGAAAGAAATCTTAACAACATGGTAAACAAAACTACAAATAAGACTCCATTTGAAATGCTATACGGGTATTCGCCCAGATTTAATGATGGAATACTTAGGATGTTAGCAGACGAAGATTCAGATACATGGAAAGACCCGCGAGAAATCCAAGAGCAAGCGCGAGGAAGAATTGAGGAACAACAAGCGAAAATGAAAGAGAGATTCGATGGGAAAAGGTGTCGTACACTAATCTTTGAGCAAGGAGAAATCGTTGTGATGAGATGTGCCCCTAAGGCTACGGGTCAACCTACCAAAACACAGCCAAAATATCGAGGTCCATTCATAATAACGGAAATATTACCTAGCGATACTTACAGAATAACTCAACTAGAAACGAAGAATCGAGGTCGCTACTTCACTACCACTGCTCATGTGAGCCAGCTGAAGCCATGGAGGTGCGATCCCAGCTCTGATGATGATGATGAAGATGATGACGGCGACGATCAAGATACTGACCAGTTATCAAGCTTGATTCCTCGACGGAATCCAATCAGATCTGTCCGTAAGGACTGATGGAAGTGTTCTCCGCTGTGATTAAGGTGAGATCTTTCCTTATTTTTTTTTATGTTTATCTACGTATATTTGCTGATAGAAAAACCTCCAGAAACTTTGGAACATTAATTGACTTTGAACTCTTGAACATTAGCTAAAAGACTTTAGTGCATTCTTTGAACTGATCATTTTAGAACTGATAACAAATGAGTTATTACATATATATATATAACACATGGTTAGTTATAATTTACAGAAAATTTTGACTATTATGCTAATGTATCAAAAAATATGTGAATTTATGTATGTGAAAACATTTTAGTAAGTTTATTATCATATCAAATTTTAGTATAATGTGTATTCTTCTTAGTGTATTAGTAATGTGTATTCAAGTTGAAATACAAAAATGTGTTAATTATAAAACTGATTTGTATTCAGAACAATCGAGGACGATTGCTAGGTCAGAATGACCGAGTGTTAACAGCCGATAGATGGCATTGTAAAACAAAAGCCGCCGATAGGGGGCGTACGATAGCAATCGAGAATCGGGAAGCGAGAGAATGTAACGGAGATTAAGAATGTTCCGTAATGATATGTATATATGTATATATTTACTGCAATAAAAAAGAAATTATAAAATGCGAGAGGTATCCCGATTGAATGAAAAGTGAAAGCTCAACTTACCCTAGGCATCCTGGGATTAATAACGGAGATTAAAGTTAACAGTATATTTTAATATAAATAGAAGTTTGTATGAAGTTTATTTTTCAACCATGGCATACATTTTAAAAACCAAAATGTGCTGAATTTGAAACTTAGTAAATTACGACCAATGTTGATTATGGCCAAAAAATAAATTTAATAAAAGATATTGAATCTTATGTATGTGCATATATAATAAATTCAGTAATTACTTGATGATTCTTTACACTGAATAAAGAATGATGGAGTTGTTTAGATTCTTAAAGTGCATAATGGAGATAATGGAGAAGAAAATACTTGCTGAAGTGGCGTAGTTAACAAGACAATTTATTTCCGCAATTTATTCTATTTTCCAGACACTTAATTCCTGTGGCACAAATGCTCAGTCACACAACATTTCGGGTGCGATAAGTAAGTCCACAATTTTATACAACATGCCACATCGTTACACAATAGATGAAGCAGAGAAACGAGCAACACGCGTTGTACAACGAGAGGGAGGCAGGAAAATGAGTACGCATTTCAGCAATTTAAAAAATATCTGCAGAGTTGATTTCTTTATTTAAACTTTGAGCGGTGATAAGAGCTGACTTCATTGCAGGATTTATAAGACGACGTTATGCAGATTAATTTTCAGATGACGCACTTTAGATTCATATATTCATATACTAGTAGTTTTTAAGCCAGGAAGGGGAGTAGCCAAATTAAATGAGGAATTAAAAGAGCTATTGCTAAATTATAGTAGCTTTCCTTCCTATTTTATATCTCAAATATATATATATATATAGTTTCTATTTTACATAACTTAAGTGACAGTTTTGCAAAACCATAAATAAAATAATACTCTAGCTATATACTTTTGAAGGGACACAGTATTCCTTTTAAAGTTTCTTATATTTTCAAATTATACTGAAAATTGTGGTTGTACAGTTTAACAAGGAATTACGAATAAAATTTAAAAAATTATTAAACTGTTTCTTTAAATAAAATTTTAAGTAATTTTTAAAAAAAATTCCTTTGTTTAAAAAACTGTTATCATATTTTTAAAATGATGATATGTTTCCTCTAAATTTTTTGTGCACACCTTGAGACAAGTTACACAGAACTGTGAACAGGATTTTAGATGCTCCTCTTATTAGGTATAATATATATATATATATGCGTTTTTTCCTGTCATGCCTATTGTAAAAAATAAGAAAATCTAACTTCTAGAAAACTAAAGTTCTCAGTTTAAATATATTAAATATATGAATAAATGAAAATTGATTAAAATTAATTTACTTTTTCGCTTGTAAAACTTACTATTTTAAGATCAGACGTATCTAAATCTCACTTTACTTTGATTACTATTTCACTTTACTTGCACTTTTCTCAGAAAGAAGTAAAATAATTTTAATGTTTCCATTAAACTATAAAGCTAACAAATTTTTTTTATGATTTTTCTTATATAATATTTTAAAAAGTTGCAGCTAAAATTGAGATCATTTGTAAAACATTTTTTTAAAAAAAGAAGCTATTTTGACCATTTTTAGGTACTATAATCCTTTAATATGTGTCATAGGTGAGTACACATGTACCTGAGCGCTAATATTAATACCTCAGTTAATATATCTATGTGTACACACACAAAAGTAATTCAGGCATTAAAAATAAATGCCAGCCTTATTAAGAAGTCTATTTTATATTTTTATTCATACACAAATGCGCTATGTACCGCTGACTGAAAAAGCCCATTCTATTTTGTCTTATTCTCTTCTGTGACAGAAAAGGTCGCTCTCTGTTTAGAAACCCTACTGCATTCAACTACTTCCTCTTATAAATTTTATTCGCTTTATCGGAATTAGCTTTCAGATATAAATTTAATAAATGTTGGAGGAAAATATTATGCTTCTCGTTAGCTTTTTGTTAAAGAGATCACGTTTGAGGGGAGTTTGTGTAAGAGACAGATATCTTCCAAGAAATACATTTAAAACACTAAGCCACGATAGGAAAGCACGAGACAGTCCGCAGCATCTTAGCCATGGGATTTATTCGTTCGCGAAAGGTTATATCTGCTTTTTCCGCACCATCGTACGTGATCTCTAGTCCCAAGGACAAGACAGAGACATTTCTTGTTATCTGGCTGTAGAGCTCTTGCCTTTGTTTGACAACCACTTCATCACGAGTGGCTCCTGGCAGGTTGCTTGTCGATCCGGAGGATTATTTTTCTTCGCAAAAACTACCTCTTGCTAAATTGGCTCGCACTGAGGTGTGTTTATATGTCTTAAGATAACGTCCATCTGCAAGAACTCGAATTTTTATTCATTTTTTTTTCATTGGTGGTCTGGATATCTTTAAATCGCTGACTTATCACAAAGACCCTCATAGTACCGGTTTCGATTGAAATAAAATGTGAAATAATATTTTTAAAAATATTTTCGATTTAAATTTTTAGCATTATTTTTATGCGATTGGACTCTTTCTTGTCTTGGTCTGTTATTACGAACACAGATAGTTGAAAAAAGATACAAATTTTCAAATTTTAAATTTTGAACGCCAAAAGCAGTTCAGTCTCGGATAATCCTAGAATATAGAACTTGTATACAGTTATAAGGAATAAAGAAATAAAATACAGTATTTATAGATGTAAACAAAATTTGCCGATTCCTTTATTAAAAAGTACATGCTTGCATCGGAGTCTGTTCTCACTGATAAGTGTTTACTCGATTTATTCTTTTTTCTCTGTGCATATTCTACGAGAGTTTTATTTATGGAAGCTCAGAACGCTTGAAAATCTTCAGAATCTCAATTAATCAATCTTGAAGTGATATGAAAAGTGATAAATTTACAGATGAGAAACGAATGTCTGGTCATGGTCATTTGATTTACACTGAAATTCTACGAATTCAGACTTACTGAGATTAAGTAAATTATCATATGTGAACACACCAACAGATTTAATCACTATCTATGGGAATGCTTACAAAAAATGCTTTTTTCCGCACTGTTACTTTAAATTTGCATGTAATAAATGCAGTAATGGTTTTTAATAATGCTCATATTGCTACTAAAGCATTAAAAATAATGCACCTAACAAAGATTTTACCTATACATAATACTTACATATGCAAGTATATAAATTAAGTAATTCTACATTAATAAAGTATATTTCATAACTTTGTGTAAGTGGGTCACTTACACAAAGTTATGAAATAACTATTCACTTTGTAGTCACAATACTCGCAAAAGCTTGCACATTTGATACTACTAGCAACGCACTGTGCAAGGGCATTAGCAATGAATATCCAAACATGCACCAGAGCTCCCTAAGGATGGCGCACACTAGTACCAAATGTACTTACACGGACTTGTTTAATTTGCTAATTATAAATACCTGTGTCAAGGCTAAATTCTACACTTGTAAAAAAAAGATAAGAAAATATTTTCAAAATATTAATAGGTAGTTAGGTACATACAAGTTAAAATGAATCAAAGTCATCTCCTTTGAACTTTGAAAAATTAAGCAATTTTTTAACATAAAATATGCTTTTTGTAGTTCCTCCGAAAGCGTCCCGCGTAATTTCTAAAATTTAAAGCGTACGTGGCTAAAAATAACAACAAAGGTAATTCCGCGAAGTGTTTATATTTAATGGCGAACAAAGCATCCGTCCTTAAAAACAATACAATATTTTGCATTATAAAGAGTATAACCCAATTTCAGATCGATGAAATAATTACATTTTGCTGTTGAACGGATAAAGAAATTTTGTGGTGGACATAAGGCGGGATTTTAATTTTTTTAACACTTTTGTATTAGGTAAATTTTATAGGGTAACATTATTTAGTGAGTATACAACTTGATAAAAATAATGCCTCAAATTTAAAACACATATATAACACACCGTATATACCTCGCTCAAGATTAAAATAAGGTTTTACAGAGAGAATCGGTTTTGAATAGCTATGTCTTATTTAAATAGCTTAATTTTTATTTACAGATAACTGCTGCAAAACGTGAACGAATCTAAAACAAATGTAAACATTGATTATTTCAAGTTCGACTTCATTCCATCATTCTCGAAAAAACACTTATCTACGCATGTGCCTTTTAGCAATGTATAAAACCATCCAAGCCGGCGATTCATCTGAGAAGATCTGTGATTGATAGCTAATCTTCTTTGTCATCATGCAGTGTAACTAGATCAAGTTAAGCGTTAATCTTTGCGACTTCTCGCAAAGACTTGAAGATGAACACAATCGGAAACCTCGCATAGTGCTAGAGAACAGCTAATTTTGTCAGCCACTGAAAAGGTTCTAAAAACTGTTCTACATAAACCTACATGTGATATACTCAAAAGAATTCCTTTGTAACAGCACAGTTCAAACACGTATTAATGTAATTATGATGATGATCTTGTTTAATTGAGTATCTGTATCTTTTTCTCCATATTGTTGGACGAATCAACTTAACCTGGTAATGAAATACTATTATTGGTATATATTCATTATGTTTTGGCCCACGAAATTCATGAAGAATTGCCCTTCGAGAGAACTTTGACAAGAGACGCTAAAGGCAAATCAATATCCAATGTTTTGAGAGACTGAAAGCAGTCTCTTTATCAGATATAATGTCAGTAACAGCAGATGAAGCCCATGCTATGTTTGAAAGCTATCGTGCTTTTATAAACCATTTAAAACAAAATACACACTCCGTGATAGCAATTCACTACATCATCCATCGACAATATTTATTTGAGAAAAATCTGAGTGGCAGATTGCATCAATATCTTTAATTCGTTCTAAACGCACTAAACTAAATTCGGTGCAACGCGTTAAATTCTAGATTATTTGTGCAGTCGTGTGAAGGCAATAGCGAGAATTTCATCGATTATTTCTTGAGACTGGCTGGCACTGGCTGTCCAAAGTCTTACGTTAGACAAGAGGTCTTTTTCGTTTTCCTTTCTTTCTTTTTTCCAATGAAAAAAAAAGAAAGAATAATACAGTAAAATAATATAATGTAATAATAAAATAATATAAAAAAATAATGTAATAATAAAATAATATAATATAATAACAATATAATATAATAATAAAATAATATAAGAATAATACACTCACTTTCAGAAGTTAAACACGGAGAGGAAAATGCTGATTTCCAGAAGCCAATCAAGAATTGAAGAGGATGCAGTTCGCTGCAGAGGTAGATGGAAGTATGCAAATATGTTAGGTAACAGCCAATGTCAAGAAATATGCAAAAAAGGCAGTATTATAAGAAGCCATCTTTATGAAGGGTTACAAAGTTGATTGTAAGCGCTGATAAAAGGTGTTTAAAACTTCCATACAATTTGTTTTCAAGACATACGTGTTTCTATGACTTCCAGAAGACGAATGGAAGATTCTGAGCGCTGGCGTGCTATGGGGCGCACTGAAGCAGGACAGTCGATCACAAATGTTGCTCTTTCCTTCGGCGTTCATCATTCTGTAATTTCACGGGTGTATGGAAACAATTCCAAACCATACAGACAGTTGTCCGAAGGCCCCTAGCCGATCGCCCAAGGGTTACAACCCCCACGGAAGATCGATATATTGCTATTGTAGCCAAGCGGAATCGCAAAGTGACCTCCACACGTGTGACATATACTGTTACAGCGTCCATTGGTAAGGAAATATCTGCAGCTACTGTACTCCGAAGATTACATATGAGTGGACTGTACGCCCGGGTACCTCGGGTTTGTCTTCCTCTATCCGTCCAATCAAGAGGGCACGATTACAGTGGTGCCGGGAACATGTGAATTGGAATGTGTCTGACTGGGGCAATGCCATGTTTACCGATGAGTCAAGATTTGCTCTGGAGCCAGATGACAAGCGTATAAGGATATGGCGTGAACAACGAACACTCAATCAGTCCCAAAACACCACCGTAACGTCACGCATTCCGAAGCGGAAGCATTATGGTGTGGGCAGGGATTTTATTAAGATATCGCACCGACCTGCACATCTTTAAACGGGGTTCTTTGACGGCTCTCCGGTATCGAGATGAAGTCCTAGAACCCATTGTGAGATTATATGCTGCAGCAGTTGGCCCTACTTTTGTTTTAATGGACGATAACGCACAAACCCGAGGTACCCGGGTTTGTGCGTTATCAGAGTTAACATCATCGATGACTACCTGGAGAGTGAAGGGATTGCGCGTATGGCGTGGGCAGCATATTCACCCGACCTTAACCCCATTGAAAATCTTTGGGATGCTCTCGGCAGTGATGTATCTTCACGTTTCCCACCTCCAGCCACTTTTATTGAACTGGAAACTGCTCTACAAGAAGAATGGCGATTGCTTAATTCTGCGGTGATTGACAAACTAATTGAAATCATGGTCACAAGGTGTAAACTTTGTATACAGATGAGGGGGGGACCACATACCCTATTAATGACCTTTTTTTCATTTTATCCTGTTTATTTTCACTTTATACATAATTCTTTTTAAGTCTCCAGTATGTCTTTATCTGACAACTTACAAAAATTTAATATTATTTTCATTTCTGTATATAATTATTGATTTATGCATAAATATATATGCTACTTTCCTGCCGGATTTTGTGTCAATCAAAGCAGCATTTGTTGATTTTTTTTTAATTTTACATCTTCGAGCTTAACTTTTGGAAGTGAGTGTATAATAATATAATATTAATCTAAATTTAATAACAGCCAAGTTCATCAGTGTAGCTTTTCTTGTCAGAATTAAGCATTATGAAACAAAACATTGTACAGCTGATACTTTCCCAGTTTACCAATTTGTTACAGCAAACTGCCAAGTTGATATCATCTTGGTCCATATTCAGCATTTAAATGACCTTGACATAAGTTTTAAAACTAGCCTTAAGCATGTTTAGCTACGGAAACACCATAATGGATTCCACACGGTGACACTGAAGAATCGGATATCATGCTACAAGAAGAACTGATTGGAATAAGCAGTAATGAAGAATTTAAGGCGCTTTGTCCTGCAATATGGACTTATGGAAGAAAGGTTTTTGATGTATTTTCCATCTTCATAGCTAGTGGAAAGAGGTTCAGCGTGGTTGACATTCTTGCCAGAGAAAAAAAAAAAAGAAAAAGAAAGAAAAAGCAGATTGGAAATCATTGACTGAAGAGATTTAATGTTAATCCTGATTAATTTGAAGCCAAATATTAAAACTTTGCTTTTAAAACATCACGTTCGACTCTCTCATTAAAAACAGTAATTTTTTGTACTTATTTTATGTAAGAATGTACTCGATTCGCCTTTTATGGCGTTTTGATAAATAAATATATATAAATAAAAACTTAACACTTTTTTTTAAACTTTTATTCCAAAATATTCCACCCTACCATAGTGATCCATATGTAAATCCTACCATAGTGAGTAGTTCCGTGTCAGAAAAAAAACACGTTTGAAGTTGATAAAGTTTTAAAAATTCAATATTAGGGTAGCCAGTATAAAATTTCACCTAGCAGCTCTCACTGTCAGTTAAATTTCGCACTAGTCGCGTGACATATCCATATGCTTTGCTTTCACTTGAGTACTTTAGAATGCTTTTGGTGAAAGTTTACCCTCGGTTTCACTCTGTTTTGGAACGCTCGAGTATAAATATTACCCTTCCTGACTGGTTTTGACCCTCTAGAAAGGGCTCCATAAAAAGCAGAAAAGAAGAGGTCTACGGAAAACAGATAAAATCGGCAAGCGATCTACGGGATAAAAAAGCTTAGGTACCTCTGATTTAGTAGAATGTTTACTTAGAATGATTGATAGTGTTAAAGTAAGGAAGGCGGCTTTAGTTTAAAAAAGCCTTTTAAATCAACCAGTCTAAAAAAAGTTAAACTGAACAAGCATAATGCAAAAAATGTTGAAAAGTTTATTATGAATGAAATGTTTATTATGCTGGAAAATTTTAATGTAACATATTTTCATAACTAAGTGATACTGTACAATGTTTTCACTTTATTTGAAATGTGCTTTTTCCAGCTCTAGGCATACTTTCACTGAAAGCTATTCTAGATAAACTGCTCACATTTTCCAGATTTGTATTAATATGTTGTCTCTTTGATGATCCTAAAATTAGAAATTTACATGAGGAAAAATTTTAAATAACAATTTTTAAAAAATTTTATAACTTTAGGAAGTTTTCCTAAAATATAAGTTTATTTCTTTTAGACCGAACATTAAAAGCCTCATTATTATTATTATTATTATTATTATTGCTGTTGTTGTTGTTA
>KK117965.1:0-32399 GCA_000611955.2 Stegodyphus mimosarum | reverse complement strand
ATTACTATTATTACTACTATTATTACTACTATTACTATTACTATTACTACTATTACTATTATTACTATTATTACTACTATTACTACTATTACTATTATTATTATTATTATTATTATTATTATAATAAGATTCTTGCTACAATATAACAAATTTTGTAAACAATTTTAATAACGATTCGGAAAAGTGCACCAAATGAACACACTATAACTATAAGTTTTTAACAAATAGAAAAGTAAAATAATAATAATTTATAGAATAAGTTAATTTATGGAGTAAGTTAATTCATAGAATTAATACTTATATTACATATTAATAAGTATTTATAGGAAATGTAAAGTTTATATTTTCCAAGATGCTAATATCTTAGTCATACCGTTATTCTGAGGCTAAATACTATATAGTTGTAAATAAAGTATTTAAATTGCTTCATTTACACCAGAGTTTCTCAACCTGTGGTACGAGTTCTCCCAGGGGTATGTGACATGGTCTCAGGGGATACGCGGAAAGGAAGATGTAATGCTAGACATTGATAGATAGATTGAACAACAGAAAAAAAGAGAAAAAGCTGCTGTAACTTAAAGTTACAATTTGAAAAGAAACCCTTCATCTCATTCTCTATTAACTTGAAAGAAAAATCTCCTGTATTATTCAACAAGACAATCACTATTCTGCTACCGTTTACAAGCACCATACTAGCGGAGAAGGCTTTCTCGTCCTACACTTACTTAAAAAATAAGTACAGGAACAAATTTTCCAACCTAAGTTTGAACTTGAGACTCTATTCTTCATCTTCCGATACTGATTTTAAATTGTTTAATGGTGCCAAATAGCTGCTAGGTTCCCATTCAATGAGCTTCTACTTTTTTAAATTTAATTAGGGGTAGTGATTAGTGAAAATTTGATAATGAATTAAACTACTTTAGTATAGATAACCTCTTAGAGTATCTCATCTTCGTTTTCCCCATTTTTCCAATATATTAATAACATTTTTTTTAGCCTGGAAGGGCAAATAGTTTCGAAATGGAACTTTGTCTCGAATCACTGTAATTGTGTCTTTTCACTTTTCCTTTGAGTCTGTTGTTATTCGGCAAAATGTAAGATCTTTATTTTTCAAATTGAATTTATTTGTTATTAGTTAACAAACTAAGTTAATTAAAAGCAATAGATGCAGTTCTTAATATTATTTTTTTTTTGCTTTTAAAACATTCATTTGCTAGAAAACACTTAGTATTTTCATAAAATAATGGTGCATATTTTTTATAATTTATTTCCTAATTTGTAAAACTTTCATGAATTTTTATTAACAAACTCAACGATTTGAAAGAAAGCGGTGGCAACACTCTATGGAATAAAACATTTTTAACTTCAGCGAGCGACATTATCTATAAAAAATTCTAAAGATATGTTGTTTTTAAATATTTTGTGATTTTATGTGGAATATTAATTATTTCGTGTTCAGTTGAATTTTATGCGGCGTAAGTGCGAAGAATGTTAAAGGGTATTTTCTCCCTCCTCGCAGCAAGCCGAATTGATGTAATATTACTACACTCAGCGCTTATTCGAGAGCGCCCCAACTAGGGCGTTTGTGTTCCCGATGGCATTGCTCATTTTTCATGTCACGTCTCCTGTTTTAAAAAAGAAAAACCTGATGACTCTATAGTGGCCCCCGAACTAAAAAAAATATGGTGACAGTAATTTGTCACGAACAATTGGCTTGGCAACTGGGTCCCCTCTAAAAGGGAGAATATAGTACAAGGTATTTTCTCCCTCCTTGTAGCATGCCTTCCTGGTGTAAAGCACACGGAGCGTATTCGAGAAGTCCAGGTTCAAGTTCGGACGAGGGCATTGCTGATATTTCACGTATCCTGCTTTAAAAAAACCTAATGACTGTCCGGTGTTATATTTAATTATAACGTTAAAACACACAAAACATTAATAATAAAAAGACAAAAAACTTTTATAAGCTATCTTACTAAGAAAACTGAAAACTGATATGATAAACTCAGAATAGACTGAAAAAAATGCAAAAATGCATGGCAACACTTCAGGCTGCATGAGAAATTCTAAACATATGCTGCTTTTAAAATTTTTGGGATTTTGTTGCTGAATTGTATATTATGGGGTATGTGCGAAGAAAATGATGTTCAGTAATAAAGCTAAAAAGACAAAAAAAAAAAAAAGATATTAACAGGAGTGCAATAGCAGACTGGGACTGCGAGATCAGCGAGAGCCCAAAAAACCTTAACAAACGCTTTTAGATGGCCGTTAAAATCTGAAACCTTTCAGACTTTTTTTAAGCCAAAGTCTTTTTATTTAGAAAATATTAAAAGGTATACCTGTTGTACAGCCAGTAAGTACGTATCATTTCCAGAGATTTTGGATACCAGTGATGACAAAAACACTCTGTGCCTACTTTCATTTCGCTTTTTAACGAGAAGCCTGAGGATCCTTTCCCGGATATAGTCTGAGGATCACGTTCTTCGTTGTATCAACATTTCCGCAGAATGTTCTGTTACAAAAATTTTAATGCTTTCAATAGAATTCAAGCCCAAGCTTAACGGTTTAGTAACAGGTATTACTAATCACCAGATCATTGCTAGTCAAAAAGTAGAAAACAAAAAATTTCATCATTTTATCTTAAGTTAAAACTACCAAAAAGGGGTTAAAATTTAAATGTTGCTAGCTATCTCCAATGTTGTCTGATCATAGCAACCCTTCAATCGGGTTTCTCTTTACCGCCAAATTTAAAATGTTTTCACTCTGTACTTCTCACAGCGTTAATTTTCTCTAGCATTCGAAAACTGAATATAACCGAAAAGCTGAATCTGAGATTTTTCAGTGCACGCATCTTCCGTGCAAACTAAAAACCATGCTTGTTTCTTCTATTGTTGAATGAAACGAACGAAACTAATTTTCGAATAAATGTTTGAGTATTTTTTCGGATTCAGCAGCAACCTGAAAAACATGTTTGCGCATAAAAATATAAATCACCTTTTAGCTTTGTTTCTTTATCAAAAATGGATCATGGTATAAATTTTCATAAAATTGAAAAATTCATCCATTTCTTCGTAAAACGTATTTGCACTAGCATTGGAAAATTCAGTATGGGTGGTTAGTTGAATAATATTCTTTTAATCATTTTAGAATTTAAATTATAAGAAAAGTCCTTCAATGGTAGAGGGATAAAAGAACAATTCCTTCTAAGTACAAATACCAAATACTCGGTTTACAAAAATAATGTAAAATTTGTGGAACATAAATGCATTATCATCGGCAAGTTTCAAATTTATTTGATTCCTACTTCGTCTAATTTATGTAGCGCAGGAAATATAGAAATGATATTGACAGCCTTCATCTTGTGTTTTCAAAGTACATTAAAATCATTACAAGTCATAGACGGCAACAAAAGAAACAAACTACATAGATGCTTTAATTTATATTAGTTTCATTCTTAATTTCAATTTCTTGTGTTTGAAATTTTATTGATCTGTTGCTTCTTCGCGAAACTGTGAGTGAACCGCCATTTCGAAAAAGATCCTTACTTTTGGCGCATCAACTAGGCGAAAGTTTTAAATGTCGCCAAGCAGTGCATTATTCTAGGAAGAGTACTTATTTTTCAGAAAATTAAAAAAGATTAAAAAGCTTATACCAATTCATAAAAGCAGAATATGTGTTTGTTATCTAATCAGTCGAATACCAATCAACGGATCGACTTGAAATTTTGCACACAGAGAGGGAAAGATATAGATTAATAGACTATCAAACGTTTCGAATTTCTACTGTATAAATGAATTTCAGAAACACCTCAGAATAAAATACTTCGAACAACTCTGAAGGTAAAAGCCGCCCAGACGCTATAGTAGATAGGGGATCCTACTGTGGCACCGAAGAGCCCGGGTGTCGAATTCCGAAGAAAGCATGGCTGTAATTGTTTGCCCCTTCATAGGAGGTAACGGTGGCCCACCTGTCAGGTGCTTCCACAGAAAGTGGCCACCACTTCCGGTTCTAGTAGTGCTCAAGCCTAAGTCGGCTTCCACCAATGGACAAAACATAAAAGAACTCTCAAAGTAAAACGTTTTTCAAACATTTTGGAATAATTACAGTTTTGCATTCTTACTGGCCCAAGACTCACTTGAATTTCAAGCAACTATATGGCGATACCACGTTGTGCGTTGCTTGTGTAGTTGGAAAGAAGTTTTGATTTTTTCTTCATAAAATAAATTTGAAAATAATCTAAAAACAAACAGAAATCAATAAGAAAATTTATTAAAACTTTTTAAAAATTTGACTAAAAAATACATCTGCAGGGAGTTTTATAACCATGATGTATGCATATTAAACGTGCGGTATTTTCGTTCTTATGAAATAATACGTACATCTCTGAAACTTCAAAGATTCAAAAAGCTTTTATCATTTTAAAAAGTCAGTAAGTTCTTAATTGTATAGAAGGATACTGATTTAATTCCAAAACAAACGTAACAAATGCATTGTTTTTCAGCCAAATACGGATGATGTATAAAATCTGTGTAATACAAATGTAAAAGAGACTTACTTCTATAAAAAAATTGTTTAGATATTGGCAATATTTAGAAATAATAAATAATCTACTACCTAAGGTACGGTTTCTTTAAATATGCATATCTGATTTCCATAGCAATAAACAAGGAATTCATTGATCCGATTCTGCCCCAATTCTCCTCATAATAAAATTAATTACACAGATGCAAAAATCAAAAGTTGCACAACTAAGAAAATTAAAGCGAAAAAGAGTAGATATCTTGGCTTACATATACAAATATTTTTCTTTCTCTTGAATTCAAATGTCTAAAACAGCAGAAGCTAAGAAAGGTAAAGCAGCTGTTGCCTGGTAAGCGAAGAAATAGCCGATATTTTACTTCTGATACATGATTTAGTACAGTCAAGCAATAACACTTTTTAGACATATAACTAAAACAGAAATTCATGTAGATTACAGAAATTTGCTTTTTTAAAACTACCTTTCGTTATAGGTTCCATTGGCTTTTCGATATTATGCATGGATCAAGTAAAGAATATGAAGACAGTATGTAAAGCAAGAAAAAAAAATGTCTCGAAACTTTTCATGAGAAACCATTAATGCAAATCACGGGTAAAGAGAAAGGATAAAATAGAAAGCAGTTAGAAATTTCGATGTAACATCCAAAACTGTATGTGTAGTTTTATTTATTTATGATGTCAGGGAAAGTATTGAAAGAACATTTTGAACTGGAACTTGAATACAGAAGCACTTATTTTTGAAAGTTTTGAAAGTATTGTACGGAAATTTAATTTCTTCTCTTTCTTCATTAACACGAAAAAATTCAGATATGACATTTTTTGACAGCCGCATTGAAGAGAAATACTGTGGGCATGTATAAATACAGAGAGTCAAGAAAATATTGGAGCTAAATAAGTTTTCAAACTTATTTAAAAAAAACTAATCTGCAATTTAAATCAGCGGTTCTCAACTCGTTGGGCTAACGTGTACCATCTAGACAAAAATTTAAAAACTTGACCACCACCACTACATTTTACAATGATTATTTTTCAGTTTCTCAATAGAAATATTAAAGAAAATATATTTTGCCAATTGCACAACCTATTGGCTATTTGTATTAAATACGCACACATAAAGAAGTATTACATTAAAATTTGATTCCGATTTAAATTATCAAAATTTAAGTTACAATACTTCAATTATAAAATTTAGTGGGAAATTTGGACCTGTTTAAGAGATATCAATTTCTTTATGTCTAGTCTCATTTCATTTAGTTTTAACCTTAAATTATGATCCACTTTTAATTTTGTTCTGTATTTATTTTTCAAATATGACATGGAAAAAAATCCTTGTTCATACAAATAGGTTGCGCTAAAAGGCAATAAAAATTGAATAACTTTATTTGAAATACCTTTAATTCTTTTTATCGGTTCAGCTAAAAGTTCACGAGTGCGTTATTTTGAAATCTTTAGTTAGAGTTCAATCACAGGCAATTTCTTCGAACAAAATGGCTTTCTAATCCAATTTTCTTTGTAATAATCCTCGGAAAGATGCATGCTGTATCAATGAAAAACAATAATTTTTAATGTCGAATGCTAATTCTTCTTTTATTTTCAAATTATTTTCGGTTAACTTTCTAAAAGTGGAAAAAGCTGAAAATGTTATTATTATCCAATTCTTTGATTAACAGCTTGAGTTTTTTTTTATCGCTGCATTTGTTTTATCTCTAATAGTAAATAAATTAAAACTTTGTCCTTGTAATCCTAAATTTAATTAATTTTCCAAAAATATCAGCTAAATATACTAAACGCATCAACCATAATTCACTAAATAAACAATATAGCAATTCAAATTTTGAATCACAGGAGAAAATTCGAATTTCTGATCGCAGTTCAAAAAGACGATTTAAAACTTGGCCTCTAGATAACCATATAACTTCGGAATATAACAAAAGCGCTTCGTGTTCACCGCCCATCTCTTGGCATAAAATCGTAAATCTTCTTAAACTTAAAGCTCAGCTTTTAATAAAATTAACAATTTTCACAGATTGATTCAAAACGATCTTCATGTTTTCGTGGACTATTTTGGCTACTAAAGCTTCACCATGAATGGCAATGAGGGAATTTATTTTCAGGTGAAACTTTCTTTATTTGAAAAATAACACCGGAATGTTTTCCTGTTAAAGCTTCAATGCGCTTATTCCAAGGAATATTATTCTGAGACTTAATCAGGATGTTAAGATATTTAATTTTTAAATTTAAAACTTATAAACTTTGTTTCTTTGTGTACCACCTATTTTTCTCTTTTGCACCACCGGTTGAGAGCCGATGGTTTAAATGAAATACTTTTCTACATGTCATACCTTAGGGCTAAATAAAATCGAAAAATATTAAAATTCATTTAAAATAAGGAAAATAAATATTAATTTATACACTTGTTGTGTCCTTTTTGCGAAAGTAATGGACAAAAACGTACTGGGACTCGCAAACATATTTTTAGAAACTGAAAAACGTACTAGAATAATATGTTGAGCTTCCTTTACTTTTTACAAATAGCTTGAGTCTTTCAGGTATGGTTTTCATAAGATTTTGACAGCGAATTTCTTCGGTTCCTCTCATTGTGTGATAGGTTTTTTCTAAAGGTTTATTTATTGGAAATTTTAAATTTATTAAGTCTGTCTTGAAGATGATTCCATATATGTTCAACAGAATTTAAGATCTGGACTATGAGCAAACGTTTGGATTACATGTGAACAGTCTACAGTTTAAGCAAAGTCTACAGTTTGTAAATATGAGTATAATACTTCGGATTATCGTCCTGTTGGTAGTTTATAATGCATCAATATGCTCATTTTTAAACCTGTCTTTCAAATTTAGTTTCAAAATATATAACTACACAAATTTATTTATTTTGCTATCCAATAAAACAAATGTTGATAATATACAATAAACATATGTATGAACAGTGTTGCAAGCTTCTTGTAGCATCAGACTATCTGGCTACCTCCATCATGTTTCACTGAAAGGGTAAGATTCATTTAATGTTCAGTATTAGGTTTTCGTCCTGCTATTTACATTCAGTTATTATTCATTTCCATATAATCAAAATATCAAAATACTGAGGTTTTTACTACACGTCTTATCGAATTGTAATCGTGCTCTTTGGTTCGCTTTTCGAGCTATTCGGCTATGAAAATTTTATTTTCCTAAACTATTTCTAGCAGATTAGCAGATTTGCTAAAATTCTTTGAGCTTCTGACTGCACTGGCTTTTAGGATTATTAATGATAATTACTAACGAACCACTTTTCTTCATATTTTGTGATACGCCTTGGACGCTCTGTTCGTAGTTTGTTATGAATCAAATTTGTTTTGAGTTATTTCAATATTATACTATGAATAGTAGATTTGCTTAAATTCAAAAGTTCACCTATTTTTCTCCATTTTATTCCTTTCAGAATCCCAATGAATGGAAATAAATTTTCTTACATCTAAACGAAATCACAGAATTTTTTCCACACGTCTTCACTAAATACCTCTTCAACTTTCAGTTTTATAATTTCCAGATTTAAAATCCTTCTTTCAGCCATTTTAAAAGAAACATCTGTCAAACCTACATTAATCTTGTGTATTACAGCAATGCTCCTTAACTTTATTTAAAGTCTAGATAATTAAAATTTCTCTCTAATTTGCCCAAATGGGGCTATTAGTCTCGAAACAAGATTTTGCATCGGTTCACTCTAAGTGGCATATCTCTTTTCAAACTGTTGCCACCAAATATTATCGACCTGCAGTATTTTTAACGATATTAAATAATGAAGAATCGGAATGTGTATATGTATGTATGTGTATGTATGCATGTTCATCGTATTTTGAAAAAGTCACTGTGTAAAAATCTTCTACTTAAGTTAGAAATATGGGAATTTTTAAAGCTAAGTTTTTGCCAGACTTTTGGACCTTCAAGTCAATACTCACTTCCAGTTGCATATTGTTAAAACAATGATTAAATTTTAAAGACATTAGGTTGTTTCGAAAGCGGGAGCTTGAAGAAATGAGCAATGTCCTCGCCGGGACTCGAACTGCTGACTTCTCGAATACGCGCCGAACATGCTGACCACTACACCACGAAGGCATGCCAAGAAGTCGGGAGAAATATCTTATATAATTTCCCTTCCAAAGGGCGACTGAGGATTATGGGCCCCACTCGCCAACTCCTGGTGGTGGAGGATCATTTTTGTTCGGGCGCCATTGTAGAGCCATTAGGTTATTTCGAAGCAGGAAAGATGAAAAATGAACAATGTCCTCGCCGGAACTCGAACCATAGTACCTCTCGAATACGCGCCGAGCGTGCAGACCACTACACCAGAAAGCGGGAGAAATACCTTATAAAATAATTGTAAATATTTGGACTGAAATGAACTAGAATATTCATTTGCACTCATTTTGTAAATTTCACACTCAAGTCTCTATCATTATCTACAGGGTGTTGCGTTCTTTCAGTGATATGAGGATAATGAAATCCGGGATAATGAGACACTAGAAGGTCACAGTAAACAAGTGGTAATAGACATAAACTCTTGAATATTAGTTGCGAATAACAATGTAAATCAAGTTCAATGAAAACATTGATCCATATTAAGGGCATTAGCGAGGTAAAATTATCAAATTTCCTTTTTCTTTCATTATCTTTAGGCAGTTAGTTTTTGTAGGGCTCCAATAAATTTTAAATGCCTCCTTTTAACTTCACTTTCCTTTCCATAAGAGCACAGAATGCGATCATTTAGTAGTTTTGATAATCATAACTTAACAATTCCACATTCATTTCATTTCCTGACACTGTTTATTTGTTCAGAAAATATGATAAACTCTTCTAACTGCTCTAATTTTAACTCAAGAAGATTATATCATAAGATCATTTCTTCTATGTGTTTTCTTCCTTTACTATTTCAACATTCACCTTCTATATTTCTTACTAATGAATGTTATGATCTGAACAACCGTAGTGTACCTATTGAGAGTTCTGCTGCAGTTAATAGACCATAGGCATTTATCTCGAAGGGTTACTTTCATTTACCGACTCCTTGACCGTTGATGAGATATTTTAAACGATGTCATAATTTTTCCATCTCCGCACTACTTTCCACAATTTTTGGCAGGTTCTTCGCACAACTGCGATCTTTCCTGAGTGTAAAAGATTCAGAAATGAAGCAATGTTTGTTGAAAAACATGAATTCAAGTTTCAGGTTATGCAATTTAAAAACCGAATGTAGCTTAAATTATTGTCAGTTGATAAGAACTTTCAAAGTTATGCTTTCTAATCTTAATTAAGCTACCAATATTGAAACAAAAAGTTTCTGAGCTAGCCTGTGTTTGTCTGTGTTGTAAGAAAGGCCTTATTATTAGCATTCAAGGAAATTATATTTATTTTATTTTAAATTATGGGAAAGCATGAGAGGATTATCTGTTTAAGTGGAGAGATGCTTTCGCGGAGGAATTTTTAAGGAAACTGACTTGCATTCATGTTATATGTAAGTACATTACAAAACTTTCGTGTAACCAGCCCTTTTTCCAGGATATGAACCTGGCTCAAGCTGTCGATATTCAACGATTTTACCTCTCGGTTGTTGGGGTACGCGGGTTTTCAGAGTTCGTGATTTCGATGATTTTCTTGTAAGCAAGACTTCAAGGTAACTAATCTGTAGCACCTTTGGAGCTTTTAAGTTACTAACAAGCTAATTCGCTAAAACTCATGGTAGAGGACTGGAAATGGAATAGAATTCGTAAGGAGTAGGCTCTTTTGACTCGGCTCGGAGTCTGAAAAAAGTTAACAAAACTGTTAGTAATTTATATTAATCATTCAATTTTCGTATCAGAGAGAAATACCATAACTGTCAGTTACAGAATTTAAATTGCAAATGTGATACTCGAGGCCTTTTCTGCAGTTTCTAGCAGCAGCAGTTATCCCACTGCATTTCTCTCTCGTAAGTGACGCTCTGAAAAACTGCTATTAAATTCGACTTTCCAAACTCTGAAACTAGAGTCACGAAAAATATTGACTGCTATTAGAACGACTACTCCAGATTCTGATGGTATTAATTTTATGGTGAAACATTCTCAAAAAATCTTCAAATGAATTTGTCTTCTTTTATCGGACAATATAAAATGGAAGAAGTATCTTTATTCTGAAGTATGGTGTAAATTCACTATTATCTCCATATCTGGGCCCTGAAAAGACACAAAGAATCTATCATATTACCATTTATTTCTCTTATAAGTTGCCTTTGTAAAGTACCAGAAAAAATTATAAATTTAGTTTTAGTTTACTACTGGCACTTGTTTAGTTACTATTGGTTTTACGCCTAGTTTACTACTGGCATCTGTTGACCTTCCAGAGTGTTTTTGGAAGTGCAAGTCGACTGTTGATAATGTACTTCACTTCAAGATTTCCATCTTCTTTGACATATAAAAAGCTTATGATCTACTATGATATTCTCCATGACCTCCATAATTGTGACGTAATGAAAAATTTACCTTGTTTTATAAAGCATATAATAAAAGGCAAGTCATTTCAAGTGAAATTAGACTGTTTGCTCTATAGCATTTTTATTCAAAAAGATGATATGTCGAAGCCTGCGTTTCGAGCTTACATAATTTAATCTTAAGATTAACACAATTTTCAAAAATCTTCCGCCATAAGTTAATCAACTTGATTATCATTCTTAATATAACTATTATACTTCTATTACACAGATTAGCCTAAAAGCACTAAACCCGTCAGATCCCATTTATATGTTGTAATATTGTTAAAGACATAGATTTTACTCAAGCTGTTCCATCTTCACGGTTGAAGTTTTGTCGTATATCAACTCAAGAGAAAAATCCGAT
Source organism: Stegodyphus mimosarum (assembly GCA_000611955.2). NCBI lineage: Eukaryota > Metazoa > Arthropoda > Arachnida > Araneae > Eresidae > Stegodyphus > Stegodyphus mimosarum. The sequence goes on along the minus strand of KK117965.1, from coordinate 21,000 downwards.
ATATTCAGACTCGCTTCGTAATCTTATTGCATTGGAATTACACTCAAGAGCCAAAACATTATGACCACCTATCAATAACGAGTTGGGCCACCTTTGGCGCGCAACACAGCTTCAACCGACCTTGGCATGGATGCCGCAAGTCCTTGATAGATGGCCGGAGACAGATTGTACCAGATGTTGTAGCAACGGTCACGCAAATCCGAGATATTGCGAATTAGTGGTCTTTGACCTCTGAGATGCCGTCCCATGACATCTCAAATGTGTTCTATCGGATTGAGATTCGGTGAGTTAGGCGGCCAGGACATTAACTGAAAATCAGCATCATGTTCCTAGAACCACTCCAACACAATTGTAGCCTTGTGACACGGGGCATTGTCCTGTTGGAACATTCCATTTCCAGCTGGAAAAACAGAGGCCATGTAAGGGTGCAACTGGTCCGCAATGATGTTCAGATACCCTGTAGCATTCATGGTCTGCTCTACCACAACCACGGGTCCCAGAGTCGCCCAAGGGAACGTCCCCCAGAGCATAATACCGCCACCACCGGCCTGTGTATGACCTATTGTGCATTGAAGGAGCAACTGTTCGCCTGGAAGACGGCGTATCCTGACACGGCCATCGGCGTGATGAATGACAAACCGTGATTCATCTGACCAGGCAACTCTCTCCCACTGATCCATGGACCAGTCGCGATGTTCCCGGGCCCAGCGCAGGCGCAGTTGGCGATGACGCTTGGTCAGTAAAGGCACACGAGTGGGACGTTTGCTGCGTAGCCCCATATCCAACAGTGTCCGCTGAACAGTGTGCTCCAATACTCTTCTACTTGGCCCTGCATTGTATTCGGCTGTCAGCTGAGCCACTGTCTGGCTCCGGCTTGGCTTCACCATGCGAGACAGTCTCCGACGACCTTTTTCTTTGATAGCGTGTGGACGTCCAACACCATGTCGTCTACTGCTGGTTTCATCGTCATTCATCCACTTTTCATATGTACTAACAACTGTAGATTGCGAACAACCCACGAGTCGTGCACTTTCGGAAATACTTGTTCCGAGCCATTACAATCTGCCCTCTAGCAAAGTCGCTTAGATCCGCAGCCTTTCCCATCACACACAGAAGGAAGTGAAAGAATGATTCTTCAGACTCTCCAGAAGCAGTTAAATACCACTTCCACCTGATCACGTGCCTTCCACGTCTTCCGGGCGCGTTCATCGCAAAATGTACGGCTGGTCATAATGTTTTGGCTCTTGAGTGTATATATGGGTACAAGTATATTGCTTTATATTGTTACGGATTTCATATTTATTTGGCTATTTATTTAGAATTGTAATTAAAATTCATTTATTTTCCCGTGCAACACAGACAATTTTTGAAGAGAAAGCTACGTCGGAAAAATGAAAATAAAAGAGCACGTGTATTTAATATTTAATAAATAAATATCTCGTATTTACTGTTGCCATCCAGAAAAATTAAGAAAATTCGAGATTGTTCTAGTGATTAATTAAAAAGCTTATAAAAGCTGAATTGAAACACCTCATCTCAGTTGTTGTTGTAGTTGTAGCTGTTTAAAGCGAACTGCTGTTTGTTTACTTAATGCTGTAGCGATTTCGCTGTACAGAATTAGTTTATCTGTTTTGAATTGAATTTTGCTAAACGTTTGAGATATTGTAATATTCTGTGAATATCTCTGAAGAAGTATTTCAGCATTTTGATTTATTTCTTGTGGAAAGAATAAACTTTGTTAACTTCTTAACGACTTGTGCATTCAGTTCATAACGAACCTGTACGCACGCAACAATATTTATTGTTAAAATATTGAAAATGAATCAGCGTCTATTAGAGCTGAGTTATCGAATTCTTCGTTATAATTAGACATGTGAGCATCGGGAGAAATGAACTGCAGACATTGCAGCTATGACTACAAGTCCAGCAAGTTTGTTTCCATGACAGATATATAGGAGGTTACTAGACAGAGAAGTGTAGCTAATTGGAGCTTTTAAATTACTAAAAAGCTAATAGTTTAATAACTAAATTACTAAACTCATAGTAGATTGAATTGAATAGAAATTGAATAGAATTCGTAAGGAGTAGGCTCTTTTCACTCGGCTATGAATTGGTAGCTCTTCACACATAAACATCTATTGAAAGGATAGAATGCACTAGTTTGTGTTAGCTGTGAAACTAAGCTAATTCTTCGCTATTTTTTAATTGAATACCCAAATTTTAATTCATATCTGCATCACTATTTTAAAACTTTTAATATGAATCTTAGAGATTTAATCGGTAAGAACCCAAATTTAACATTTTTCATACTTTAAAGATATTTCTGTTTGCAATTGCACATAGTTCATATTTCCGTATAATTTCAAAACATAAATTTGGTTTTTAATTGATCATTCTTTTTATGCAATATTTTTGTTGTTTATTTTTAAACTGATACCATGCACACAAATAAATGTAAATTCATCAGTTTTAACGTAAATGCTCAGTTTGCATTGTTATGCATTACGATTGCCCTCGTATTTCATTTGGGTTTTTTAATTAGGTTTTTGTTTAATCAGGCTTTCAGGGTTTGTTTAATCCTGAATATTTTTACTGCGTTAAAATCATGAAAAGCTTTAGTGAGTTATAAGATGTATTTATTAACACTATTATTCTGAATAAATTTTTCATCGCTGTTGATGTCACCGTTGTAAACTTCAATTTCTCGTTCTTCATTATCACGGGTCTGGAACTTTATAATTTTATTATCCTTGGTGCCATAAAAAGCAAGAGACAAATAAACTGCGTGTTATCGACGACCTTAATATTATTCTCGTATAGGTTTATGCAAGGAGTTCTGTTTTAATTTTTCTCTATATTAATACCTAAGGCTTTTAGTTAGGAATTGGAAACATTAAGCTTATGAGTTTCAATCTAGCTGCCTCTAGTATCCAGGGAACTTTCAAGCTCTGATTTGATAGATTTTGATACTCGACTAGTCATTGTGAGGGATCGTTAGCAAATAAGGTAAGGTGTTTATTCCTGAATATTACTATATTCCACAGTTTGAGAACTAAGACAAGACGCTGCTGGGGAATCTTTATGGGCATGTTGAAAAGATAGTTTTATCTATGGCGATAAAGAATACTCAGTTCAACAACTAAATACTAGAAAGTTGTTATAGCTGACAAAATGAGCCACTTGCAGTTCTTAGAGATGTTCGCAAACATGCGGTTCCTAATTATCAAGTGCTTGCTGGGAAGAGACGCTTATTTCCAGCATTTTTTGTGGTATAATATGTTGTGGTACATATCGAGTACACCACTATAATGTACTAGATTACTACACACGTCTTTATACTCAACGAGAAGTAATTCGCTCAATGAAATGAATTAGTAGTCATCTACACAGCATTGCAACTTTCGTATTTAACAAAAATAAGTTACTACAAGAAACATATACTCTGCAAGCGAAACAAAGCGAGCACTCCATTACTCACTGAGATACAGATACGATTACAGTTACATAGATACAGTTTCTTTACAGTTAAAGTTACACTTTTGGTTATATGAAATAATGATGTTAAATAAACAGTTGGAAAGTAAATAAGAACTCAAAAGTCTAATTACAGTTAAACCACATATGTATACGATCCGATATTCTAACGGCGCCGATATCGAAAGTGTATTTTCGTTTCTAAATAACCTTAATAAATTCCGCTACTATTTTGTTCATATTAAAGTTCTATTATTCATTTAACGAAAATCTTACATAAAATATCAGAGAACGAATAGATATAAAAGAAATTATAGGATAACATGATGATACACGTAAGCAAAAATGTTCCAGTGACCGCTTCCGTCGCAGACAAATCCAAAAGGGCGTTGCCAACACAAGGCAACGAAAAGGTGAAGCTAATTTGAGAGGCATGGAAATAGACACACCACAATATCAAATGTCTGTCAGGCCAGAACTACATTTACTCGCTCCATATATAATGTTTACATCAAACCATAAATCGAAACCTACTGCAAGATCCTACATAATGCGTCTTGAAGAATAGTTTACTTATGGCGCAGACATATACACATAATATTTATGAAAAGTAGCATTAAATGTATGTCAAATATTATTTTTAATTATTATATAAAAGGAATTGTTGTAACGAAAATTAAAATTCCTGATATCCCTAATAAAGCGAATAAAGAATTCTGAAAAACGTAACTTAGAAAATTTATCTCAAGAGAAATATAAATGCTTAAAACAAAACAAAGAAAGATTTAAGAAATCTCTCGTTTAAAACTCCATTTCGTACTTTTTTCTCCATTAAATTAATTCTTCGAGATTTCTATAAACAGTGAAAGCAAACTATTAGGCAGTTTGCTCCGTTGCTTTGCTGTTTCTAAGCATTTTGAACTTTCATTTCAAGCTTTCAGTCTTTTAAAAAGTCATCAGTGTTTTTAAGCAGAAGGTTTTAAGTTTACAGACAATCTCGCTTTTGAGATAATGTTCAAATACTACTTTGACTGAGCTTCTACTTAGACGATGTTTTCCTCTTCTGAACTATTTTATGTGTTTTTCGAAAGCAGAGCTACATTTGATATCGCTACTTTATTCTTTTCTTAATTATTAATTGTAGAACTTCACTTAGCTGAATGAATGTAGTTTATTATGCATAAAGTAATAAAGATAATACTGTAAAGTAAAAAAGAAAGCAAAAGCAGTTCAAAACCTAATCTAGTCGTGCGCTGATAGCAGCAACAAGTGCTGGTAATTACTCGAATTAGAATAAATAAGACTAAAATAAAATACTTTTAAAATCCACCCCTATTAATCTAGAAGTCAAACAACAAAAACCAGCGTTATATTTGTAAATTTTCATAGGATAAATTGTGTTTCACTGGATAAATTCTGTTGTTTGACTTCTAGATTAATCCATCCCCTATTCAATTCGAAATAAACTACATACAAAAACACAGAAGCACAGTGGCGAGCCTGAAGAAACTGGGAGCCAAAACCAAAAATGATACATCTTTCACCGCATCGTCCTCAGGGAGCTGATGCAACCAAAGAAGTAAAATAAATAAATAAAAAAGAAAAGAAAATCTGAAAGATTTCAGATTTTAAATTACGTCCAAATGGGCGTTTTTTTTTTAATTTTTTATTTTGTGTGCTATCTTTATTTAATTAATATCATGTTCTTCACACTTAAACCATAAAATTCAGTTCACGAGCAATATCGCAAAATAATTTTTAAATGAGCAGATCTTTAGAATTTCCGATACACAGTCTCGCGCGTCGAAGAAATGTTTTTTACAGTGTTGCCATTGCTCGCTTTGAAACCTTTGAGTTTGTTAATCAAAAATTCATTAAAATTTCACAAAATATGAAATCGATAATAAAACAAATTCCAAATTAGGGCTTCCGGATGCTCATATTCGGGTGGAAACGTTCAATACTCAAATTTTGATGGCTCTAGGTACTGTTGTTTTACCATAATGCGAGAAACATACATACATTTATACAGATTCTTCATTATTTAATTTCTTTAAATATAATACAGGGCGATAATATTTGATGACAACAATTTGAAAAGTGAAACAACGCTTTTAGTGATTCAACGCGAAATGCCAAAACGAAATTAATAGTTCTGGGCGAATTGCCCCTTTGGACTAATACTATTTATTTATTATTTATGTAACAAACAGTAATTAATTATTGTTATTAATAGTAAGTAATTATTGATATCTTTTTCTTACGATTTTACGCTATTTTAGTTCCTTTTACCTTTATGTAGTTTGCAAATTGTTTTGCGACGAAATATAGCACTTGTGTCGGGGAATAACCTTATTATGTAAAGAGCCTTTCAAACTTTACTTAAATAATTGAATAAACTTTGTTCTTGGCTTGTACTTTGAATCAAATTGACCAACTGCTAAATCGTTGATTCTACCCTCTTAATATTTTTTCATAAGTAGTACTTTGAATCAGTTTTGACCCAATATCTTCCTCGTATTTTACCATTGGTCCTTGTATTTAAGACGACGAAATATAATCACAATCGCTTCTATTATCGGAAATTGGTTTATTTTTCTTGAAAAGTCAATTAATTTCCATTTAGTAACAATAATTCATTCATTATTTTTTCTTTAAAAAGTTTGCCTTTTACCGTTTTGCCCCAATTTCATAAATTTTCATTTTATACCATGCTCACCACTTTACAAAATTCCCTTTTAAATCAAAAAATTTCTTTACTTGCTATACACATTACTAAAAATGTTTTTACTACACTAAAGTTCAGAATCTTTTACTTTTCATCCCTATTCCTAGGAGATAATACTGTTTTATTAAATAAATTATATATATATAATTCAGTTGTTAACGTAAAGTAAACCTTAAATTAAGAAGAGTTTCTTAATCATTACTACCTTGTACGAAGTAAAGAAGAAGTATTGTAATCCCGAAAAATTTCCGTTACCATATTTCAACGAAAATATCTATTTTGACCGCTATCGAATGCAATTTAACGATGTTTTTGAGTGACATCCGTGCCTAAGGACAGAATAAAGGACGCTTCCTCCCCCAAATAATTATAAAACTGATTTAAAATGGATTCTGAAGAGATTTTTTTCGTGGCGTCTGTGCGTACGTATGTATCTCACACAACTCAAAAACGATTATCCTCAGAACATTGAAATTTTGTATATAGGGCTGCTATAACATGTACATGCGCACCTCGTATTTTGGTTGCAATCGACCCCACCAAAAATACATAAATATATGTATATACATATCCACTCTGTTACACGCCTCAGTGAGCTCAGTTCCTTTATTCTCATAAGTTTGTAACTTGTGCATATTTTGTTTTAATAATGATTGAAGTAGGTTTTTCTTATCTTTCGGTTAAGATTTTTATGCCTTTAGTTAATCTGCATGCAATAATTGTGGAATTATCAACAATTTAAAATTTTTTAAGTGCGGCTAAGCCTAATTTTTGGTTATGATAGCGGCCATATTTGTTTACATTTGAAGCTTAACAGAATAGTGGATTTGTTGCCAATCTACAGAAACTAAGCTTCACAACAACAAAGTAACGTCTTCTTTTATTATTGCGAATTAATTTATGCTTGATTCAATCTGGAATTATTATTTAAGTTATTAGCTGGTTTTTGCGTACAAATTGTAAAATTTTTTTTAATTGTTTTAACTGTATTTGATGTTTTATGTTTTTCTATATCTTCCGGTTTTTAATGAAAATATTTTGAATTTTTACGTATTTTTGCCTTCCCTCGAAGTGAGAACTGAATCAATTAGTAGCGCATGCGCATTAGGTAAGCGGCGCCGAATCGTCTGTGAAAAAGTGTTTCTTTTTTATTTGTTTAATTTCTTTCATACATCGTTTTAGATTTATTATAGTGTTTGAATAGAACTCGTGGTAATTCTTCAGATGCTTTAATTTTTGCTCACTCTGAGTTATAAAATGAATCAGATGCAACGCTGTTAAGTGAACCTTGCGCCGAAGTGTGGCTATGGTAAATAAATATAATGAACTTTAAAGAGTGCCTTTATTCTATTGTGGTTCATGCGCTATCGACGAAGTAGATTTAATTCAAAATTCGTTAACTGTTAATTCAATATGTTTAAGTGCAATGCAGGAAAATTGCGTATAATTTAATATTCCGTACAAGGAAATCACGTGGTGTACACATCAGATTTTTATTTTAGATTTTATTTATAATAAAACGTTTTTTGGCTAAGTAGAGTTTGGCTAGTAGTGATTATCTTGCTAATTATTTAGTATTGTTCTGAATTTATCAGTTAACTCTAACAAAATAACTAATTTGAGCCTTATTTGAAAAAAGATTAAACACTTTCACTTAGTTTGGTTATTGTTAATTGATAGTAGAATGGTTTGTTCCCCTTGAGAAATCAATTAATTTGCGATCAGTAACAATAGCTGCTTTACAGTACGTTTGATTTTGAATTTATTTACGATCAAAGGATATTTCTTCACAGATTTTAAATAATTTTTACTACAACAGATTATAAATAACGTTTGTAAGGTATTTCTCCCGCCTTCTTCGCATGCCTTCGTGGTGTAGTGGTCTGCATGCTCGACGCGTAACCGAGAGGTCCGTGGTTCGATTCCCGGCGAAGGCGTTGCACATTTTTAATGTCTCCTGCTTCGTAATAACCTAATGTCTCTACACGTTTACTGCAATACATCTAGATAACTCTAAATACTGACTTGTGAAGCCACTTAAAAATGCTTAAGTTTTTTCTAATAATTCATAGCTTTAATTAAATTTCTTTTCCTTGGAGATAATTACGTATGAGTAATAGAAACTTAAATTATTCCTTACAATATCTTTAACTATTTTTAATTGCAGGTTCTTAAAATTCTCACTTATCTTGCATAGTTATACTTTAACATTCTTTTGATTCATTGTACAAGAAGAGCCATTTCTCTCTTTGAATAGTCGAGTAAAAAATTTCTAAATACTAAACTAAATGACATAGTTTCTATGGTAACTAGGTAACATAATTCCTCAGGCGCTATTACCTTTCTCCCGTGTTAATTTGTTTGGGATCTGATGGGGTAATGGAGCAGAGGTAATGTATGGAAAAAAAAACTTTGACCTTGTCAAAATTTATCAAACCCGTTTAAAACGATTAATTTAGGTGCTATTTCAGCTCCCTTGTTACGATAACATTCAACTTGTCTAAGTTTCATTTAAGTGTTAGCAAGTTATTTTATATTCTTCTTTTATGTCCTTCCTGCATTTCCGTCCGCCTTCAGCATAATTGAAATTAAGATAAGCTTGAAATAGCAAGTGTAAGCGATATTTATTGAACGTAAACTGACAACGGCAAGTTAGCTCTTTTCTTTGCTTCTTAACACTTTATGCTTTGTAGTAGCGGATTGTTGTTCGGCTGAACCATCCTTAAGTCAGTTGATTTAGATGTTATTTAGGTTAGCATTGAGTAAAAATGAAAAGTGCAGTGGAGATGAAACTTGATAGGCGTAACTTGTCACTTTCATACTTCTTAAATTTGATGCGATGGATATTTTTGTTAATACTGAATTTTAGTTGGCAATGATTATAAGTACTAAATCTTCAGTTGAAGTTTTATATCTTGATTTTTATTACAGTTCATACACTAATAAGCTTGCGAAGACGATAATGCCTTTGAACAAAGTAACGTAAGATAACTAGAGAAGCTAATTTAGCCAAATTTTAGAATCAGAAATAAGAACTATAAGGTCTATTACAATTAACATTTTATTTCTGATGATAAAACCATTCCTGAATTTCTACTGTTTTGTCTACTCCACCAGACTATATATCAGTAAAAGTGAATTTTTGACAACATTAGCCTCCCAATAGTTCTTAATAATTGCTTGCAATAATTGTTTAGTGAAGCTGATGTGTCTGTGATTAGCTTTATTTCTATTGCTTTATGAGTTTTCTTCTACTTAAAATTTTCGTTATCGGAACTAGATAGATAGAATCTAAACTTTGGGCATGTAAGTACTTTAAGTAGTGTTGTCTGTCACTACCGCAAGAAGCGGAAATTAATTTTTCTAGTTATATTGTTTCTATACTTTGATCGAAACTTCAAAGTATCTGGTTGTAACGAAAGTTTTTCGCCAAAACACGTTCTTAATAAAGTTAGAAAAAAACCTTGAAGCAGTACCCTTTAGTGTGGGTAGTAATCACCACCCAAATCCATGATTTTCTGTCCACGCTTTAGTACTTTTTTAAAGTCTTCGGCCTAGAAACTTCATGGGTGTGAGTCCCAAAACAGAACAACTTCATTCGGACGTACTGTGCTGAATGGAAGATAGCGCCAGGAAGATGTAGCTGCAGGTGTGAAAAAAGGTAGAGGTCCGAAGGAGCGATATCGGAGCTATATGGTGGATGTGCCAAAAGATCCGATTCGAGTCCGTACCAAGTCCAGCCTGCGAATGCTGACACATGTGGTCTTGCATTACCTTGATGGAACATTACCTTTTTGTGCCGGAACTCGGTTCGACGGTCTTCCTTGATAGCAGCGTAAACACGGACTAGCATCTCACCGTACACCTTACTGTAGAGGGTTTTAGCTTTTCCCAGATACTCTTTGTGGATAATCCCACCAGATACAAAGCATGATCTTTTTGTTAGTAAAATAGCGCTTTGTCAAATCCACTTTTCATCATAAGTGACGATCCGGTCCAGAATTTTGTCCTTGCGTCGATATTCGAGCAGATTAGTGCAGGCCCGGGCACGTCTGTCCTTATCTGCTTGAGTCAGCTCATGCGACACCCAGCGATTGAACTTGTCAAGTTTATGAGATGCATAGCGCGACTAGTGGACATGGCCCTAACTTCTATTTCTTTAGCAAGCTCTCAAGTAGCTGCATATTTATCTTCTTCCACAAGTTCTCGCAGGCAGGCCTCATCAACATCAATAGGCCGGCCAGAACGCTCTGCTTCTTGAATGTCATAGTCCTTATTTTTGAACCTTCGGTACCAAACCTTCACAGTGTCATATGATACTATATTAGCACCTATGGTTGTACATATGATTTGGTGACATTCTGTAGCTGACTTTTTGCAAAAGAACTGGAAGTAAATGATGGTTCTAATTTGGTAGCGTCATAGTTCCATTTATGACACTTTGTACTTAATGGTAACGATATTTTTTTATAAATTTCACAACACAGTGTTCTAAAGCAAGTCTCTTTCTTTCAAATGGCAAAAATCATTTGACAAAATATGATTAAACACGCCAATGCGAACTGTTTGCGCAGACGATATTTCATATGGCGAGAAACTTTCGTTAAAACCCAATTAATCTTTTAGCTGTTTTTATACTGTTGTAGTTACTTTGTGTTCAAATACTCAAAGGTATAAACGGAAGAAGAATTCTCCGGCAATCTAGAGGCTACATTAGTATTTAAGAGTCTAAGTGAATTACAGATTTGAAAACCATTATATATTCTTCTTTCTGTATTGCACAATGTATTAAGACATACCACTATCTCATTTCTATAAAGTTTTACCCTTTCCTCTCGCTTGAATTGCGTATTTAAACTTGATGTCGTGTAAGAGCACTTTCTTGTCATAAAATTGTCTCCTCTTCTTCGCTTTTGAAATGCATCAATTTAACGGAAAAATAAAAGTCAACGAAACTTGTGTTATCACAGTCCATGACATGACGATATATACTATAAAGATTCGTAAGAATGTCTCGAATGATCATTTATAAGCTAATATAATTTTTCTTTTGATATAATGAGTCATTCATGAAGAAAAATTAAGTAACACCCTTGACTTGAAATTAAATGCCGTAACAGTGAGCTCTTTTCTCAGAGAAGAGAAATCTTTCTTTTCCTGTACCCTCAAAACAAGCACACTTAAATCCACTCAACTGTCACCCACTTTTCAACACATTTACCCAATCGCTATTATTAGGAAAGGTGATGGAATGATTTTTGAAAGAGTATATAATTTCCCGTTTATGATATTACACTTTAACATAAAAATACCTGATTTAAGTAAAAAATAGCAATTTTTATAAACTATCTATTTATGCTTACCTAACTTATAAAAAATTTATTTTGTCTTATTTTTTATAACTTAAGTAAAACTTAGGAACAATTTTTAAATATGATTTTGTTAATTAGGACGTTGATAAAATTATTTAATTATTTGGTAATTAATTTATTTAAATTACTTCTAAGCATATAATTTCATACTTACGTCATTTAAAATTTTAATAGAATAACCACACTTAGATAAATAATTTTCTGCTGACTTTCAAGCAACATTCCAAATAATGATAATTTGATACAGCATCCGTTTATGTCATCCATTGTAATATTATTATTATAATACGAGGTGATTGCATGTTATAACATATATCTAGCTATGTATGTATGATTTAAGTTGTTTAAGTTGCTTACGTTTTGAGTATTTTAAGCGTATAGAAGTATTTTTAAGCGTATAGAAATTAATGGTATAGATGGGTGTATAGAAATTAACGATATAGATGGAATAATGGATGTTTAAATACTAATAGAGTAGATCTTAAGGAATGATAGGCTGGAATAAAGCAAACACTTTTCAGCATAAAACACATGACCCTGCGTTAAGCGGTTGGGCAACTGAAGGGGGCGTTTTGCTACACATCATCATTTGCATACAAAGATATTTGAAGCTGTGTGTCTTCTTCTCAGTCGTATACCAATCTATTCTAAAATTCTGATGATGATATACGAACAACAGATCTGACGATTTAGAACGAAATTTGAGATATCCGGCTCAGTGAAAGTAAAACCGCTGAAGACACATGGCATACTTAAGGTCTGGAGCTGATGGGATGCTGAAGGAAGTAATAGAGAAGTGAAAATCATTGGCTACTATGAATTAAGAACTCTAACTCAAAAGTTATCAACTGATAAAGAAAGCTGTGTCACAACCGAAGAGCACACGCAAGCAAAATACAAAACTAAACGAGAACAAAAGGAATAATGATACTGCAGGCCAAAACCATCGCTTTAACACGAACGTCTAAAAAGGCCTCGTGTCGAAAAGTGAGTATAGTGAAACGAAGATAGCTTTTCGTTGCCTCGCCGTTTTACATGAAACCATGCATGCTGTAACAAAACGTGTTTGCTTCCATATGCCTTACCACTTCTTAAAGTTTGCTATGTGTATATGTGATCATTACCTACACGCATGTGTCTACGTGTGTGTATGAAGTGATTCTTTTGCAGAGAATTTCACATTTAAAAACAGCAATCAATAAATAGTTCTCTGTTAAATTTGATGCTATAGAACACGCAGTTACTAAATACTAATTCTGGCTAATGATTTATGAATTAGTTGAATCTTCTTGACATTTCGTGTCTAATCGGAAGAAATATAATGCCAAAAGTTGTAATATAAACTACTATCTTTTGTTTCTTTGAAAAGAGTTGCTTTATATGTGCGAAATTAGAACTGATTGACTTTGATTACGACTAGAACTGAGTTTGATGACTCCAACTGATTGACTAGAACTAACTTTGATTGCGTATGAGATTGTTATGCGGCGTATCTTATGCCTTTATATAGTGACGGCCAACTCCAAAAAAAGGTCGAAACAACAATTTTATTAAAAATTTGAAACTTAACAATTGATGCAGTTCATGCTTACATTCCAACCTTAGCTGCTTGCAAGATTTCAGCTAACATAAAATGCAAATTAAAATTTAGAATAATTAACTCATGAAGTTCACAAGGGAGATATTTAGGGAACTCTGGCTCAAACTTTTCACAGTGCACCGACAAACTCGGCTAGGAAAAGGATAACCCCGGTCTAAAGATATTCTCGGAGCTTGGTGAGGAACTGTTACGAAGGTCAGCATCGCTGCCATAAAACATAAGCTCAGACTATGGATTGCTAATGATTTATATTGTAAGATGTTAAATAATTAAACTTGCGAAGGAAAAGGAAACAGGCATTGAAGTCCTTCCTTTTGAATTAAATGAGCGCTTCATCTCTCTATTTAAATTTTATTATTATTTATTATTTTTATTGCTATTATACAGTTTTCAGTGCAATATATATAACACCAACAATATTACTACGCATTCAGTTTCCATTAAATAATGAGGGAAAATTTTTCCATTTCCCTCAACAGATCGAAACTTTTTATCTGAAATATTTCGCCCATCCCACGAATTTTTAGGTGAAAGAATTTGCTGTCTTCTTTAAGAACCCTTCTACATTCTATAAGACTATTTTAAGCAAAGAAACGGTGTATGACAGAAAGAAATAGCCTTTTCAAGCAAGAAATAGCTTCGATAGTGTAATAATAAATTTTCTTCAATGAAACAAAACTTTTTTTGCTATGATTTACTAGTTTCCCAAAATACGTATTTCTGAAAGAAAATTTTATCACACTTATTGTTGTCACAAATGAAGAAAGACGTCATACTTCGACAATAAAATTGCAAACAAATAATTTATTTCGATTTATTAGACACTAGATTTGATATATCTAGGATTTTTTTCTCTTACTTAGTTTCCAAAACATAAAAATAAGTCATCTGTAACTTTTGTTGTATTATTTATATTTATGCTCTGATAAATTTGGAATAGTTTCTTTAAAAAATATTTGTTTTATATTCGCCGGAGATAGTTTGAAGATATTCCAACAGGAACAAACAGATTGAACAAAATACGAATCGGATATTGGAAATAGGGTGTGTGGACTCTCGTATATCAACCCTTGACGCATCATTTTTGAAGACGTTCCATTTCTTGGCAATGCGTCGTGAAATATCGAAGCCAGCAAATGGTTATCGATTTTGGAGATGCGTGGTGTAAAACTCTTTATCCCCCTTCCCTCTTCATTTCATTCTTTGAGGAAATTTTTGTTTGCTTTCGATTTGGGATCAATCATCGGAAAAAAAAGAGGGTAAATGGGCATGTCCGACAGCATACTTCAAAACTCTTTATCATGAGATCTTTTCTAATTTTTTTCCAAAGTTTAAAAATTGAAGTGTTACATTTGAGCTACAGAGTTCATGATTTGAGTTTATGATTTATATTTCTATCTGAAGAGGAAGCATTTTAATGCTTTAAACATTTTTCTCTTATTGTACTTGCTAAAAGATTGAGAAAATTAGAAAAAAAAAAGCATTTCTGCCGCAAATATATAATACACGATACTGCAAACAGTTTTTAATGCCTTAGTCAACAAAACATGTTTGCAGCATCATTTATACTACACTCATGTGCAAAATTAAGAGAATTTACAAATTACGTCTATTTTTGCGAAACGTAGTGAATCAAAGAAACTAATTATGTCGACGAAACATTATGCAAATGAGTTGCAAACGTACGCTTACACGTACGTGTCCACGGAGCTGTGAATGTGGAGGGAATGCAAGTGCACCAGAGGTTTTCGGCGATTTGTGTGCTCATATTCTTCTCGACATTCGCCGTGTTTCTCGCAAAAGCTAGGTAAATTTTATAATATATCAGGTAAAATGAACAGGCACGAACGTGGGAATGACGGAATGAGATGGAGAATTGTCAGTAGATTGAAGGCAGGGCAATCAAAAGGGCAAGTGGCTACAGAGCTCAATGTAACGCCCAGTGTAGTCTGCAATTTATGGAAACTTCAGGACATTGTATCCATACCAAGAAACCCTGGGCAAGGTCAGCCAAAATCCACAATGATGAATGAGGATAGTTGTTCGGCACTTTCAGAACAGCGACACGGGACTGCTACAGCTGCACAGAACTGACGTGAGCCGTGTGCTGTCACGAGGACGCGAGTTTTACTGTCTACAGTTGTCCGAAACCTTCACGAGATAGGGCTGTATGGCAGAAGGCCCGCTGTTTGTGTCCCGCTCACTGCAGCACACAAGAAAACGCCTCTGACATGGTGCAAACATTAATGCACTTTGAACAAGACTCTAGTAGAGCACCGTGCTTTTTACAGATGAGTCGAGATTCTGCTGGACACTTATTCTCGGTGCATGTGTTTCTGCAGAGAGCTGGAACACGATACCATCTCTTTCTCAACAGGGAAAAGTTTCATGACGGTAGTGCAGGTGCAATGGTTTGTACAAGCATTATGTTAGACGGTTGCATATCCCTGCATGTGTTTAAGAAATGCTCCCTAACTGCTATGAATTATAGAGAGGAGATCTCAAATATGTTCAAATTTTCAGGAGCGCAGTTGGTCTTGGGTTAATGTACGACAGCTCTCATCCACATAGAGCTCAGATAATCGATGATTATTAAAGCGAGGATATTCGCCGTATCGACTGGTCAGCCAGATCTCCTGATCTTAACGCCATAGAGCCTGTCTGATACGCTCTTTGGAGGGCAATAAGAGTCTTGCTGCAGTAAATGGAATCAACTGCCCTAGGGATTCCTCAGCTGCCTCCTGTCTGGTATGCAATCCCGCTGTGCGACCGATTTGGCTGCGGGAGGAGATAATACTCCATATTAGACTAATTTTCAGTTCGATATCACAACGTAGATTTTGGACATTCCTGCATTGTGAGCTTTACTGACAATAATGCGTACAGAAAAGGATTTTTGAACAGTACATCTCTTTCTCTGTTATAAATGTATATTCATACCAAATTTCATTAAAATCTCCCATTAGTTTTTCGGAAATTCAACATAACGTGCAAATTCTCTTAATTTTGCACACGACAGTATATTATTTTAAATAGTATATAAAATTACATCAGTTAATAGATAACAAAATTAAAGCGAATATGAAACCGTTGCTCATTGGTGGCTATGCATTAATAATCAATGAGAAGTTTGATGTAAGCATTAAGTTTTAAAGTTGTAGTAAGTTTAGACAAATTTAAAAGTAAATAAAACCAAATGATATTTAAAAACCGTCGATTATAAAAAAACAATCAACTGATAGTCAGTTATGTAGGTCAGTTTAAGAGATCAGTGCTAGTCAAAACCGCTAACCTCTGGCGATCTTACGAATTTGACTATCATCGGCAGTCAACCAATAATTAACTGATGTGGAGCGGATAAAAAACTGAGACAGATAATTAATAAAAAACTGAACTGAAATAAATGCAATTCTCCAAGGCATTGTTGTTAGCAAACGGCGACAAGTATATTTTTTTTGCCACCGCGGCGGCTGACACACTTGAGTTTTAACACATCGGTAGTCAGAAATCTCTAATGAGTAATTATTGATATTCGCAAGACAGATTTGGTTCTGGATTGTATGCAGTATAGTGCAAATTTATGAGCTGTGAAAGAAAAGAAAAAGAATAATGTCGTAGATATTTAACGCTTTTAAATAAAAAAGCAAAATTTAATACACATTTAATCAAACAATATAGTATGTACAGAACTATGTAAACACATACGGTGCGGCAAATAAACGTAAACATGATACAGCACATTATTTGTTACTCTCTAATACAGAGTTTTAAAGTTGGTGCACAATAAAAGTACAACTGTTATATAGTACTTAAAATAAAGCATAATAAAATGATGTACAGGCACAAATAAAAGTGCAGCAATGATGGTGTTTGAAATGACAGTGGGTCTGTTATTGATCTTTTCTGTTGCTAATATTATGAAAAATTCGAATATATTCGCGCAGTTTGTTCAGAGCATACACATTGCAATGAATATTGCTCACCCTTACAAGTAAATACGTTGTGGTTGGCAGATTTTAGGTGAAATTTTATTATTTCTCTTAGTTGGAATACATAATGGTCCGAATCACCAGCAACCCCACAAATACACTGATCATTATCCTGCAGACCAAATTCTGCGCTAACAAATCATAAAAAGACCTTGCTTTGCTCGAAACTGAGTAAACTGGAAACAGCCACTTATTAATAGCTAGTCGCATTAGAAACGAACATACAAACATACCTACTAGTAGAGTCAAATTCACAGAAGTATTGCCACTGAATCAAAAGACTTGACTTTACTTCTAACTTGAGATGAGAGCCTGGAATTTGCACATCTGCTGTGCTAAATTAGGCTTGCTAGCTGCTCTTTCAGCTGTTGCATCAGCAATCCTGTTTCCTAATATTGCACTATAGGCGGGAATCCATTGAAGATGTATCTGCTGAATTCAGACAAGCTGATTAAATGTTTCTATATAGCCTTGGTAAGTGGATTTTTGCTATTTAAATTTTAAATTTCTTGTGAGCTAGCAGCCGAGTCCGTATATATTCTACTGTATTTATGTTTTAGGCGTAGGCAAACGCAGCTTTCAGCGCATTCACTCTGAAAATTCAGTCTGAAATTCACTCTCTCACGGCGCTAATTCACTCTGAAAAGACTGAGTTGTACTGCTTCAGTTTGCTTCATGATGTTACTCCCGTCGACAACGCAAAATCCATTGCCAATAGCATGTTCTTTCTAATTCTTGTAGAATCTATGGCCTTCAACTCAACCTGCAGCGCACAAATCTGCGGGACAGGATGGCCCAGGAATGTTTTTTGATAGTCACCAGTTTAGATCAATCTAGCAAATTTAAATCGATTATTGAAATCACTGATAATCAATCAACAATTCATTGGCGGGAATGCTGTAATTAATTTTATTGGACTGTTATTATTGTAGGTTGAATACAACCGTGTCAAGACCTGCATACCTAAATATTGATTGTGACCAAAAATTTATTAAAAAATAAATGTAATTAAAATCCAAAGAAAAAATATATTGCCATTAAAATTTTCCATTAGAAATTTTTCAGTTTCAGGATAATGCATTAGAAATTTTTCGTTTTCAGAATAATGCATTAAAATTTTTCTTACGTGTTATTTTTAGAATAATATATAAGAAACTGTTCACTTTCTACTTACTTTCTCTTCTCTAAATGTTAAATCAATTATTCTGATTTGGGACGAATAAAGGGGGGAAAAAGAGTTGATAAATTATTTCGTGCAACTAGTATATGATTCTTTAATTAAATTAAGTAAACAACTAATAAGGAAGTTTTGCGAACACTGAATTCTCAATATTTTCAGAAAAATATGCATATTAATCTGCTCATTTAAACGTGTATTTTATTTACTTACTTATTACATGCTCCGCCCTTGAATACTACACGGAAAGGGGAGGATGCCTCCGTGGAGGTCTTTTTAAGAGAAATTTCTCGTACTCACATTACACATGGGAAAAGCCACGAAAATGCTCTTGCAGCCAGCCCGTTCGCCGGGACTTGAACCCGATAGGAACTACCAGTGTTTGGCGGCTTTTACTGCTCGGCGGCTAGTGGGCCTTTAAAAGTGTATAATGATAAAAAAGTTGGATCCAGAAATGCTGCAGATGAGCAATTAAAATCTTCGGTTTATAATAATATTTGGCAATGAAAAGCTACTTGACGATTTTCCAAAATTTCAAAATACAATTTTCCATATCCCACGACAATCATTTCTTGTTCCGTGTCTCAAGACAATTGATTCTCGAAACTGAAATTTAACAAATAAAAAATGAACTTCTTCGTTTTATTAATCGTCTCATTAATTAATAAAACTCTTCTTCGTTTTTATTATTTTTTAAACTGCGTATACGTTGTACGTTTCATATAATAATCAGTACTCTGATCATAGAATAAATGCATAGTACATATGGGGGTAGAATAATTATATTTCACAATAGTTGAATGTGTCCCATTAAATAAAAGAATTTGTCTGAAAATTGTAAAAAACTGCAATTGTAAAAAGTTGCATCACAAATCTAAGTAGAGGGCGAATAATTTGATAACTTCACATCAAAATATAGATTGTAAATTTGGAAGCAATTTTGATAAAGTTTGTTGAGTTTGGTTCATTCGATTATGACAAAGCATTTGAGTGCTATCTGTCTAAAGGGAGGATGCATTCGTGGGGGCAATTTCTAGGGTAATTTAGCTCTTATACACATTACACATTCGGTGAAACGACGAAACCGCCCATGCTGCTAGCCCGTTCGACTGATTCGAACCTCGGATCGAAATACCAGCGCTCGTCGACTTTGCCATTTGGCCTCAAGTGGGCGATTTCCTGAAAATATTTAGTTCTTTGCATCAATCAGAATATTGCAAATTGGATCATTACGCAAGACAAACACTGCAACTGATTCTGCTCATTTTAAAATTTGAATGCTTCCAAAAATATGAGCTACAATTTCGATGTAAACTTAGAATTGAAAATATGCACGCTGTGTAATTAAATTTGATAATACGTAGCTGTATTGAGACGATTTTGTTAAAAGTTCGCCTTTGGTGATAAAAAATATCGTATTTAATACACTGCTCGACACTGAAAATACAACACCAAGAAGGAGTGGTCAGAAAGTGATGAAATTATTAAAAAAAAAGACAGAGACAGCAAGCAGCAATAAGTGATCTTTATTTCAAAATGATAGTCAGCATACAGAGCGAGAATGGCGTCTGCTCAGTAGGATGTAGGACCACCGCGGACAACGATGCACGAAGAAACACGTCTACGCATAGAGTCAATAAATGTGCGGATGGTGTCCTGAGGGATGGCTCTCTATTCCCTTTCAACCATTTGCCACAGTTCGTCTTCTGAACGAGGCAGGGGCAGAGTCTGCAAACGGCGTCTCACATCCCATACAGGTCAGGAGAGTACGGTGGCCAGGGAAGCATCTGTATACTTTGCAGAGCATGTTGGTAGATGCCAGCACTGTGTGTTATCCCGCTGAAAAATCGCATTAGGCAGGCCCTGAAGGTAGGGGATTGCCACCGGCCGCAGTATATTATCCAAGTATCGTTGGGCCGTCATAGTGCCCTGAATACGAATTAGAGGTGACCTGGAATCGTAGGCAATAGCGCCCCAAACCGTTATGCCACGTTGTCGCGGTGGGGCGTTCCACAGTTACTGCCGGATTAGATCTATCTCCACGTCGACACCACATACGTATGCGGCTACTTTCGCTGGATAAACAGAAGCGTCACTCATCTGAGAACATGACGTTTCGCCATTCTGTCATCCAAATCTCTCCAGCCCGGCACCATTCTAGACGGTGGCTTCTATGCTGTGCGGTCAATGGCAGTCTTCTCAACGGATGCCGTGAGTGCAGGCCACGTTCAACCAATCGACGGGAAATGGTTCTGGTCGATACGGGAACATCCAGAGAATCTTGCACATGCTGCAGAATCACGGTACAAGAGACTTGCGAGACCGGCACAGCTTGTCGGCGGATGCGTCGATCCACGCGTGCGAATATCACTCTGTCTGCACCTGCACCCCTCCTTTTTCCCACATTTCCTTGTTCCAACCATGTTCGCCATAGCCGATGCACCGTGCTCGCATCCATGTGGGTATCAGCTGCGATTTGACGTAAGGACCAACCCGCCCTTCTCAGCCTGATCACCATATCCCTCGTAAAATCGTCTACCTGCTGGAAGTGCTTTCGTTGATAGCGGCCTGGCATGCTCTCCTATTACACGTATCCTGGGAGTCTCGAAGACTGCACGCGTTTTATAGCTCTGCTTTCATCTAGCTTTTCTGCGGAAGTC